>APFE030805536.1:0-18786 GCA_000404065.3 Pinus taeda | reverse complement strand
ATCTTGCATTAAAACAGCACCAATTCCATTTCTTGAAGCATCACATTCCACAATAAAGGTTTTTGTGAAGTCCGGTGTAGCTAAGACAGGTGCTTGGCACATTGCCTCTTTAAGATGTTCGAAGGCCTTTGTTGCTTCTGGAGTCCATGAAAATGCATCTTTCTTCAATAGTGTTGTTAGAGGTGCTGCTATTCTCCCATAATTCTTAACAAACTTGCGATAATACCCTGTCAACCCGAGAAATCCTTGCAAATGCTTTATGGATGTGGGGATTTCCATTCCTTAATGGATTTAATTTTGCTAGGGTCTACCTTAACTCCTTCATGAGATACAATATGACCCAGATATTCCACCTCTTGTACTCCAAAGAAACATTTGGATCTTTTTGCATATAATTGTTTCTCCTCCAATAGTTGTAGCACCCTGTCAACATGTTCAACATGATCCTTCCAAGACTTGCTGTAGATTAGTATATCATCAAAAAATACTAACACAAATTTTCTAAGGAATGTTTTGAAAATTGAATTCATCAAACCTTGAAATGTTGAAGGTGCATTGGTAAGGCCAAAAGGCATGACCAAAAATTCATAATGACCCTCATGAGTTCTAAATGCTGTTTTCAGAATGTCTTCAGTCTTCATTCTGATTTGATGATATACTGAATGAAGATCCAACTTGGTGAAGTAAATTGATCCATGCAATTCATTCAATAATTCATCAATGATAGGAATGGGAAACTTATCTTTAATAGTGAGCTTGTTGAGCTCCCTATAATATGGACACATGCACCATGATCCATCCTTCTTGTGCACCAATACTACTAGAGCAGAGAAAGAAATTTGACTCGGTTGAATTATACCAGCCTCTAACATTTCTACAACCATATGTTCAATTTCACTCTTTTGGGCATAGGGATATTTGTACAGCCTCATGTTTGGAGGAACACTTCCTGGAATCAGATGAATAGTATGATCATGATCACGAATAGGTGGGAGACCTTTGGGAGTATCAAATACCTTGGAATGATTTTCCAAGGTTATTTAGAGATCTGGAGAAATAGATGATTCCAATGTGGAAACATCTAGCAAACATAATTGTGCAATTAAAACTTTTCGTTCCTGTTTTAGAATCTTTGTCATACCATTAGAGATGATTATCTTTCCCGATTTCCCTGCAATACCCCTTAATTCAACTTCCTTTCTTCCATAGAAAATTTCATGAAAATTTCTTGAAAATTAAAAGCTATTGTACCCAACGATTGTAGCCATTGGACTCCTAGTACAACATCAGCACCTCCCATTGGAATGGAAAGCATTGGGCTAGTCAATACATATTCTCCCATGGATAGCTTGATATTATGGCACTATCCAGAGTAATTTATTGTTCCTCCATTTGCAACCATCACTTGACACTCTGGTGCTAGATATAAGAAGAAATTCAATTCTTTCGCTACCTTACAATGAATAAAATTGTGGGTACTTCCTGAATCAATGAACACTATTACCTTTTTCTTCTTGATTTGTCTTTCTATCTTGATGGTTTGAGGAGTGGTAATTCCCGCCAATGCATTACAAGATATGGTGTGATTCATTTGTTCTTCATCTAGGCTTTGTTCCTGGAGTATATCCTCTTCTTTTGACCTTTCTTGCTCCTTTTCCTCTTCCTCTTCACAATCTATGTAGAATAATTTCTTCTCAGCACACTTATGACCTTTAGTGTATTTGCTATCACAACTGTAACAAAGCCCTTTTGCTCTTTTTTTTCCAATTGTTGTGGTGTCAACCTTATAGGTTTGTGGAAGACTAGGGGCAACAACACTTCCATCTTTATAGTTGTGAGTGGTATGCTTCCTGGTTGCCATAATTTTGCTTCCATTTTTCTTGCTAACCTGAATGCCTTCTCTAATGAATCAGGTTCCCAAAGGCGAACATCATGTTGGATATTATCCTTTAAAGACCCTATGAACACATCAATCCTATGCCCTTCTGGAATATCTTTTACCCTTATGTTCAATTTTTGGAACTCCTCAATGTGCTCCATTATTGAACCCTTTTGTTTGAGACTTATCAATTGGCTAAAAAAAGTGTTGCTTTTTGTATCCTCATAATGTGCTATCAATTCTTCGTAAAAATTGCCCAAGTGATAAATTGTTTACGAGAGCAAAGCCATTGATACCATACAAACTGATTTGGTTCCAAATATAAAGTTGCAATACGTACCTTTTGTGTGTTTTTCACATTATTGAGATCGAAAAATTGCTCCATCTGTAATATCCATGTTGTGGGATCCTTGCCATCAAACTTCCTTATATCGATTTTTGGAATATGGTGGGTCTTAGATCCAACATTAGAGTCTATGGAATCATGATTAAAATTTATTTTGTTCTCATCATGAGTTTCCCTTACTACCCTTTCACCATTAGTGACCCTTTCTTGTAGCTACTTATTCATATTTATCTTCAATTCTTCTATGTTTGTCTTCAAATCTATCTTCAAATCGTCCATCTTAGATTCCACATCATTCATATTAGCTTCTACACCTTTCTTTAAACAATCCATCTTAGATTCTATTCCTTTTGTGCAAGTGACAGTTTTTGTACTTTGTCTCGTAATTTTGATATATGTTGTATTTCTTCCTCTTCTTCATGAGTCATGCTAGATCTTTCAAGTCTCCTACTAGGTGTTTCCATTTTCTTTCCTCGGGGGATCAATTATCGATAATAATGCTTTACTATGCCCTTTGAATTCCTTCAAAATAATTTTTCAAACCAAGCTTAATCAAACACTTAAAAAAATATACACACATTTTTTCACTTTATAGGAGCTCGATATTGCCTCTGATGTATCTCTATAATTTCGGATCATCAAGTTCTGAAATTGTGACCTATGGTAGCCCACTATTCTAACCCCAATTGGATTCTCCAATGAAGAGATATGCCAAATCTCCCACAGTGACCTAATTATAGACTAATTCAGTAGAGTGGACTTGTAAGACATGCCATGTGTCCTTGTTTTGACCTTTGGCTCTGAAAAATATAAAAAAGAAACTATAGTATGTCCGCTTTCTATACCTTCTTACGAAATTTCAATCTGATGCTCAAAGAGAAAGTTATGATGATTTTCCCCAGGTCACCTGTTTGAATGTAATTCAGGATTATGCAAAAGGACCAACTTCCTCAGATCATATCTCTGAAAATATAGCGCACAAAGCTCTAAAATTTGGACCTGAGATTCAACGCGATGTCTTCTCAAATGGGGTTTTTTTTCTAGCTTCTGAAATGTCGCAAAAAAAAAAAGTTATAGTGAAAATTCCACGATGACCTATTTGGAGCAGAGAAACCCTAGAATCCAAAGCTCTGATACCAAATGTTATGAAACCAGCTCAAGAAAAGATAGAAAAGATAGATCAACACCTTAGAATTCAGCCTCTTCAAGGGGGTAACCTCCTTTACATTACATAAATGAACAATTCTTGGATGATGCAAATGAAAAGACCTCCTTTCTATATATAGGAGTCTAAGGGGTCATAACATAATCAGAGTCAACATAACAATAATAATGTGAGGGCACACATAATAACAATAGTGGGCTTCTATGGGGCACAATAGTAACAATATGGGCACTACATGGGTACATAAATATAATAAGTGGGTTGTACTAATAACAATAAGGGGTTACACTAGTAGTATAGGGGCCTAACAACATAATCCTACCAGAACTCTGATTATGATATTTTATATTTCTCCCCAAGTAAAGGATTCAAAAGGAATTTGAAAAACATCTTATTGTTTGAGATAATCAACAAATTTTGAAGGCAAAGTTGCTAAATAGACTTGATTCCGTAATATGTTTTTAATATCTTTGACCTCATATATTCGTTGAATCCAATCCCTATGAAAGTCTTCATATTGGAACATTTTGTTGCATATAATGTTCATGAGAATCATCTTATTCTTATTTGCAAGTTCACTTTCTCCTCCACACAAATGTTCTAAAATGAATGAGGTTAATGGTCCAATCATGTTGCTTTGTGTGTCACCATTAGCATTATGGATGATATCTCCCCCTTCATCCTTCAATATTTCATTTTCCATTTTTATTACTAATGGTGGTGATGACTCTGTTTCCCACCATCTTAATAAGGTTCCAATGAAACATTGAATGATAAACTCCCTTTAAGGCATGTAAGCTTATATTCAATAAACATTAGGTCTATCATTTGCCTTATCTGAGCAATACTCAAATTGTCAATATTCCACTCTATGTGTGATTCAAGATGAAAATTTTTTATTTCGGGGAGCTTCCCTTTTCCACTGAGATCTGGTGCAAGATGCCTAGTATACTGGCTTTGGAGAGGCTCATAGATGGGGAACATGTGTGATTCTGAGCTTTCAGGTTGTTATGTGTCTCTAAACAAAGAAGAAAGAGCCATACGCTCAGATTTTTCTTTTGTTGTTTCTTTCGGGAGAAGAAAAGGAAATTTATCAATGAGTTTGATAGGATGTTGGATATTTACAGTTCTTTTGAATAGAGAAGAGACAAGAATAGGCTTGTCCTTGGAGGCTATATGAATTCTGTCAAATTTTTCAGACAATTCTCCAATGAATTCTTGAGTAGATTGTTTCCTTATATCCACTTTCTTTTCAGCATCCTCAATTCTTGTTAAAGATTCTTTGACAAAGCATTTTAGTACTATAGTAGAATAATTTACATCATTCAAAGTATTTTTGATGTTATTTATAGAAACTTATAAACTATCAAAACTTTCTTTTACTTCTGTAGTCTTTCCATAGTTCATTTCCAACCCTTTTATTGTCGCGTTGGTCTAGTTTATCTGTTCACTAGCTCTTTGTATCCACCCATCAATGCTAAGAACATTATCATCCTTTAAGACTAAAGGAATGGCTTTAGAATTTTTTTGTGCTTCTCCTAACAGAATTCCTTTATAAGGAGGAAAATTAGTAGGAGTTTCAATTTTGCTACCATCTATAGCAGTCCAGGCATGTTTTGTTAAAGATTATTCATCATCTGCCATATGTACTTCTTTGCTTTCCAATTTTCTTTTCCATTCATAAAAGGATAACCAAATGTTTGTCTTTTTCATGTATGTCTTTCATTCATATGATAGTTTGATCTTTTCAGGATATGGAGTACTAAGGTCAAAACTTTCAGCCTCAAGATGGGTATATAGATCCCAATTTAGCATATTTTTTATCCACTGATTATCAAACATACACTTCTTACATCCTTCCATAACTGAGGCTTCTTACAAAAATAAGGCAAAAAATTATTAAAATTGAACTAAGGGATCAGGTCATCTAGTTGTTCTAGATATCTTAGACTGTATCGAGGCATACCAGAGGGACGCATTTTGCTGAACATTTATTTTAGCCGAGGATCTTGATTTTCCAAGGAAGGAAGTTCATGAATCATCATCACATGATCAGAATCATGTGGGAATGGAATATCAGAACATTTTGGATTAGGACAAGGAGTTACAAAAGTTGTCAGTGGGGATTCTCCCATTCTAGGGTGATGGTTCTGATGTATAACAAAGTTGGCAAGACTACTAAGATTTAATCTTTTATTGCAATTTGGACACATAAATTACAGAGAGACAAAGTTTACAATCTGGGCATATTCAAATAAATCCATATGCTGGCATTTTATAGATGGTGGATGAGAACTGGTGGTATCAATATATTATGAATCTATGTACATATATGAAGCTTTGCAGGCTAAATCAATTCTTTTGCGATCTATGGTAGATCTTCTAGGAAAAGACAATACAACAGATGATGGTCCTTTTATATCAATATAAGTGATTTTTTGCATTGTAGGGGGTCTTGGATTATCTATAACCCAATGTTTTGGGAAACTTAAGTCTTCCCATTTGATAATTTGGTGTTCTAACTTTTGGTTTTGGGCATATATTAGTACAACCACACTGGATTTTGATTTTTTACTGGGAGCATGGAGGACAGCAGGATAGAGGGTATTGGTATGTCTAAAACAACCACGAGTTTGGATGGCTATATTATTTCTTTTCTTCTGTATATCGAACCCCATTGTTTGGATTTGGAGTTGAAAAATATCTATGGTATGTTCATCAAAGGAATAGACAAAAAAATTTGGATAACAGTCAAAGTAGACCGGTTCATTTGATAATGGTGCAACCATCCCTCCTATTAATGAATTTGAATACTTATTGTGTGTCAAATCTCTGACCATGGCAAGAACAAAAGTATTCAGCCCTGTATGTACTAGGGGATTGATCCCTATTCTAATACATCCCAAGTGTAGATATTTAGTTCCCAATCGCTTGTCTTGATTATGAATTTTTTTAGTATCAAACAGACAAATTGTTTGTACAAAATTGGAGTTTTCTTGTATCTAAATAATATTGTCTTTGATAGAAATTCTAGTTACATCTTTAAGATGGAACATAGACAGATCAGCATATACTTATGTAGAAGAGATACTAGGCAAACACCACTTAGGTGAAAGTTGACTCTCTAAATATTCAAGTTCTATAGAATTTATAACCCTTTCAGATGATGATGCAAACATATCTCTTAATGGGTTTTCTTTGGCTTGTTCTTTAGCTTCAAGCTCTCTAAAAGAGACTAATAATGGGAGTACCCATTAATTGACAATTTTAAAATTGGCATCTTTCCCTGTTGCGCCTATCTTTTTAATGAATTTTTGTGTTATAATTGTTTTTTCTCATTTGTCTTTCAATGATGAGTTGCTTTTACTATTACGATTTTGAAAGAATTTAAATTTAACATTTTTTGTTTTCAACAATGCACTAATTTGATTTTTTATTAGCATTGTGAGAGTGGGTAGAAGCACAACATACCACTTTTTTTGGTGGGATAAAATAAATTATATATTTGTTTATTTATTTTTAACAAATTAGGTTACTGAATTTCTATTCTAAAAAAAGAAAAAAGAAGGAGACATGCTCCCATTATATCAAGCCAAAATGGGAGAAGGCATCCTGGAAGAGAAAGAAAGGGCAGACAATTCCTATATTCTAGGTTCTTCCCCTTTTCTTACTGAGGTTACTAATTGCACTGTCCTTATAGATACTTACAAACTGATTCAACAATAATTTACACTTACATAACAAAAAAGACTAGTAGTGGTAAGACTTTGTTGAAAAGAGAAGAAAGAGGCAAATCCCATTAATGTTTGTTGATTGAGGAATCCTGATGGGACAGAGTCCAATTCTTTTTTCTTTGAGCGTTAAAGTTTTCTCCTGTCTGCTTAATAAGTAAATTCTTAATAAGTAAATCCTTCCAATAGGTCGCAAGTCTCTTAATTGGCCCCCCTAAATTGAATATCATGATATCAGAATTTGTCTTCTAAAAGAGTTGAATTCTTAAATCAATTCAGAAGTTTGATGAAAGCTTAAAAGGGTATATGTTCTATTCATAAAAGAAGGACAAAATGATTCTCTAGGATTTGACCTGATATCCCCCTGAATATTTTAGAAGGCTAGAATTCCAAGATACAAATCTGAAGTTTGACATATGAGATATGTATTAACATAAATTATTTTGGAAGCTCTATGTTGACATTTGATATTGAAATCCTTCGGGATAAACATGAAAAATTCCATTCTTTGAGAAATTGATATGGCAAGGTAAAATGACATTATTGTTTTAGTCAAACAAGTGAAATATGAGACATGCATGATGATGTTGTAAATTATGTGGAGAATCATCAAATGAAATTATTTAAGTGTCAAGTCCTCCTTCAAGTTTTGAAGGAAAAAGACATTCTCAAGAAGATGAGATTGTTAAGATTTGAAGAAAGCTTGTATGCAAGAATCAAATCTTTGAAGATCTAAAGTGACAAGTATCGAACTTTTGGAATACTTTCTTTGGAAATTATCACAAAGTATTATTTGCACTGGAAAGATATATTTCATTTACAATTGAACGAAGAGGTCATGTCCTCTTTCAAATTTAACACCTCTCAATAGAGACATGCAATTGGCATAACTTATGTGTTTAAGTTAAAATGCTCAAATTTAATAATGTTGAATCAATACTCAACTATTTGAATACTGAAATGATGAATGTTTTTGAAGAAGTAAAGTTATTTGACTAAATATTATTGATGAAAAAATGTCACATGGAGGGTTTGTAAGCCCTATTATGCAAATGGGTTTGAACAAGAAAGCTATAGGTTCTTTGGATAAAACCCTAGGATTGGACGTTTCCTGCAAGAAAGACATTATGATGATGATGTGGATGAGTTTGATTTGCAAGTTGGATGCAAGAAGGCTAAGTTCAAGAGGGAGTCGACATGTTCTTAAAAGATAAGTATTTTATATTTATCTTTCTTGTTTATTACTATTGTTGTTGTTTCTATCAGTCTCTTGTATTTGTATATATTTCTTGGTTGTGGTTGTTCTTCCGTGCTCTCCTAGTGAGGATTGTAGGTACATGATGAATGTTTCCACAAATATAGTAGTAGATGGAAATAATGGAATAAATTAGCAAAGATAATGACAAGAATACTGGTGTTGAGATAAGAACTTAGAAGGAGCATATTTAATCTATGTCGAAAAGTAACCAGTTGTGACTTCCCAGATGAGGATGGCTAGAAGTACCCCAGTAAGAGGGAGAAGGATATGAGGTTAGACACCTTGTGGTACTCTCAGATTAATGGCTATTTATAAAAATGTTTGTCCATTGATGAAGATGATCTCGTGATTTTGGTTATCTATTTCTAACTGAGGTTCAAGACCTCTCCGTCTCGTGTAAGAGGGATATGATTAAAGGATCTTAGTCTAATGCATTACTATATGGGATTGAAAGTGTGGCATGAGCTATTGAAATCCCTTTTGAGATCATTTAAAATTTGGCATGCTGGACATTGAGTCCATGGACACATCCTTGATAACAAATTTAAAGAAGCTATGAGACTATGTTGCAAACTTGTTTGATATTACCTTTGGCTCATTGAACTATTTGCTGCATGGATTTGCATATTTTGATTCGATTGGTTGTTTTGAAAAAAAAAATTGGATGCTTTCTTAGCTCAAATATTGTGGACAAGTATTGTGCATTTATGTCTAAATTGATCATAAACTAAATATTGATGTAGAATTGATTATCCATTAATGAGTTGAATGTTAATTGAAAGCATGGAAATTGAGGAAAAACTGTTGGAGCAGAGCACTTTATGACAACTAATAAACCATAAGTAAGATGCAAAACAAAAGTGAAAAAAGTGAAAACATAGATATACCAGAAATCAATATTGATTACAGAGTTCGTCCTTGATGGACTATGTCTCCGGGTCCGCTTTCAAGATGGGAGACCGTTTTATTAGGAATGAGAAGAAAGGAGTCTATTACACATTGATTTAGTCAAACTAAACTTTCACACAAGAAATTTTAACCTCTATCATCAAATAGCCTTCTGAACCAGCTTTCCAATTCCACTTAGGGTTTCCAAATACGACTCCCAATTCTCCCAAAACACTGAACACAAAACAACCTATGTCCTCCAGAACCTACATACAAAAACCCAAAACCACCAAGTTATTCTTCAATGAGAAAAATTGCCTCTTATAGGCTTGCAAGTACCTGGAAACCTCCTTGATTGCTTTTGAGGTGTATTAGTTGACTTTAGGGTTCATCTGCCCTCAGTCTTGTCATGAAATGACACCTAGATATTAGGTTACAAGGCCCTCGAATTAGTTGAAACCAAACTAACAAAATAAAAACCCGAAATAAATTTGGATTAATCTAGAAACCGCTAGTTCTCAACCTTAACCGGGTGGATTGGACAACCCATGTGAGCACTAGACAAAGCCTGTAGTTAGCATGTTGGTAGTTTTTCTTTGTGGTTATGATAAACCCCGTTTGGTTGACATTTGACCTCCAACTGCTCACATGTTGTGCATTGTGGCTTTCTCCGATGCAGTTAGAGGCCAACGGCTAGTGCTGTGATCTACTGACTGCTCACCACAACTCTTTTCCACGCTGCTCACATGTACCGGTTCTGACACGGCTAACCAACTGACGGTTAGTGCCTGACTGTTGACTAAGCCGACAGTTTATGATACCATGTTCACATGATTCCGATGCAGTTAGTTGTCCATGTGGTCTTTTATTTTTTTTTATTTAGTTTATAAATAAACATGGGCTTAGGGTTAATTTAAATGGTTTTATGTGTAGGATTTTAACACATAGAGATATGTGATATGTTTTTAGGTTAGAGTTTAGCATAGGAAATGGGTTTAGGACTAATACATGGTTTAGTGATAGGGTTTAGTGTTTTTGCATAGGATTATGGTTTGTAAGGCATGAATTTGATCAGGGTTTTAGGTTTAGTTTAGTCATTAGGACGTAGATGTAGTATTAGGGTTTAGGTCTAGAATTTTAAAAACCCTTTTACAATATTTCATCACAATGTGTCGTAAAACCACCTGCTTATCATCGACACGATGATATTGATCCTTTTCTATGATGAAAACCCTGATGATATATCAACCTCTGCGATGGACGACAAAACCCACGCACATTGTCGACTCCAACTATCTTTGTAACAACAACCTTGACGATGAACCTATGCCATGGACGACACTCATATCGAACCCAAATCCTACTTGTCGAATGACAAAACACATGTCGTCAACCAATCCTGGCAGGATTGTCGATGAACATAAGTCAAAAGTCAGGTACAACACCACATCAATTGAATGCCGTGAAAACTATGAACATTACATAAACAACTTGATCATATCCAACATTGTTGATTTGAATGACACCCATAACTGAGGTGACAATGACAATGAATACTAATGACGACACTTGAGCACATTTACAATTTGAAACAACGGATCCTCTTGGATCTTTCCTATCCACTTGAAAGCTTTTGGACCACAAAAGTTTGATTAAACAAATAGTCGATGAGGGTAGAACTCCCTCTCTTTCCACCTTGACCTGCCGATGTACCAATACATTCGATCAATCACCTGCAAGTGATGACCCTAATGATGCTGACCATGATATCTTTTGATTCAGTGACCTATTTCTTCCATCTACAGTATGAACAGCTTGCAACAATGGGAAAACAACTTGTTATCAACATGGAAATTGTATTCTTTCCATGAAGAATCATGAGTTAGTGATTCAAAAACATCTTTGAAAAAAGTATTTGTAGAACTTTGTTAAATACATCTGATGGGTATTAACAATCTACTTTCTGAAATAATTGAAATATTCAAAGACTCCTTTGATTTTGACTTCATATCAATTACTTGACTTGATTTACTTTCCTGTTGACTAATTATTAAGTGAATTTGTTGCACAGAACTCATCTAGTTGTGATGTAAAGATTGTTGCAACTTATTTTTACTTTGAAAGTATCTAAGTAATTGTTGATTTACTTGAATCATTATTTCTTCATCTATTAACTGATATTTCCATTGAATAACACTTTCACTTAATTCATTAGTTTTCAAATCATGATAAGGAAACTTTAGATCTACTTTTGAAAATGCTTTGTCATGAAAACTTATAGACTTCCTCTCCACTTGAAAAGAGGCTTCATTAATTTCTAAAGCATGAAATGATGATAAAATACCAAAGAAATGTATCACTGACTTTCCCCAATACTGGCCTGCACCCCTGAAACTTAAAATAAACATACCATCTGAAACAAGTCTCTGATTAGACTCACATGTACCATTCCCTGCAATACACTACTAATGATGATAGTTTCTAGAATTCAGTTGAATGAATGAATTAAGATTCATTCTATATTTAAGAATATGTTCATAGGACATTAAATGTATCTCATGTTGCTTATCCTGTTTATGAATAAGATTTCTTGGAAAAGAATTAACCACCTTGACCAATTGATCTATAAACTAAATCTTGCATTTCGAACAATCATCCTTATGTTGTTCCTTAATAGACATGAGTACATATTTACTTGAACTTATTAACTGCTTTACTTGATTTGTAAGAATTAAATGCAAGTTTGATTTGACTTTATGTGCCCTAACAATAAATTCAACCCCTTCTTTCTTTAGGTGATATTTATGTTCTCTTCTGTAAAACACTGCATCTTTATCATAGAGATAAGGACTTCCTAAGACCACTCCATATATGTCTACTCGGACCACATCTAACTCCACTTCATCAATGTACTTAGATGTAATTGCAAATCTTAGCCAACATTGCTCTGTCACATGTATCTGATTTTATTTATTAATCCAACCTAATGGGTATGGTCTTGGATGATTTTGTGTTTCCAATCCCAATTGATTAACTATATGTTCAGATATTAAATTTGCTTGCAATCCATTGTCAAACATTTTGTCAATCTTTGTATGATTATAGGTTATTAGTATGTGGAAGATTTCAACTCTTTTATCTTCATGCGAAGGATTTATGTTTGAAGAAGATACATTAGTTTTCAAACTTGAACCAGTATCAGATGTTTTACTTTCCATAACCATGGCGGTTATCCTCCTTTGATCACCTAAATCCTATTGGACTGTTGCAATGGCCTTCTTTTCATCCTTTGCCTTAAGGAACTTTTTGGGCTTAAGTTCTAGATGAAGTTTCTAGCACTTTGATTCATCATGACCGATTCTCTGGCAATGAGAACAAGTACATCTTTCCTTTTAAGCTATCGCTGATTTCTTTCTCTTCAAAATGTTCTTCCCCTTACTATCACCGGAATCTTTGGTTTCCAACTCTTTAAATGATTGTGATGAAAACTTGAATGGTCTGCCACCTAATGCAATATGTATGGCCTGAACACATACCTCGTTAAAATCATTAGGATTAAACATCAATAAAGTATGCTACAAATATGAATGCAAACTGTTGATGTATTTTAACGAAGTTTCATGTGTATCCAATGAAATACCAAGCGCCAATGCTTTCTTTCTGAACTCCTGAGTAAACCCCTGAACACTCTACCCTTTACCTTGCCTCAGATGCTGCCAATCAATAACAGCTTGTTGCATGTATCCTAAATGATTGAACTATTTCCTAAGAGATTTTAAAAGCTTAGACCGTGAAGAGATGACTTTTCCTTTACACTTTACATCTATCTGAGTTTTTCTTTCCCACCAGATTAAAGTTGTTCCTCCCATTTTAAGTGTAGCTAACTAAATTTTAGTTTTATCTCTAGAAATGTTCTGAATATGACAATACACTTCTAACTGATTTATCCATTTATCTAGCTTTTTAGGATTCATTTCGTCATCATAAACAGGTAACTCAAATTTAACATCAAGTTTCAAAAGAGATGATTTCTTAGGTTTCTTTTCCACTTCAGATTCTACACTGGAAGAAGAATAAGAAGAAGAGGATGATGGAGATGATGGAGGTGAAGGAGGTTTATCAGCCTTGCCTTTACCTTTGTCCTTCTTTGATGGCTTTGAAGAAGAAGCTTCATCTCTCCCCTTCTTTTCTTTGTACAATTCCCCCAACATATGCTACATGTTTAAGAATGCCTGCTGAAAATGTTCCTCACTCATCTTTGTTTCAGTGTTTTCACCTGCATCAGGTCTTGACATATTCTATTTCTAAATGATTCGTCGCTTTCCAATCTCTGGATCGATCTACTCAAGGATTCCTTCTCCTCATTGTGACTTAGACCTGGTTAACATTCAATGGCACATTCTACAAATGCAACCTACTCTAATACCAAATTATATGATCTGAAATTACCATAAAGTAAATACTTATGTAGAATCGATTAACCATTAATGAGTTAAATGTTAACTGAAAGCATATAAATCGAGGAAAAACTACTAGAGTAGAACACTTTGCGACAGCTGATAAACCATAAGTAAGATGTAAAATGGTAGTGAAAAAAGTGAAAACACAGATATACCAGACAACAAGATTTATTATGGAGTTCGTTCCTGATGGACTACATCTTCGAGTCCGCTTTCAATATGGGTGACCATTTTATTAGGAACAAGAAGAAAGGAGTCTATTACACAGTGATTTAGTCAGACTGAACTTGCACACAGTAAATCCTTACCTCTATCATCATATATCCCTTTGAACCAGCTTTGCAATGGCACTTATGGTTTCCAAATCTGACTCGTGATCCTCTCGAAACATTGAACACAAAAAAGCCTATGTCCTCAAGAACCTGCATAGAAAAACCCAAAACCACCAAGCTATTCTTCAATGAGAAAAACTGCCTCTTACAGGCCTGCAAGTACATGGAAACCTCCTTGACTGCTTTTGAGGTGTATTAGCTAACTTTAGGGTTCGTCTGCCATCGGTATTGTCATGAAATGACACCTAGGCATTATGTTACAAGGCCCTTGAATTAGTTGAAACGAAACTAACAAATAAAAACCCAAAATAACTTTCCATTAACCCTAAAACCACTAGCTGTCAACATTAACTGGGTGGGTTGGATAGCTCATGTGAGTGCAGGACAAAACCTGTGGTTAGCACGTCGGTGGTTCTGCTCTGCGGTTACGATAAACCCTGTATGGTTGACGTTTGACCTCCAACTGTTCACATGTTGCGTGCTGCAGCTTTCTTCGATGTCGTTAGAGGCCAGCGGTTAGTGTTGCAGTCTACTGACTTCTCACCGCAAATCTTTTCCACATTTCTCACATGAACCTAGTTTCGACACGGCTAACCAGCTAACTGTTGGTGCTTGACTGTTGGCTAACCTGACGAATTATGATACCCTATTCATATGATTCTGACACAGTTAGTTGTCTTTGCGGTATTCTATGTTTTTTAATTTAGTTTATAAATAAACATAGGCCAAGGGTTAATTTAAATGGTTTTATGTGTAGGATTTTAACACATAGAGGTATGTGATAGGTTTTTAGGTTAGGGTTTAGCATAGGAAATAGCTTTAGGACTAATACATGGTTTAATGCTAGGGTTTAGCATTTTAGCATAGGATTATGGTTTGTAAGGCATGAATTTGATCAGGGTTTTAGGTTTACTTTTAGTCATTAAGACTTAGATGTAGGATTAGGGTTTAGGTATAGAATTTTAAAAACCCTTTTACAATCTTTCATCACAATGTGACTTAAAACCACTTGCTTATCATTGAAAAGACGATATTTATCCTTTGCTATGGCAACAACCCTGACGATATGTCAACCTCTACAATGGATGACAAAAACCACGCACATCGTCGACTCTAGCTATCTTTCCAATGACAACCTTGACGATGAACCTATGCCATAGATGACACTCATGTCAAACCCAAATCCTGCTTGTCGAACGACAAAAAACATGTCATCGACCAATCCTGGCAAAACTGTCGATGAACATAAGTCAACAGCCAGGTACAACACCACATCAACTGAATGCCATGAACTATGAACATTACCTGAACAACCTGATCATATCCAACATTATCGATCTTAATGACACCCATAACTGACACAACGATGACACTGAACACTGATGATGACACTTGAGCACCTGTACTATTTGAATCAACGGATCCTCCTGGATCAATTTAGCGTGACTGAAGTTGAATATATATAGCTGACTGTTCATCCCTTTGTGAAGCAGTTTTCCTTCTAAAATTGCTTGTTGATTTGTTTGATCAGGTGTTGGAAATGATCATGATATATCTAAATTTGTGTGTAACTTTATGAGAATTTTATTTTTCATGACAATTTGAAGCACATAAAAGATCAAGTATCACTATATCTAGGATGTTGTCTAAAGAAACGTTCTGAGGCTAAAATACATTACTACTAGTGGGAAAGCTGATGATTTTTTTATGAAGCCACTATCCCATATGAAGTTTGTTTGCTCCTGATAGAATATTAGAATTGTTGGAAATACTAAGGTGGGTGAATGAGTATTTCTTTTCAATTGTTATTTTTACTAGTTATAATTAGAACAGAAAATGAACAATGATAGAATAATAATTTTATTAATCAATGATGAGTACTCCAATAAGTTGCTTCAGGTGCACTAAGAAGTCTTTCAACAAGCTGCTTTTGGCATACAATGAGGCCTTGCAACAAGTTGCTTCAGATCTGCACATAAGTATTCAAAAGTCTACCCCAATATACTCTCCAAGGATCACCAAGAGTAACTTAAAGGTACTCTTAAAAAAAAAATTCTCTAATTTCTTCTATTCTGATATATTTTGAACCAAAGGTGCCTTCAAATCCATCTCAAGACTCCCAAAACACTTTCCTCAAAACTACCAAAACATTTTTCTCAAAGCTCCCAAAACATTGTTACTAGGTTGCTCCAAATAATTCCATAATGATGTCATTTTCCAATAAAATAAATCCATGCTTAGTAAATCACAAGATCTTTGTTATTACTTCTATTATCAACCTCAAGACATAAGTTATGTATAGCAACCCAGAATTAGCATAAGTCAATTATTGACTTGTTCACAGGTCCTGGAGGTCTAGAATAACACCTCCACCACAAATTCTGCAATTTTAAGCCCTTGTCCACAGGTTTGGTATACCACATTTCTGAGGCTAGTGATTCTGAGCTTCAAATTTCCACAAATATTTCCTCCACAAGTGGGTGCCCTATATTTGAAATCGAATCTTTCCAAATACTGTAGTTTTGAGAGTGAAAAGGATTTTTGTAAGTTGGTCCAAGCCAATTCAGGTGATTATTTGACCTCCCATATATTTACCACAGTTCCACAAAGATTATCACAGGTCTAAAGGTTTTGAGCACAAGACTGAGGTAAGGTGTAGCTTGTAGTCTAGTCAAAGCTACAAGGCCTTGTTACTTGTCCTCTGTCCAAAAAGAATTGTACCAAGTCGAAGTTGTTTACCACAGGACTTAGCCCAAAATACCGTGTTGTATGAGTGTGACTATGTTAGGCCCCTATACTACTAGTGTAACCCCTTATTGTTATTAGTACAACCCCCTTATTATATTGATGTATCCATGTAGTGCACATATTGTCACTATTGTGTTCCATAAAAGCCCATGATTGTTATTATTGTGCCCTTACATTATTATTGTTATATCGTGAATACATTATGACCCCTTAGACTCCTATATATAGAAAGGATGTATTTTCATTTGTATCTTCGAAGAATTGTTCATTTATGTAACGTAAAGGAGGTTTCCCCCTCAAAGAGGCTGAATTCTAAAGTGTTGATCTATCTTTTCTATCTTTTCTTGAGTTGGTTTCATAACATTTGGTATCAGAGGTTTGGATTCTAGGGTTTCACTGCTCCAAGCAGGTCACCGTGGCATTTTCGCTATAACTTTTTTCAGCAACGTTTCAGAAGAAAAAAAAACCCATTTGAGACGAAATCGCACTGAACCGTGGGTCTGAATTTCAGAGACTTTTGCGCTATATTTGAGGAGATATGATCTGAGGAAGTTGGTCTTTCTGCAGACTCCTGAATTACATTCCAAACAGGTGACCTTGGGAAAATCATCATAACATTCTCTCTCAGCATCAGATTGAAATTTTGTAAGAAGGTATAGAAAGAGGATGGACTGTAGTTTCTTGAACATAGTTTTTAGACCCAAAGGTCAAAACAGTGACACGTGGCATGTCGTACAACTTTGCTCTATTGAATTAGTCTATAATCAGGTCACTGTAGGAGATTTGGCATAACTCTTCCTTGGAGAGTCCAATTTGGATCAGACTGCTGGCATTGGAAAGAGGATGCAGAGAGCTACTACAGGTCATAATTTCAGAACTTAAAGATCTGAAAGTACAAAGTTACAGTCATTTCAAGATCATGCTCCTAAAATCAAGAAAAAGCAAGATGAGGAAGTCTAATGGCAAGGATCCGGTAAATTGGATACATCAGATGGAACAATATTTGATCTACATGGTGTACCACTGTTACAAAAGGTATGTATTGCATCTTCATATTTAGAACCGGATCAATTTTTATGGTATAAATGGCTTTGTTCTCGTAAAAGACTTGTTACATGGTCAATTTTCACGGAGGAAATGATAGCACATTATGAGGATACAAAGAGAAACACCTTCTTTAGAGAAACACCACAACAATTGGAAAGAGTAAAAGGGATTTGTGACATAGCCGAAAGCAAAATTATGGAAACCAGGAAGCATACCCCTCACAACTATAAAGATGGAAGTGTTGTTTCTCCTAGCTTTCCACAACCTACAAGGGTTACACCACAAAAATTGGAAGAAAGAAGAGAAAAAGGGCTTTGTTACAA
This sequence comes from Pinus taeda, assembly GCA_000404065.3. NCBI lineage: Eukaryota > Viridiplantae > Streptophyta > Pinopsida > Pinales > Pinaceae > Pinus > Pinus taeda. The sequence continues at coordinate 609 of APFE030805536.1, read as the reverse complement.
TTGTGATAGCAAATGCACTAAAGGTCATAAGTGTGCTGAGAAGAAATTATTTTACATATAATATGAAGAGGAGGAGGAAAAGGATCAAGAATCATCAAAAGAAGAGGATATATGCCAAGACCCCACCCCAGAGAAAGAAGAAATGAATCATACCATATCTTGTAAAGCATTGGCAAGAATTACCACTCCTCAAACTCTCAAGATAGAAGGACATATCAAGAAGAAAAAGGTGTAAGAAGTGAAAGATCACATCGAGAAAGAAGAAATGAATCCAACCATATCTTGTAATTCATTGGTCAAAATTACCACTCCTCAAACTATCAAGATAGAAGGACATATCAAGAAGAAAAATGTTCAAGAAGTGAAAGATCACATCGAGCATCAAGAAATTAATCCGATCATATCTTGTAAAGGATTGGAAGAAATTACCAGTCCTCAAACTCTAGATATAGAAGGAGATATCAAGAAGAAAAAGGTTCAAGCAGTGAAAGATCACATCGAGCATCAACAACAAGTTCTCCAACTTTTAAAGGATGATGCCACTTCGGTGCAAAATCAAATGAAACAATAGGTAGATCAACATCGTAGTAAAAAATGTTTTGATGTAGG
>APFE030805523.1:155192-174167 GCA_000404065.3 Pinus taeda | reverse complement strand
ATAACACATAAAACACATATACACAGAAATTTTCCCTTGGATCCCAAAACTAGGACTACCAGCTTGATTTTTCATTATGTTCCTTTCAATGTTACAATACATATTTATACATGCCGAAGCATCCAATACCATGGATCAAAAACCATCACGTCCAATACCATGGACCAAAAGAAAACACTGCGTCCAATAAACATGTGTGAAAATCATGCACAAAAGCATAGGTGGGTCCGCCCAATCTAACATAGGGTTCAAAACCAAAATTTTCCAGGGCGTTGCCCCAGACCCCATAAAGTGGGGTTACGGGTGCCCTTCAAATCCCCTGTTAACTACGTGGAAATAATATAACACAACCCAACATGATCATGATCATGCTATTCACTTGATTCCAGGAAGTGTTCCTTGAAACATTAGTCCTTATAGATATCCTTATGCCCAGAAGAGTTAAATTGAACACATGGTTGCAGAAATGCTAGAAGTAGTTATAATTCAACCTAGCCAAAGTCCTTTCTCTTCTCTAGTAGTATTGGTACAGAAGAAGGATGGATCATGGAGTATGCGTCTGGATTATAAAGAACTCAACAAGCTCACTATTAAATATAAGCTTCTCATTCCTATCATTGAAGAATTTTTGGATGAACTACATGGATATATTTACTTTACAAAGTTGGTTCTTCGTTTTGGATATCATCAAATTAGAATGAAGATAGAAGAAATGACAAAAAAACATTTAGAACTCATGAAGCTCATTATGAATTTTTGGTCATGCCTTTTGGCCTTACTAATTCACCTTTCAAATTTCAAGTTTTGATGAATTCCAGTTTCAAACCCTTCCTCCGAGAAAATTTGTTATTATTTTTTGATGATATACTAATCTACAACAAGTCTTGGAAAGATCATGTTGAACTTGTTGATAAGGTGCTTAAACTACTTGAGGAGAAACAATTGTATGAAAAATCCTCCAAATGTTTCTTTAGAGTGTAGGAAGTGGAATATTTGGGTCATATTGTATCACATGAGGGTGTTAAGGAATGGAAATTCCCAACAACCTTAAGGCATATTTGAGGATTTCTCTGGTAGATAGAGTATTATTTCAAATTTGTTAATAATTATGGGAAGATAGTAGCACCTCTAACAACATTATTAAAGAAAGATGCATTTTTTGGACTCCAGAAGCAACTAAGGCCTTTGAACATCTTAAAGATGTAATATGTTGAGGTTTGATATTAGCTACACCAAACTTCACAAAAGCCTTTATTATGAAATGTAATGCCTCAGGGAATGACATTCACGTTGTTTTAATGCAAGAAGGAGGACTATTGGGATAGGATCCCCTAGGTCAGATTTTCTTAAGTTTTGTTAAATTTATTGTAAATTCTTTGCATTTTGAGGAGAAAAGCATGAGTAGCGCAGGTCAATAGGAGTTAAAGGGCATTTATGAAGTTTAAAGCCCCTTAGTTTGTTAAAGTCAATTTGTTTTGAGACTCACCCATGGTTTGTGGACCACGATATTGTAATGAAGAAAGAATATAAATCATAGAAGAGTCATAGGAAGGGAAACAATAGACAAGTACATGATTTGAGTCTGATTTTTTCTATTTAGTACTTGGTTTAAGGGGAAGGCTCTTGCAGCTATGTGCACAGAGACCTTGGTAAGTTTGCAGCTAAGTGCATTGGCCCCTGCAGCTGTGTGTGCACATGGGAAAAAGTTTGTATCTAAGAATCTAAGCATAATAAAGGCATATTTTGAAGTGATATTTGTGTATTTGTGCATCATTGTTTATTTATGAAGTTACTGTATTTATGATCTATTGAATCTGTTTAATCGGGAAAAATACTTTATAGATTCACAAAGACATAGATCTATTTATTTATATGATGTTATGCATGTTTAGCACAATCAGTGTAGGTCAAAATAAAGCCCTATAGCTCTAGAAAACATATCACATAGCCCTCTGGATGCATAAACCTAATTCTAGCATCCCCCAATACTGCCTCGGGTGAGGCTGTAGCCTACGCTACATAGGTTGTTTCCAAAAGGGCCAGTAGTGTAGGGTTTTGTTGGTTATCACAACTAACTCCAAACTTGGGTCCAAGCCCCCTCAAGCCAACAAGGACCCCTTGCTTTTGAAAGTCATATGATTAAGGGAAAGTATTTCCAAAAACCTATTTATGAGACGGAAATGTTAGCAATACTACATGCACTGAAGAAATAGCGCCCTTACCTAAGTCGGAAGACACATCAAGGTACAAGTAAATCATGATAGTCTTAAATACTTATTGGAACAAATATTATCCTAAGGAGAGCAACAAAAATGGGTCACAAAGATGTTGGGTTATGACTTTGAAATCATCTAGAAAAAAGGGAAGAAAAATGTTGATGCAGATGCACTCTCAAGAAGGGATGAGGATGTGGAAGAATTGCTTTGTTCCATTTCTATTATCCAACTTGATTGGATAAATGAAGTAAGGGATGAATAGAAGAATGATGAGGAGGTATGAACACTCATTCAAAAGTTGCAACAAGATCCTAGTGCATATGATTCATTTAGTTGGAAAAATTATTCATTATGGTACAATGATCGCTTATATCTATGTAAGAACTCCCAAATTAAACAAAAAGTTATTTTGAAATTGCACACCTCTTCTATAGGAGGGCACTCAATATTTTTAAAAACTTACCACAAGGTCAATAAGGAATTTTTTTGGGATGGGCTTAAATATGACATTCAACAGTTTGTGGTAGAATGTTTGGTTTTCTAACAAAATAAAGTTGAGGGAATTAAGACCTCGAGTCTTTTACAACCATTATTCATTCCAAGTTAATATTGGGAAGAGGTATCAACGGATGTTATCCCAGGTTACCTAAGTATCAAGGAAAGAGTGTCGTCGTGGTGGTAGTTGACATATTTACCAAATATATGCACTTTTGTGCACTAACTCATCCTTTCAAAGCCAGTACAGTCGTTACTACATTTATGGAAACAACTCAAAAGATACATGGAAACCTAAAGATTATTGTGAGTGATAGAGATCCCATTTTCATTGTCAATTTTTGGACATAATTATTTGCTTGTATTAGTATTCAATTAGATCATAGCTCATATTATCATCCTCAATCTGATGGGAAAACCAAGATAGTGAATAAATGTTTGGAAGGATATCTTTGTTTCTTTGTATCTGATAAAAAAACACAATCGATCAAGTGGTTACCCCTAGCAGAATGGTGGTATAACAATTCCTTCCATACCATAGAAAAATTACTCCATTTATGGTACTTTATGGATATCATCCACTGTCCATCACATCATCTTTAAGAGACAATTCTAAGGTTCAACAAATGTATGATTACATCAAGCATAAAGAACATGTTCTCCAACTCTTAAGGGATAACCCAACTCTAGCGCAAAATCAAATGAAACAACAAGTAGATCAACATTTTAGTGAAATAAGTTTTGATGTGGACGATTGGGTATTTTCATGACTACAACCATACCAAAAAATGTCCCTCGAGCAAGCTAATAAGGATAATAAATTATCACCCAAGTAATATGGCCCTTACAAGGTGTTTCAAAAGATTGGTATAATGGCATACAAGTTGGAGCTACCTGCATCTTACAAGTACACCTGATTTTCCATGTTTCATGCTTAAAGAAGGTTATATGTGACAAGCTTCCAGTTCAAACTATATTTCCATAACTTGACAAGGAAGGAAAAATAATATTGGAGCTTGAAGAAATCACAGAAAGAAGAATGCAGCGGCTATGAAACAAATCAATTTTAGAGTATCTCATTAAGTGGAAGAACTTACCTGATGAAGACTCCACATGGTAGGATGAGTATTTTATTCAAAAACATCCATAACTACTCAAGCATTGAGGACAACAATTTTTTTTTTAAGGAGAGGAACATGTTAGGTCCCTATAATACTAGTGTAGCACCCATATTGTTATTATTGTGCCCCATAGAAGCTCACTATTGTTATTAGTCTTCCCTTACATTATTATTGTTATGTAGGCCCTAATTATATTTTCATCCCTAAGACTACTATATGTACCAAGGATGTCTTATCATTGGAATCATCCAATAATTTTTCATTTATGTGATGTAAAGGATGTTTCTCCCTCAAAGTGGATTAATATCTAGTCGTTGATCTATATTCTTCTTCAGTTTTTGTGTTATTTTCAACAAGAAACATAACAAAATCCTTAACCAAGGACCCTGGTTTTGAGGACGAATTGGTCTATCAATGAAACATTGGTTCTCGGGCTTCAATCCTCTTAGCACGAAGGCAATGACTACTTCAATATGGGTAATGCTGCCCAAATTTCCCATTCATTTTACCCATCTAGAACTCTTAGAAAAAGTGGGTAACTTAATTGGAAGCTTCATCAAAATAGATAGGGAAAGACTATCAAAAGGAATTTTCGCTTATGTCTGCATATGTGTTGAAGTGGATCTCCACAAAGTCCTACCAAACCAAATTGTGCTTGTGAAATATGTTTTATCAACCTTTGGACTATGAAAATACTTCTTTTTGATCTAGGAATTTCCAATAGGCTGGCCACCTTTAGAGTGATTTTCCTTTTTCGAAAGGGGCCCCCTCCCTACAGAATCTAATAAATCTAATTGTGGCTGTATGGATCCAAAGGAAGGAAAAGGATATAAAGATCATGTAGGCCAGAAGAGGGACAATCCTCATCAACAAAAAACATTTACAGATAAATCAATTACCTAAGGTTCTACTCAAGCCCTAATGGCACGACCTCATTCCCCAACAGGGGAGAACCATCCAGGTGATGAGAACGAAATAGTTTAAGTCATAATTGTGGTTGTAACAAGAGGGAAAAAAGGAACCCATGAAACAGATCTTTCTGACAATGACAATGAAATGAAAAATAGAGTTAATTCCCTAGTGATGGATCTATATCACATAAATGAGGACACTAATTCTTCTTTAGTAGTTCTTGAAATACTGTGGGCTAGATTGATGTACATAGGAGAAAAGGGAAAAATAAAAAAACTGAGAATATATCCTGAGATTTAATTCCAACAATGAAAAATTTGTAACAGAGCATACATGGATTGCAATTGATGATGAATATTTGTATTTTTTTATTATAAAGTAATAGAATTTAATTTACCAAAAAAAAAACAAAAAACTTAAACTTTACAGAATATCCAAGAATATCCAAGAAATTTCTAGCCTAAGTGTAACTATTATCAACTCAACTACAACATTTTAAATTATTTAAAGAAAAATCATGATAGGTTTTTCTTAATAGTGAACAATTTATTTCATGTCCATCATGGAAGATCGATACAAAGTGACACCATTGTGAGGTTCTTAGAAGAGCAACTAGTTGTACGACTTCCTTATATTGCCTGAAACTAGGAAAAGTGGAAGTTATGTGCCATTTAGAGCCACAAAGTTTCATTAATTGTCCAGCTTATTAAATTTTCTTGAGTGATATTTCCATAACTATGTTTTCATATTTATTGTTGATGGATATATCTTAAATTTCTTATTAATGAATTATTAAATGAAATTGCACTAAATCAGAATATTATATATTATATATTATATATATAAAAGCAAATTAATGAATTATTAAATTGAATTGCCACTAAATCAGAAGTTCATTTATATAATAATAATATATATATATAATATATATTATATATAATATTTATATTTTACGTTTAAAAAACAACTTAAATTTTTCATTTCATAATAAGATGATAAATTTGATATAATTATTATTTTTATGATATTTCTCTCTTTTGTTTTGAACAAAAGGAACCTCATCTCATTTGCAAAGTGATAAACATTTGACTTTTGCTTTCTACTCAGATGCTTTGTTTTTACTCACAAATGTATTTTTGAGATGAAATTTCACCTATGTTTAAATAGGGATTCTTGGTTGTGTGAGTGCTTTGCATATGTCTTTGCACTTTTTTTCAGAGAAAGTGACTGGGGTGGTAGATATCATTCCAAATGAAATTTAGAAGACCATCCTAAGGGGTGGTAGGTGCGGGGTGTCATTTCGAACCCAAGAAGTAAATATTTACTCTCCATCAAGGTTTCTTTCTAACCAAAAAGTCAATTTTAATTTTATGATCATTATAGGGGATTCGAGTATAGTATAATAGTATGGGAAGAGATCGCACCCAGATCATTAATAATCCAAATTTATATGGGGAGGAAACTAATTAAGGACGTTAATAGCCAACCATCAGTGGATCTACAATAAGGAACCTGAGTTTGAAAGGACAAACATTTTCTCTTCTCTCATGTTGAAAGTTAAGTCTACTCAATCATTTGAACCCTTTATTGAAGGATTAAATGTGGGATTTTGAATTGTCAAAGTTTTGTTCTCTTGGACATTCTAGATTTTCTCCTTTAGGAAAAATCTATATGGTCTACTCCAAGCCCTAGTTTGTGAGTTACCCCATCTTTTGGTCTTGTAAAGATTTGGTTTAGAATGTTACTTTGGTTTTTGTGAAAAGGGAGGCTACCCACTAAATTTTAGAAATAGAGGTTCCTTTAGTTTATTTCCTTTGAACACTGGGTCAAGCCTTGGGAAGTTTCACATAGATTTTTGTTTTTTTCTCTCATTCATTGTCAACATGGAATACAAAGAAGCACTGGAACTCAAAAGTATTTTGAGAAATCATGAGGAGCAGATGTAGTGTAACAAAGCCTTTACATTCTTAGCGACCTCTAAGTTAAATAAGAATGAACATTAGTGTATTTCCCAAACTACAATAATCATGAATACCCTTGTCCATAAAAAGTAAAAATTTGATGAATTAGAGAGTAAGTGTAGCATTTTAAGGAATATGGTGATCAACTTAATCAAATATTAACAACCAACGACTTATTATCATAAAATGTCTACAAATTCAATCATTCTATAAGCTATTGTTTCTCTTTGAAATTTAGAAAGTTGTCATTCAAAACTAAAAAATCCTAATAGTTACTTTTTTATTATGTTTTTTAGTCATGAGTTGCAACTTTTATAAAATTATTTTCCCCATTTGTTTAAAAAACAATGACCACCCTAGTATGAATCAATATGCATATGAAAAAACAAGGATAAATTATATAGAGCACTACAAATTTATACAAAGCATTAAAACATTAGATAGTCTCGAGGGTTAGCTCAATTAGTCGAGTACCCGTCGTTAAAGTACCTTTGCTATTGAGAGGTCATGGGTTCAATTCTCTTGACACTCTCATGGTTAGGATCCATGTTTGAGCTGGCAGGAAGTGATCCCTTTGGGTGGATCTTCCTGGAACAAATATTTTGTGAACATAGTAGTCGCTGATCTCTGAGGTTCATGAACCACATAGAAAAAAAACATTAAAACATTAGTTGGGACAATTAAAAAAAACTATAACCAATAACATTTAAAACAATAAATATTATTTCAATTAAAAAATAATATTTTTTAATTAAACTTTCATTTAACTTTTAAATTATTAATGTCAATGAAATTTGTCTCAAATAATTATAATATAAATTAACAATTTCTTCTTTAAGAGCTATCCCCAACAATAGCTTGGAAAAAGTGTAAACGACCTTGCACATGATGATGACTAGGGTTGAGGGTTTGATGGGGATGACTGTAATCTAGGGTTTGGAGGGGAATATAACAAAGCTATTGTCAATCCTCAACATTGACATGGATTCATTTGAACCACTGGTTGACTATATGGATGATGGTATTCGAGAGGATAAAATATTTTATTCACCCCCGCCCCCCTCCAAACTCCCAAGTGTTGTTTCTTTTATTAATTGTATGTGGGATAAGTTGTTGAATTTTTTTGAATCCATTAAGCTTAAGACTTCTAGTAGGTCAGCACATTTTCTTGAGGCTAGAGAGATCCAAGGTTACCACATTGATATTGACATCTAAAAGAAATTAGGTAATGATTCTTCCATGGCCATTTTCCAAAATGACGCGAAAGGGGAAGACTTTAATGCTGGTAGAGTTAGGTCATCGAAACTTTTATTGACAATAATCTCATGACAATCCATTTTATAGAAAACATTAGATTTGACTAGGAATCAATTACACATCCTTCAGTCTTGAGCTTGAACTTAGGTTTTGTTGGTTCTTTGTTAGATGTTAAAATCCTTCAAGGTGGCAAAGGTTCATTGAGACAAGAACCATCATCAAGGAAGTGAAGAAAAGTATTGAAGAGTCGATTCACTTGTGGATAGAAAATAAATAGGACTACACTGGATTTTGGATCTCTCAAAAATGGATTTGGTAGGTAAATTCTCAAGAAAGAGGGTTTCCTCAATACTCTACTAAACTAGATGGAGAAAACCTAGAACAAAAGATTGGGATATCTGCCTATTTTCCACCTTCTTACTAATGGTTGGTGGTTATATTTCCAAATAAAAATATATTGTTGGAATTTTCAAAGTTGTTTTCTTTATGGAATCCTCACCTTGAAACTATGGAACCTAGTATTTTATGTGGCGAAACATTATTTGGGTCATGCCTCGATTTAGGTGAAAATTCTTGGCCTCCCCATAGAATTCTAGTCATTTCTCATGATTAGGGTGATTGAGGACCACAATGGAAATAAATTAGTGGTCAATGATAGCTTCCATTTAGGTGTGACATGTTATTAGCTCATGTTATGGTGGAAGTAGATATGTTCAAGGACCTCTTTGAACTAGTTGACCTGATTCTGGGTTCTCAACTTTATACCCAGAACTTGGATTATGTGCATGTTTTATTTCAATGTGCTCATTATCACTCCTATGAACATGGTAGAAAATTTTCCACAATGGTATTCAAACAAAAATATGGTGAAATAAATCTCAAGTATCCATTTCTATCAAGTCACAGATTTGGGGCCCTTTTCTATGTGAAGCAAAGAACTATTGAGTAGCTTGAGACGAGATCCAAGGGTTTCACAGAAGCTTTGTAGTGGGATATATGTGTATTATGTGGATTCATGAGACTCATAATCAAAACTTGTTCCACAACCTAACAAATGATTTTATATGTTCTTTCTCACCTTTGTTTGATCTAGAGCTAGTTTAGGTGGCCAAATGTATCTATTAAGCTAAATCTAGTGAGTGCTTTCAACTTTCTCCTTATTCTAATAATATGAAGCATAGGATTGGATAAATCATTTTTTTAGCTCATATCTCTCCTAGTTTAGGAAGTGGAAAAGAAGGGAAAATTGGAATGAATTTAGTAGGGGTTTTTGAAGGCTCAATAGATCTAGATAGTTTGGAATCCTTATCTAAACCCTATTAAGAAAAACCATTTAAAGAGCATTTTCCTCCATAATCCTTCTAAAGAAATAATTCCGAGGGTAGAGGTCCTTAGAATCTTTAGTCAATGGGCCTTCACCCAAAGCCCTCAAACACCTCTAGGTGTCTTGGAGTGGAATTTCTTCTTAATCAAGGCATGGTCCTTATTAGCTGGAATATAGCTCTCAAGGAGCCTACTATAAAATATATAAATGAAGGTAAATAGTGTTCTATTTTTGTTGATCATTGAGATTAGCTATCCTGAATGGGGGTTACCAAATGAAGGTCATTTTCAACAAACATTAAAGGGATGGGGGACCAAAACAAATTGATGGTATTGAAACAATTAATGGATTCAAAGGGAGAGGAAAGATACGACATATTTTCAAGAAACAATGGGTTCTAGGGAATCTATTATCCCTAGGAAATCATGTTGAAGAATTGGAGTTTTTTAGCTTTAAATTCTCATGGAATGTCAGGTAGACTAGTTTTGGAGTGGAATACTAAATTGAGACAAATTAACTTGTTCTCTATTTCATTAGGCCTCTAAACATAATTCTTTACCAATGGACTTGGATACAATATCCTTGTGCTAAATCTATGTGGGTAGCATAATTAAAAAACGGGTTTTTTATAGTAGATTATTCAATTCACAACTCTACAAAGTTGATAAGCTAACCTATGGCAGTGATCTTAATTTCACTTTGATTAGGTCAATAGTTCCAATGGAAAATTCTTAGGTTGATAATTTGGTGGGATATTTTCAAAATCAATTGGCAACTAATAACCTTATGGGTGTCAAACATTTAGAAGTAATTCCAACTTGGAACAATAACATAGGGGGAATATCTCCAAAAGGTTGGATAGGTTTCTTTTAAGCAACAAGCTCATTCTTTGAGCATCGACCTACTTGGCATGGGTACATGAGGTATGCTTCTCTGATCATTATCCAATTTTCTTAGAAGTTGACTCTCAAATTCAAAATCTCAATGATCCATCCAAGAAAATCTAAGCTAGAGCTAAGCATTAGAGATTGTTGATCTAGTTAAAAAAAATTGGAAGCCCTTCTATCCTTAATTAAACAAGTGTTCTTATGAGTAGTTTATATTTTCAATAAAGTATTTATAGCCAAAAGTGATGGAATGTTAATTAGATAGGTTTAAAAAAATGGACATTCATTTGTAGGAAATAGAAGAGTAATTGAGGGTATTAACAAAAGAGGTTAGAAACAACCCGTATCAAGGATAGTTATAAGTTGAGGTTATTGGAAAAGGAACACTATAAACTACTACAAGACTAAGAAATGGATTGGAATAAAAAAAACTAAGCCACATGGCTCACTCTTTACGATGGGAACAACAAAAAAATTTCATAGTTACGCTACACAAAGGAAGTGACAAAACACAATTTGGGAATTGCCCTCAATAAAAGGGGTCTCAGTTCAAGATTTCCAAGTTTTGGATGCTTTGGATATGGAATATTTTAATTGACTATTTAAAAATCCTATGGAATCTAATATTTTTGATATTATGAAGCTATTGATGTCATTTCCAAAATGACGAAAGAAAACATCAATTCCCAGTTGTATATTCTTGCTAGAAAAGAACAATTTTTTCATGTATTTGGTTCCTTAAGAAAGGACAAGAACTTGGGTCTTGACTGTTAGAAAATTGAATTATTTAAAGACTACTTTTATTTTCTTAGAGAAGGCCTTCTTAGGGTGGTTGAGGAAGTTCTTTGTACCAGTATAGTTCTTGGAAACATGAATGTAACCTTTATAGAATTAATCCCTAAGGTGGACATGCATGTATCCATTGCATATTTCCATCTCATATCTCTATAAAAGTGTTTAACCTCACAATCCTAAAGTTTGTTTAGTTATTTACTTAGATAATTTTCCTAGATTTGTTGGATTCCCTAAAAGATAAATAGGCCTTGTTGCAACCTTGTCATGGTGATTATCCCTGAGTTGTTGATCAAAGAGACATGGCATATTATGTGTCTAAGGATGCTTATGCTAAATTGATCATGGTATTAGAGACATGTTTCAATCGTGGGACCTATACATCTTGTTTGAAAAATATTTTCCAGGAAATCCTAAAATATGGTTTTATATGTGTGGAAGGAAGTTTAATTACCACCATTCTAGTGCTACTCTCCTATAAACATTTTCTAGAAACATTACAAATTCCTCAGAAATTAGAAAATCAAACTTTTGATTTCGTTAGTGAGTTCTTGGTCCAACATGATAAGACATTTGGTAAAGATAATAACTTTAAACGAATATATTATCCTTACCAAATATCTTATCATTTTGGACCAACAAGTCACTGAACTTTCTTCCAAATATATAAAACCAAATTTCAAGATTTCTAGTCAAATATTTTTCAAATGAGAGATGTACTCTAAAACATCTCCCCCTCCAGCCATTTTTTTTATTGAGCAATTTGGTATGAAGCTCAACCCTTTTTTATTCTACTTAAAAAAAGGTTTAATGACCACCATCCTAACAATACTACATATAGGAATAAATTGCAACTACATAATTTGATGATAGGGGCCAAACTGTCACAAAGGGCAAGAAAAGAGTTGGTTTTTTTAATTTCAGTGCCTGTGTTCATCAAAATTACGATGGCATTTTTATCGTGTGTTTCAATTGAGATATATGATTTCTAATGCATCACAATTATGACGACATAAGATGTTTGTCAAAAGTTAGACAAACAATGGTTTGTGCTGGAATTGCAACGATAGGCGTCAATTGTCACAATTGTGATGGCACATGGTTAATGTGATCGTTTATTTGACTCTGAGGTTAATGTGACTGGTCATATAATGTAATGTCGTAATTGTGATGATAATTTTTTTTATAAATACTCCATATCTAAGAGATGTTTTGATATCTTTGTTATAACTACAACAATTGTGAAAATTTATAAGGTCCTTTTTGCAAGCAAAAAATAGATTTTGTTTTATATAATTGTTTTGTGGTTGTGGGAAGAATGTCAAAAAAACATTAGATGGGGATCAACTAATCTAAAGGGGTCAATGATGGGAAATTTTATTGCCTTGCAATTCTTGTAGGTGCAGACATTCGTGGAGAATTATATATGAAACTGTTGATAGACATTGTAGGAAGAATGGCCACATTGAAGGGGGGAATGAATATCGTCTGGTGGTAAGCTTATTCTATTTATGAATCAATATATATATAATATATTATATATATATATATATATATATATATATTAGTCATATTGTAAATTATTTTATTATTATAATATTTGTTCTGCAAACTAATTATTTCACATGATTTTTTGAAATTATTATAAGGTCATTGCGCCCCCCTAGGTGCTGTGACTCTAATATTGCACCAAACTTGTATTAGTGCTATAAATGAGGCACAAGTTGAGGAAGATGGAGCAAATATTGAAGCTCAATTTCATAATGTTCCTATGCAAGAATGTGACATGACAGTTCCATATGATGGGACAAATCAATTGATCCAATACATTCTTGGCGTCGATGCAAAGAACAAAGATCTTTTTTGTGATGATAAACTTGTGCTAAAGAAGGAAACACCATAACTTTATGTAGGCTCAAGAGAAAATGTTCTCTCTTCTACATTATTGTTTGTGAACTTAAAGGTTTTGAATGGTTTGTCAAACACTTGTATGACACATATTCTAGATATAATTTAATATGTTTCATCACATGAAAGGTTGATTTTTTTTTCCTTTTTTTTTAGTGTTAATTAATGTGTAAAATAAGAAAGCAATATATATGAATAATATTGTTTACACTAACTATTGTTTTTTTATGTTGTACTAGATTGTTATGTGAATTTTTTTTACCATTACCAAATGACTTACCTCGCACATACCAATATTTATGTGTTGTTATGAAAGAAATTGGAATGGATTATCAAGCTATAGATGCATGTCCTAATGATTATATTATATGTTATGGAAAAAATGCATCAAAAACAAATTGCCTAAAATGTAACAACAGTAGATATCAAACTGATCAAATAACAAAAAATTTGCCTCAAAAGGTTCTTCATCATATTCCCATAATTCCATGTTTACAGTGAGTGTTCAGGTGCGAAAGCATAGAAAAGTTTACATATTTGCATGCATGGAAGAGAAGTGAAGACGATTTTCTTTGAATGCTTGCAGATGGCTATGCATTTAGAGAAATTGAGGAAAAATGGGCGCATTTTAAAGTTGAACCTCATAGTGTAAGACTTTAATTGGCATATGATGGTGTTAATCCATTTGGAGAGCTCAAGTTTATTTATTCAGAGTGGCTAATTTTTGTTATCAACAATAACGTTCCACCTTGGATGTCAATAAATAGGGAGCACATTATGTTTACATTGATTGTTCTGGGTATTTGTTTGCATTAATTTTTTGAATATTGTAACATTTTCATTTGTCTTGTTTGTTGCATAATATGTTATATTTATTTATTTACTTGTATGTATATAACATAGTAATAATTATGTGTAATTTCAAACAATTAGGTAAGTACCAAGTTAAATATATGAATGTTAATACCGAGCCTCTTATCAACGAGTTAATGAAGTCATGGGTTGGAATCGCTATGAATGACATCTGTAAAGCAATAAGGCAGAGGCAATTTCAATTCTATCGTATACTTTTATGGACAATTCATGATGTCCTAGGACTAACACATTTTTGCAGTATGTAGCATTCCATTGCATGATTTTTTTTTTTAAACAAAGAAGTTATTTATATTAGATAAAAGGTCAGTTTTCATGGCCAACTCCATTTACATTCAACGTTAACATGATCAAAAACATCAAAACTCTGGTAGATCCATAACTTAACTTTTCTAGTTCCGTAGGCCTTCTTCTTTACAATATTACACTGAAAATTCCCATAAATTCTTCATAATTACCTCAAAAAGATTTCAAATTTACATAGAATACTACATTACTAACTAAATTTCCCTAGAAGGACCAAGATCTTGCTTGTTCCCAATTGCAACGTACTTTCCATGCACTGCTCCTCCCTCACCTTTCATGCTTCCTTCGATCATTTCCTACAGAGACCATAAATTCATCAAAATGTTCTTCCTTTGATCATTTCCTATAAAGACCATAAAGTCCTCAGAATGTTCTTCCTTCGAGTTCTAGGCAGACTCTTTCTTCTTAGTCCTCATAATCAATAGTTTTGTCTCTATTCAAGTGAGTTGATGTTCCATTCTTTCATGCACCCATTCTAGTTTTAGGTCGAAAATCTTGGCTTGGATATCCTTCTATTTTTCCAGAAATTCCAGTCTCCTTCCAAGAAATTCATACATTCTCAACAAACCTTTGAGTCATTTCTCCACAATAACCTTCCAACTCTCTGAATTCTCCCTTGCATCATTGTTCTCCATCATTAGAAAAATCCAATTATTCATATTAGGATTCCAATCGAGCATCATGCCAATGCATCGATGAGTGTCTTGGCTTCCCGAATTTATCATTTTCCGCTTGTCTCGGGATCCATTTCTATTCATATTGAGCATTACCTTTTTTAGCCCCGGTGTTTCCAGAGTATGATCTCTGTCCCAGGAGGTGATCCTCTCTTAGAGGGAGTATATTGTAGCACTAATTCTCTCCTCAACTAGATGTCAATCCCACATTTCTTGTCGCATGAATTTCCTTTGAGAATTTAAACCTATATGATCTCCTTCAATATGGTATCTCCAAGTGTGGTGATCATTTCCAAGCTTGGATTGCAATGTGGGAATTTATCATTTTACATTCATCTCGGGATCCATTTCCTTTCATATCAAGCATTAAATTATTCAACACCTATGTTACCAGAGTATGATATTTTTACTGGGAGTTGATCCTCTCGTAGGGGGAGTACATTGTAAAATTAATTCTCTCCTCAACTGGTTGTGAATCTCACATTATTTGTCACATAATTTTCCTTTGAGAATTTAAACTTCTACGATCTCCTTTGTAGTATCTCCAGGTGTGGTGATTGTCGAGCATTGATTGCAACATGGGTAAGATTTTATGGTTTCCCATATATCCTTTCTGATCCTCTTTTGTGGGATTGTGTGCCTCCATTTGTCATTTGTTTTTAATTCTCCTTAAATCAACTTACATCGGGGTCGATTCTTTTGATCTCCAGGATTTTCCCATTTATGATGAATATGAAGGGATCATATAATTATTTAATAATATATAATTATTTCAATTAGATCATATCATGCATGTATTTTAAATAATCCGTTCGTTTATAATTGACATTATTAATCCATCACTTGCAACCTTCAAACTGAGGGTAAATATGCATGTACAGTTTGTGGTCCTAAGATGACTTATCGTCGTTCAACAAGTTTAGGAAAGGAGGTGTTTGATGAGTATAGGAACTTCCACTCTAAGAACCATAGTTATTTTTCTATCGAAAATCATCTCTTCAATGGGAAAGAAGAGACTAGGTTAAAACCACAAAGAATGACACCTCAATTAGGGAAGTTGGAATATAATAGAAATTGTCGACATGAAGGACATGGCCTTTCACGAGGAATGAAAAGTTATCCATCTCAATTCATGAGCTTTCCATGCTATAAGCACCTAAGAATAGCACATTTGTTTGATACAATGCATATCAACAAGAATGTGATAGAAAATTTATGGCGAATCATAGATGGTAGGAGGGATAAAGAAAAAATCTAGAAATTTGTAATGACATTGTTGAAGCCAATCATGCAATGAAGAGTGGGAAACGATCAAATAGCGATGAAGATCGAAAAAAACTTCCATGGTTATTAACAGAGAAGCAAAGTGATGATCTAAAAGATGTCATTCGAAGAATTAAATTTCCCACAAGATTTTCCTCAAACATAGATAATATATTAACAAAAAAAGGTGAATTTGGTGCTATACAAACACATGATTGGCATACCTTCATTAAAGTAATTATTTTGGTATATATATTTCTATATTGGTATATATACATCTTTATGGTTTTTTTTTTTGTCTACTTTGGATTAACAAAGAAGTATTCATTTTTATTGTTACAATATGTTCTACCTCTATCTCTCCCAGGTGACTTTGACAACAATGTCAAACAAGTTATATATGATCTGGCAAATATAAGAGGTAGGTAACAATTTATATGCCGATTGCTTTTTCAATTAGTTGTTGATCAACTTAATGGCATTTTTTTTTACTTGTAATGTAATATATTATGTTTTCTTAAAACATATTGTACTTATTTTCCTGCATCATCTGTAGATGATTTTCATTGAAAGAAATATATAAAGACGATATAAAGCATTGGAAGAGAGAAAATCCTTGGTTAATGTGTGAAATGCAAAAGTATCTACCTCCAACATTTTTAAATTCACAAGAACACTACCTCATACACCAAGATGAGTAGATTTAATTGTGTGGACCTATACACACAAGGTCAATGTGGATGGTGGAGAGGTACTTGAAATCATTGAAGGCTTTGGTTAGACAAAAAGCATGTCCTGAGGGTTATATGGTGGAGGGATATATAGCATATGAATCCATGGTGTAAATTACTAAGTATCTTCTTATATTGGTAGAAAGTATGTGTGTGGATTTCATTTAGGATGTGATCTCCATCAGTACAAAATTTGAAGGGAAACACTTGTTGGGGAAAGGTAGAATGACAAAAGTGAAATGTAATTAAATATTTTATGTGGATATTTTAAAGATATATATATATATATATATATATATATATATATATATAATATAACTTTTCATTGTTGTGTAAATATATCATAATTATTTATTTATTTTTCTTTCATCAATTATTAATATTAACCATTGTAACTAATATTTATTAGTGAAATATGATTTTATGATATAATTGGTCGACAGTGGGATGCACTAAATTCATACATTGCAAAGAATATTTGATTGGATGAAGCCATGGATTGAAATATGTGAACAATATCATGGTACGTTATCATGGAAAGGGGTGTTTGCATTGGTTAAGGAACCACATCATGCCCTAGGTGCCAATCTTACATAGAGAGAAAATTGATTTAGAAAATGGTTTGAAACATAAACAAGAAGGCATGCATTTTCATCAGCTTGCAAAATAGTGTTAATTTATTTTATAAATATATGATTAATGTGAATGTAGGTGTCCTTTTTTTCCATATACTTTCCATATATATATATATATATATATATATTGACAATTCATGTTTTATATGTTTGGCATATTACAATTGAAACACCACAAGGTTGTGTGGTACGGAGGTCGTAAGTTTCACACCAAAAATTTGGATGAAAATATGAAAAATTATGATTTTGGGATAACTGAAATCTTCGAGGTCACTAATGTTTCCTCTAGAAGTGAAGCACATCCACAAGTCTCTGAAACTCGATACTATGGGTACTTGGATGACATACTTGAGTGTGATTTTGATTCCTTCAAATTGGTTGTATTCAACGTGAAATGGTATACGATATGAATGAATGAACATGATCCTAATAGAACTATTATTTAGCATGCTAATGGATTTACCATGGTTAATACAAGGTCATTTAAGCCAGGATTAGCTCGTTATGTTCTTCCAACCCAACGCAAACAAGTCTTTTACTCATAGGTTCTAGGTACAGTGAGTTTGTCATATATTGTTAGATGTGATTCAAGAGGAAGGTCAGTAGAGTATAATGTACCAGAAGAAGATGATAATGAGGGTGATGGTGTAGAGGAGTAGTTGGTTGATGATCATGTGCCATATCATGAAGATGTTGAAGAAGTTCAAGGAGATGTTCAAGACAATGTTCTCGATGAAGATGATATAGACGATGTACTGTGAGATGAAGAACTTGAATAAGTTGAACCAAATGTACGAGATGATGTTCTTCATGATTACATGGATGATGATATGATTATTGAAAATGATGAAATTGATGATGATGTTGAAAGTGTTGATCATTTCAACGTCATTTTGGAAGCGAATGACATAAATGTTGATTTTATGGATGAAGAAGAAGATTAATGATATAAAAATGTTGTAATGTACGAGGTATGAGTTTATACATTTTCAATTGTATATTTTTTTCACTTTTTGTTTAACTTAAATCATTTTTTTCGTAATTTCTATATATGATTTATTCGTACTATGTGTTGCTTTCAAAAAATTTATAGTAGATAATTTTTTTTTTTGTAAGTGTAGGTAGTGCCTTCCTTTTCTATTTATATTGACCAATAAGGCCAGATACATCGTTTTGGTGGCCTCAACTTGCCCCGAAGGGAAACCAAGTCTGTTGACCACCTAACTTTGCTATAATCATTCCAAAACCAAAATTTTACTAGTCTTTCCATTCGGGCTATGTGCACTAAACAGTTAAAAATACTTAACAAACTATGAATGAGCATGAAACAGTGAAAGAAAAATAATTCACTAAAATAGGAGAAGCAGTGAAGGTTCATTCCTTCCGATCATCAGCATTTGGATCAATATTTACAGGGGTATCCATGGGTTCTACATGGGTTGGAGTCATCTGAGCCATCTGAGTCAACCTCTGTTGTATCTCCTCCAACTTGTTATCTTGCGTCATCATGATTACCTATAGATTCTTCATTTCTTTTTGCAAGTTTGGCATCCCTTGGGTGATTTCAGCCATTTTCCCTGCCACCTGCTCCAGAGCCTTTGCAAGAAGGCATTTTAACAC
>APFE030805523.1:35192-150192 GCA_000404065.3 Pinus taeda | reverse complement strand
TATTTCACTGCTCTAATTATATTATTATGTGGTAGGTTGATTTGTGTGTAAAAGAACATGTATTGTCACAAGTAAACAAAATACAATTGCTTTACATTTAATGTGAAATTTTAATTATTATCTTATATAATCGAAATAATAACTTTTATTTTATTGAACTATTTATTCCAAGCACCATGGTGACAATGTTCTTAATGCAGAAGACTTTTCACCCCCTAACCTTGTGGTTACAATAAAAAAGTTTGTGAAGAAAACAAACAAATAAATTATGAAGTTGATTCTTATTAGGGATCACAGTCCTGCGATTGAGTATAGGATTAAGAAAATGAGAGAATATCTTCATTTATAAGAGGTAATAACCACATTTTAAATTGAGTTTTTTTTTTTTAAATTTTTTTTTAATTTAATTATTTTGCCATAAGTTTAATTCTGAAGTTTGTTTAACTTTACATTATTAATTGAAAAAAGTATTTTCTTTCTTAATAGAAGTTATCTAAGGAACCCCCCCTCCCCCCCACTCCCCCCTAAAAGTCATATGATCCTCATCTCGATGTTGGTACTAATGGAATTAATGAGACATGACATGAGCGTCTGGCCAACACTAGCACCCAACATATAGCTGTGAGGCAATTCTTCACTACTCCACCTTTGAGTGGTCATGCTTCTAGTACTGACATTGGGTCCACGCCATTGGTTATGACCAATGAGCACATGACCCCTGAGCCAAACACACATGACATAGATGACCCTAGTACTGGTGACATTATGGGTTAATTTCCTAGAGCATCACGTGATAAGATCACGGGGAGGATTGGATGCGCATTTTTGGTGAATGAGGAAGAAATACCTATAAGAACACCAAAATTTCACGGTTTTTTTTTTTTTTTTTTTTAGTTGTTTCATGTTTTCTATCTAAAACATAAGTCATCTATATTATTATTTTCAAACTAATGATTGTATCTTTTGGCATGTAGGTAACAAATTGATTTATACAAGAATGGAAGACAAAGCATTATAAATTTTTGGGCCCACCATAAAAGAAAGGTATAATTGCCAAACTTTAAACCTTAAAAAAGAGCTTATGGACTTATGTTGAAGATCTATTCAGGGTAGATATCTTCAATAAAACCAAGGTCACCATCGTAGCCGGAAAAAAAATTCAAACAACTACTAGATATATCTAGGAGAAAAAACCCTAGGTATGAGCGCCCTCCCTTGATTCTTGATATGGAATGGAAGGGCCTCATCAAGGATGCAAAGGAGAAGGTATTGAGAAAAGAAGGGAAAACACCACCCAGTCAAGTATGGTACACATTACATCTTGAATTCAATACGTTTAATTTTCTTTAATTTTGAATAAAATTGTAGTATATAACATATTTACAACTTCTCATAGGCTCTTCGACACTTCGAAGGCAACCAAGGAAAGGCTTGAGAAGCATGGGCAGAAAAAACTGGGCCAAGGTGGCTATTTGATGCTACAGGCACAAATTGTAAGTACCCAAAAGTTCTTAACAATATTATTTATTATATCGCCTTTCGACATTCTGGTAATTGTGCTAGAAAATAGCAAAAATCAATATTCTTATGCAATGCAGGGTGATAGGTTTGGAAATGAAGCCACGAAGGAAGAATTTGATATTGGTTTCAAGAAATTTGGATTAAAAGGCGTGTTTGGACACCACAAAAGCATGGGGAAAACCCCAACTATATGCAGTTTGAAGGAGAAGGTAAATAAAAATCTATCCACATTAAACTTTCATTAATTATAAAATACAATCATGTTTGATATAAATCTAATGTGTTTCTTTGATTTAAGTATCACCTGAGAAGTGAAAATATAGATGATCCCATGACTACTTAGCATTAGTCTTCTGATAGTGTGCACCAGTTGGAACATTTTGGTGTTCCCGAGGAACCCCATGATAGTGGGGTGCAACCCCAAGATGAGGCCCACAATAGTAATAAGGTTGTATATTAATCATATGCTTAGTAATTTCGTACTTATAGAGTATGTACTTTTTTTTTTTTTTTTACTTATTCATTTACAATTGTCTACTTATAATGTTTGTGGTGTTAGTGTCAGTCTTTGCAGCCTTCCTCCAGTGATCAAACAACCTCTTACAAAGTGATTTTAAGGTGTCAAGGTAAAATTTTGTCATTTTAGTGAGTCTTCAAGCAAAATTTGGTCACTAGCCATTAGGTTTAGGGTTTTCTTTCACTCCTTTCAAAGTTGTCCAAATGTTAGTCCATGTCACCATTCAGCTGAGTGTACCATCATTCATAGGTTGTCATCATCATGTCAAGTTCCACTGGGTCATTTTACACCTTGTTCATGCTTCAATTGTGCCTAGGTAAGGTTCATTTCCCTCTCCTAGGGTTTTGAAGGGTAATTTCACTTGGATGGTCAAATCATCAGCAAAACTTGTATCTGATTTCATCAACCTTCCCTATCCCTAATGTACCTATTAAACACTTTCCCATCACTGATACCCTCAAATTCCTCATTTCGCACAAACCTAGTTTCTGCTACAACATTGACAATTTTCTAGGCTAGGCCTGTGTTTTAACCCTTTTGGACCCTCCACTCTCTCAATATTTGAAAATTCCACTTTCCCCTACTTCTAACATCCTCCTACTTCCAAAATTTTCTCAAGATTTATAAGACCCTATCCCCTTCATTTCACTTCATTTCGACAAATCCCCTGTTCCACACATCGGGATAGGTTTTACGCCAATGATGTTTCTGAGCAAGAAAAGATGAATTTTGGAAAATTGAGAGAGGTTTTTGTCCACAATAGGCCAAGGAAGAAAAATTTCCTTCACTTCTTACACAAGTGTCATGGTTTTAGAGAAATGTAAAAAATACAGTGGCCTCAGGAGAATTGATGCACCTCTGAAGTGACCTTGGGAAAATCAAGATTTCTCCTAGCTTGGTTGGTCTAATGACTTTCTTGGTGATTCAAATGATAACTAGACACAAATATATTTCCAATGAGCTATCATGAGATCAATGTTGAGTTGAGGAAGACCTTCAAAAGTTGACTGCAATAGCACTCTGCCTTTAGGCAGCCTTATTTTCCACATTTTGACCAGTATTGGGAGATTTGATTTTTGACAAGGCAAATGAACTCAAAATTGAAAAATTATAGTTGAGTTGGAAATTAGACTCAATAATATTTCCAACAAGCTATCCTACACCCAATTTGGACACCAGGAAGGCCTCCAAAAGTCTCCTGCAAAAAGGTGCTATGCATTGAGATGGCGCGACGCATTGGGCAACCCTCTGTAGTGTAAAAAATGAACTGGCGCGATGCATTGAGATGGCGTGATGCATTGGGCTAAAAAGCTTGAAATCCATTCAAATATTCCTCCAAAGACTCTCAAATTGATAAATTCTTCATTTCCCAAGAAAGTTAACATCCCTCCATGACCAATGAATGAATTTCTCTTGGTCCTTATAGTGATTTAATGGATAAAAATTAAAACCCTACCTCCTTGCATTTTTGTCAAAAAACAATTGCATAGGGTTTATGAGTTGTATTTCTTGCTGCTAATTCCACTCCTAGCCATTTCTCACTCCCTCACTCCTTCATTCCCTCAACCATTTTCTCCCTCTCGTTACATTCTCATCTACCCATTCCACATTTCCCATATCCCTAATCAACTAACCCTAAATCCCTAATGCCACTATCCCAAACCCTAGTCAAATATCCCCAAAACCCTAATTGTCATCCCAAACCCTAGATATAATCCCCTAAACCATTTCTTTCCCTAAAATCCTACAGCTAGCATCAAACCCTCCCCTCATCATTCCCACTCATCCATGGCGCTCAAAAACATGAAGGCAAAATTGGCAAGTTGCCAAGAGGAGGAAAATCAAATTGACCACACTTGAGCAAGAAATTCAAAGCTGATTGTGAATCTTGGCTTGAGATAAAAAAAATGCACCTAGAAAGGATGCTAGAGAAGGCCATCAACGAGAAAAACATGTTGAGGAACATGGCATATCATTACTTGGCGAGAAACAAAGTGTGCAAGGCAAGAATCAGGAACTTGAAGGCCAAGTTGAAGAAAGCATCAAGGAAGCGAAAAGAGCAAGATAGACTTCAGATCTTGGTTGAGGCTTCCTTGGCCCAACACAGAACTTAATGAAGGACACTCAACCCAAATTTCAAGAAATTTGGGACACTTTTTTCAATTTTGAAATTTTTGGGCCAAAACATAGGATTTTCTACCCAATGCGCTGCGCCACTTGGTGCTCTCTTTTGATGGAGGCCTCCTTTTGAGGAAAAATCAGAATTTTTGGATTTGTCATAGAGAAATATTCATGCTCACCGATGGCCAAAAATTTTGACAGGTTTTGAGCCCCCAAAAAGGTCAAAAACACCCCAAAAATGACCTTTCAGCCCCTTTTTGGACACATAGGAAGCAGTGTTGGGAGAACTCAATTTTGGAGGGGCAAATGGAGGAAAAATTCAAAAATTACACTTGTTCTGGAAAGTAGACAAGTAGACCTTTCTAAGAAACACACTTGGAGCAAATTTGGACATCAGGAAGGCTTCCAAAAGTAGCTGCAAAAAGGCGTTACGCATAGGGAAATCAGCACGACGCATTGGGGGAATTTTGCTCAGTTTGACCAAGAATACTCTATTTTTCGCCTAGTTTCTTAATAGTTTGACTTTTCTCCTTCTTAATGTCAAACTTATGATGTAATTTAATGTAAATTGATGGATATTTGTGTAATTATGTTAAATTTTCACTCATAAAGGTAGATTTATCCATGAAAAGGTAGTTTGCAACTGAATGAATCAGTTCCCTAGTTTTTAGAGGCAAGTTGTTCCACTACCTACTTTTTAGTTCTCAGTTTAGAATTTGTTGGAACAACTCCTAAAACTATGAGCTCGACCCATAGAGGCTAGTATGAGTTGTTTTTTGCCTATATCTTGTGATTTTTCAGTCATTAGCAAGGGTTGGACTTTTGAGAAAGCTTGGAGCTTCATTGTATACACATTTGAGCAGTTTTGGCTAAGGAATGGACCAGGGTTTGCAGCACTCCATGGGATTCATGTGGCATCTTGCTTTGGTATTGTGTTTCCTTCTGTAATTTTAAATTTACATGTGTTTTATGTATGCCATTATCTCTCTTACTTCATCTTAAATAAAACAAACAAGGATAAAGGTAAAATCCATTGAAATTGCAGTGCTCTACTTAGGGTTTGCTTAGTTATCTATGTTTTTAGCTGTTTGAAGAGGATCCTTGAGGTTTTCTTGCCCTCTTAAACTCCTCATCTATCTAAAGCTCTCCATTTCATTCAATTTGAAGTATAAAATCAAATGCGTACCTTGCCCCATTTAGATGTCTGCAAAACTGTGCCTCATTCCCGAGACCCAAAAGCTGCCTTTCCATTTGAGCCAACAAAACATCATCAAATTAAATCAAACCCTTTTGCACACATACCTAGCCCAAAATCAGTCTTCATTCAAGTCATCTCAAGCCTCATTGATCATTTTCGCTAAGATTGACAGGAGAGAGCCCTCTCCCGACTTTGTAGGGATAGCTACTAGGTTAAGCGTGGTTTGATGTTATCCTAGGTCCTACCTTTCTCAGCCTGAGGTAGATTTAGGCACTAACATATGCTTTGAATGATAGAAGTACAAGGGGATCCTTAACTAGGAGAAGACCATGAGGAAATAATTGCAATGGTGTCGACTAGTGCACAAGGTAAATAATTACATTGCAAATGTATTTTTTATCATTAAAAAATAATTCAATGATATTTGATAACTGACCATATAGATTTAATATTTTTTGTAGGTGATTCTCCCCCACAACATCCTTGACTCTATGAGAACATCACGATTACGGGTGCAATGCATCATAGGAACCAATTATAATCATCATTGGAACATCCTTAGCCAGAACATGAAAATGCATAATTTGATGAAAAAAATTGAATTATATGGGTCGTAATAAGAAGAGGAAAAATTCCATGGGGTCTTAGATAGATTGTGATCGGGTGCTTTGTTGAGAAACTCCTTGATGTGAAGTCACTGGTTGAATTCCCCACCCCAATGGGGGTGATATATTGGACATGATTAAGATGTAGTCCTACCAAGATTACAAAAAAAAAGAGGCAAAAAAATTGATGATGTACAATGTTATAAGGTATAGTATAATACTTATTGTTGTAAAATATTTTTGATGTAAAAAAATACATAATGATGTATAAATAATTTTGAATGATTTCTTGCATACGTTTTTGTACTTTAGTTAGAAAAATATGAAAAATACTAGTTTATAAGTTTCCAGGGGATGAATGTCAACAAATATATTTATTTATCAATTTTTTGTTTTGCCAGTGTGTATGCATGAACCTTAATGTGTTCCTATCAACTTTTTTTATAGTAGATATATTGGGTACATGGGAATATAGAGCGATGTGCGAGGGGAGATGGGTCATAAGAGCTTCCACCTTCATGTGGTTGGCCCTATTCAATAGAGAATAATTTAGGATTTGGATAGTCTTGGAGCAAACCTCCCTCGTTCCAAAAGATGAACAACTAAGTCAATGTTGACTTCGTTGTTGCTCTGTCAAATCAAGGAATGTTTGCTCCAAGATTAGAATACTCCAATAAATTATTCTTGAAACCAAGAGCTCATACACATATTCATGCACATCAGTCTTGTTTATTTTTTAATTAGTCATAAAAATGTTTCTTAATTTATTTTATTATTTTTCTTATTCTTTATGTACCTTTAACACATTTTATGTGTATTGCATGTATTCTTAATCCATAAATTTGTCGTCCACAAATGTAACATGGTTGAAAAGAAAGTGGACAAACTACTCCTCTTGAGTAGCCTTTCCTTGTCAGGTGTGCACCCTACCTTCAATGGGGATTCACTCAAGGCCCTCTGACATATCACATGTGTTAATTTAATACTAAACAATACCCTTAATTTGACTACATATTGGAAAATATCTCTAAAAATCACATTATTTAACACCCTACCAATATGAACCCAATACACCTTTGCTATTAGAAAAACCCGTACTTTCACTAGATATTGTAGGTATCCATTTGTTCATTAATATTTTTTATACCCCTTTCTATTTTTTCATTAACTTTGAGCTCCATTTTTTATATGTGCCAATATAAAACCCCTTTACCCCCTAATATATGCTAAATATATTATGGCTTTTTTTCCTCAATATATATCCTCCAATATGAACCCATGTGGTATGGTATTTATCCCCCAGTGAAGCCCTTGTGGCTTCCTTTTTTATTTCAATTCTAATCCTCCATTGTTGTCAGTTATTTGCTAGTAAATTGTCAATTATATGTCAGTTATTACAGTTCTTGGAGTCCTTATTAATTCATGTACTACATGCATCCACTTTGTCAACTTCATCTTGCAATCTTATAAGACAAACTCATTCACATCATCATGAATGGGTTAGGGTTTTGATTGCTTTATAGCAGGAGAAATCAATCCTAGGTTACAAACCCTAGATCCTTATAATTCAACCCTTGGCTAGAGTTCACGAATCAACAGACTCAAATAATCAAGACATTGTCTTTCAACTTCATCTCAACTCGCTAGGGTTCTAAATTAGCAGGAGCCCAAATTATAAGACCCTAGATTCAATAATCAACCTATAGATGTATACCATTTATTTAGTCAAATTACATTAATATAACACCTTTGCATATGTCTACCATCAGTGATCACTGGTCATATAATCACTCATCACTTTGTCAGGGGATTTCAGGGAGGCTAAACCTTATCATTACCTTTCCCAATTATCCACACAATTGAATATGTATTTAAGAATAAAATGATACAAAAACTAGAAAAATCCACAAGAAAAGAAATGTTGGCATAAGATGAAAAAAGAATCATTTGATTAACTTTCAAAATATTTAGCTATTACAACAAAAATTTAAGCCTTTTTGGTCCAAGAATCAACCCTTTTCCAATTTATCAAAATGAAATACACACACACACACACACACACACACACACACACACACACACACACACATGCACACACACACACACACACATATTTTCTTCTATAGATTTAGAATGAAAAATAAATATTATACAAAATAATTTAGATAATTTCAATAACAACATTATCAAAATAGAAATTCTCCTGCTTCAAAGTATTCAACTGTCCTTGATTCTTGCATCCAAGCCCAAAATATTTGATTGTGTTCTAATTGTTCCTCAAAATATGGAACTGTCCTGATCACCTCTTGAAATGTTGCCTTGATATTTTGCACTATTCAATGAGTTTAATGAGTTGCTCCCATTCTCCCGCATCTAGGTAAGTTAAATCAACCAATTTCCTGAAAGCTTCATCCACTTCTATAAATCTCTCAAAATTTGGTTTAACTATGAATAGATGTTTGACCTTATAACAAATAAAAAGATCATCAAATTAAATTTGGAGTAAACTTTGACCAATTAGAGCTTATTTAATCCAACGAATTTGGATTTTTTTATTGCTATGTTGTGCACCGATGTTTGATAATATTCATCTATCACCATTTTTCCTTGTGAATTTTTAAAAGGAGGCAAACCTTTTCGCTCTAAAATAGAAAAATTCTTCTAAAATCTATTTACCCGTGTCTACAAACTTTCACATTTTCTTTTCAACTGCAACTGCAAATTATTCTTTCTTAGAACTTTCCTAGTTTGAAAAATTGAATCAGTTATATCCTCAATACCCAATTCTTCTATCTCTTCTCTTGTTTTTTTATTCAAAACCTTGATGGTTTCATTTTCTTGATTAGGTTTGTTTCCTAATTCTTTTGTATTCTCATCAATGGATTCTTCTGCCTGTTCTAGAAACTCCTTCTATTCAACAATAATTTCAATTGATGACTAAATGCCAGAAACTGAAGACATTATTTCCAACAAAATGTTCTCCTTAGTTGTATCAAACATTGAGCATTATTAAATTTGCTTAAATACTAATCAAGCTGCTTTTTCTTAATTTGAAACTCTTTTGTATCTCAACCAGATATGATTTATCTAATTTAATTTAATTTTGTTTAGCTTGTTCTAACGACTTCTTTAATTTATCAATCTCCTCATTCTTCAAAGTGAGAGAAGATAATCCTTATGTCAATTTTTTTGTTCCATCATTGTCTACTAAACCTATGCTTGATGTATAAATCATTACTCATCATGTCTACTCTCTTTCTTTCGTAGAAATTAATGTGTATATTCAATACTACTCATGAAATTTACTAAATCACAAGACTTGAAGCTATTCTACTCATTTGCAAAAGTTAATTCACCATCTAAAACAAGAATGATAGACATGCAAAAGGAAACATCACACATGCACAAATATTTATCTAGGGGAAATCAACTGCTTAAAACCCCTTACTATCTATATTGCATTAATCAGAGAATAGAGAAGAAATGCAATGCTTTCTCAAGCCTGAGCACACCCTGCAAGTGTATAGTCTATCCCTCTGCCTGATTGACTAAACCTGGACCAACACTTAGCCAATTTCAAGCCTTCTAAAGCTCTTATTTCCTTATGTTGTTCCTTTGGGAAATTTCCCCTATTTTAAAGGAATTTCACACCAAGGAACTGTGCAATAGCCTTAGGTCAATCTCTAACTTCATGCACCACTTGTACACATGGAAACATGCTACAACTAATAGTACACTTCCTTGGAATCTCCATCTCAACTAGATAACTCGAATTCTCTGCATGAAAAAATTATTTGGGTTTGATTTATCAATTAACTGGTTGATCACTTAGTGTGGTTGAAGTTCCACTTCCACAACTTGACCTCCATTAGTTCCTCTAACAATTAGAACTAGTTAAACTGACAATAACTCAAATTAACTGAAATAAATTGCTACAAAATAGCAATCAATCATCTATAACTGAACTCAAATGTCTCCAACTCGAATTTGCTGAGTTAACTGAGTGACAAGAGCTATGTCACTTCAGTTAACTACCTCCAAGTATTTTGCTGAAATAGAAATTTGAATTTTAATCTAGTTTGACCAAGGCAAAATCAAAACTATATTTTCTTGCTACATTTTCAACAATCCCTCTCAGTAAGAAAGGGATTAACAACCACTCCTATCCTACACCTATGGAACTCAAATTTTCCTCTTGAAAATGCCTTTTTCAAAATATATGCATCTTGTTCCTCCGTCGGATTGTATTGCAACAACATAATTTGCCTCTACACACAATATCGTAGATGGTTATACGAGATATCAATATGCTTGGATCGATCATGAAGTATAAGATTCTCAGAGTGTTTGATACAACTCTGATTATCAAAGTAAATCACAGTAGAACCCATCATCTGACCAAATATCCTAACAAGTATCTTCTGCATCCAAATCACCTCACATATTGCTTGACGTGTAGCCATGTACTCTGCTTCTGTTGAGCTGAGTGTTATTGATCTGTGACTCCTATTGTACCAAAAATCCATTGCAGACTCAACACTGAAAAATTCATCCTAGTGTTCTCTTCATTTCTAATGTAATCCCACCCAATCTACATCTGTGAAGCCTTGTAGCTTCACTCCCTTGTCCATTTGTAACAAATACCAAACTAAGTAGTGCCTTTGAGGTATCTCAACAAATGCTTTTTTTCCTTCCAGTACAGTTTGGTTGGCTTAACCATTGCTCAACTGAGTTGGTTAAATTCATAACACATGTACGGTCGTGTGCTCACCAAATACATAAGTGAACCCACAAGCTGCCTGTAAATGGTAGCCCCTAGTACTTCATTTGAAGTAGCATCCTCTTTCCTCTAGTTTCATTCTAGAGGAGTCTCCATGGGTTTGCACCTATCCATGTGGAACCTATAAAGTATCTCGTTGGCATAATTTCCCTGAGAGACAAGGAGTTCCCCATCACCTTTCCATGTTTCCAATCCAAGGAAGTAGTGCATGAAGCCCATGTCCTTCATCTCAAACTCTCTTGCAAGGTCCTCCTTGCAATGTATGATCATCTTCTCATCACTAGTAGGGATCAAGTCATCAACACATAAAAAAAATCAATAATTTACCTTTTACCATAATGTGATAAATTTTTGCAACTGCTTCAGTTTTGGTGAAGCCCAAATCAATGAGATAGCTATTGATCTTGGTGTACCAAGCACGGGGTGCTTTCTTGAGTCCATAAAATGCTCACTTGAGTCTGCACACATGTGAATCTATGTCAAAGTTCTAAAAACCCTTTGGCTGCTCAATATAAACCTCCTCCTCATTAACTCCATTGAGGATTGTTGTCTTCACATCCATCTAGGGGATATTCCACCTCATCAGCACTAACAATCCTAGAATTGACTTGATGGAAGAGTACCTTGCTACTGGAGAAAAGGTCTCCTAATAGTCAATTCCCTCAACCTAAGATAACCCCTTAGCCACAAATATGACCTTTTGTTTCTTTATGCTTCCATATGTTGCATGATTTACCTTGCACATTCATCTTGAACCAACTACTGATTTATCTGCTGGTCTTGGGACCACTTCCCAAACATTGTTTCTAACAATGGAATCATATTCCTCTACCATAGCATCTATTAGCCTCCTGCTCATAGCAGGTATTCATCTTTCATGATCGACATTTCTACATACCAAATATATCATACTTTGCATGCTGCAATGTTCCATATTTTCTACTGAGGCCAAAGAAATGTCCATGAGGGTGTGCTAGTCTAAGTGCCTCTGATGTATTCCAATTTTGATGAGTTATTCCATTTTTGAAAAAATTTCAGTTAAAGGGAGGTCCAAACAGCTTAATCTTGGTCTCCCTAGGTTTCAATTTCCTGTTGTAGAATATAGAGAATCATTATCTGTCCAAACAGCTTAATCATGGCAGATTCTTAGATAGGTAGAGAAGCAAGGGTGCTCAACAACCTAATCTGAGCCCCTGGATGAAATAAGTATAGATGTAGATAGGAGGAAAGTAAAAAAGAAAAAGTTGAAAAGTTGGGTTTGCTAGTTCAAGTGCACCCAAACCAAAAGAAGAAAAAATGCTAGGTAAAGTAGGCTGGGTAAGCAGTTTTTGTGGTTGCAGAAATCAAGCTATGTGATCCATTTCATGTTTTCAAGTGTTATATTTATCCAGATCACAGTTTTGAGGCACTTTTTCATTTTGATCAGATCAAGCAAGGCATCTCTAACTCCCCCTTCTTCTTATTTCCCAAATCATTCACTAACATCCCCTTGAGGACCTTGGGATCTGCCCAACCAGTCCTGTTATCACTCCATTTTGGTGAAAAGCCAAGTCAAGCTTTAACTTTCTTCAGTCAAGAGAAGTCACATTTTTTGTGCAAAAGTCATTTCTCCGCAGTTCATTCGCCCCCTATAAACTAATTTTTAGTTCAAAAAGCTTAACTTTTCCCCTACACTTCACCTCACAGATTCATATTAACTCCTAACTTTAATATTTAGCTCCCTAAATCATTTCCATATCCCCTACTATGTGAAAAATATATAGAATCCCAAAAATATTAAGTAACCCTTCCTTGGCACTATAGCCATATTCTTCTAAGTCCGGAGGCAATAGTTCATCTGGGGCTCCTACTAACCCATCCGCCTCCTAACTGGAGTTAGTCTGACACCTGGTCACACTAACATCCATTCCCCCTCAACCCTAACCTTACAAGACCCATGTTCTGCCCTTATCCTAAAGTCCCCCATTTAAATATTCTGACCCGCTCGCTCATAATCCCGTAAACCCACTTTCCTAAAGTTTCCCCCCGTCGAAATTAAATAACTAATAAAGGCGCCATGGGCCCTGTCCCTTATCCTTCTGCTGCCTTCTTTGTTCCACCATCCGTCCGATTGCTCGTGCCATAGATCTACGGTGGGCGGGTCTTTTTCCCTCCGAACCTGTCGATGGTTAGCATCCGGGAGATGGGTGGTTTTCCCATCGTAATCCCGCCACGCATCACCCTCTCGACTGTGGCGGAGTCCCCTCCTCCTAAACCACTTGTGCACAAAAGCGGTGCGCCATGAAACCGGATACCGCTTCCCCCTTCGTGACGTAAGCGCCACGCCACCCTGCCACGTCACCTAGTGGACGTCATCTGCCGTACTAGGTCCCACCACTGACGTCATGCTGACGTCACCGCCAAAAAAAAAGCGCGAAAGGAGAAATCGCTGTTTAGGAAGCCCAGAATGAAAAATGGCCAAAATGGAAAGCCTCAGTCCAGTGCATGGTTTGTAGCAGTTATTTTTGCCTGAAAGAAACAGAAAGGAGCGAATTGACCAGTTAAAGAGTATCAGAATAGAGTTAAAGGCCATTAAAGCCGAGTCATATCAGATTTAATAAGAATCACAACCACCTAAGAGCAGTAGAATCGACTAAGAGGTGCAGATAAGAGATTGAAGGCACAATGATTGCAGATTGGATAGCAGAGCTACCAAAGGACGCCACATAGCCTCATTTTTTGAAGCAGCTGCCCCCAGTGCAACATTAGATAGATATTTTTTACATTACTTGCAAAAGAAGTTAGGTTAATTGCAGTTATTTCCTCAGATCTTCTATCAGATCTATTTTTGTAGATATTTTTCCTATAAATACAACCCTGAACAATGTAATAAGGGTTGGTTTGTTTTATTTCTCATTCCAAACTTGCGCTGTAAGCCTGAGAACTTCTATGATCAAAGATTGCTGGAATGTTTGGATTATGAACTATTTGTTGTGCTTTTAATGGCTAAAGAGCTTGGTATGGAATTCTCGTGCTTGCTCACGGTTCAATAAGTCTTTCCTCCCTCTATTTATCAGTTTATATGTACCTGTATCATCTATATATCATAATCTAAGTTGCAGGAAGAAGGAATAGATCAGAACTGGTTTTCATGCCCTCTGTGCTCAATTCTTGTAACTTTTCTATGTTTTCCTCTGAACAGTGATGAATATGCATTCTTAATTGAACATGTTTAAGCTATTTCCTTCACATATGAATGTTGTCTAGGAATTCTTCATTGCCCTATTCAGCCTTCATCCACTTTCCCTCTTTGGCTGGATGAGAGAATTCTTAACTGCCTCTCATCCCCTGACCTCCATTTCATATTTGTTCCAACATTAATAATTGTGCCATGTGTAGCTATCTCGCTCCATATTCACCTCTTCTACCAAAGAAAGCACATCCATCAGTTCCCATTCATGGACTCCATGCCCAATGGTTTGAACTTCTTACACTTTGCATGCCAACTCTGCCTGAATAAATCAACCATCCTACCAAACTAAATTAAAACCCATGTGCATCATATCTAGCCTAAAATAATCCCTTAAACAAAGCTAAATCCCAAAGAGAGAGCCCTCTCTGACTGCTGGTAGGCTAGGACCTATAGTCCAAAGCTTGGTTTGTGGTTACCTCGGCCGTATTCCCTTAGGAGTCAAAGGGAACAACCTGAGTGATAACAACATCAACCCATATTGGTTTCTCTATGGCTTCCTTGAATGAGGATGGCTCAGTATCTACAAGCTCACTCATCAGAGCCATGTAGCTAGTGTACCGATCCAGTGACCTCCTCTGCGTGCGTTGTGATGTGGTTTCTCCCACATTCTCTCTAGCATCTTGCAATAATTTGTCAGATTCCCTGGTTTGCTTCCTCCTTCTCTGGATGTCTCTACTTAAGTGGATGTCTCCACTCTTTCCTCCTCTGCTTGTGGATGCTCCACAACTTCTTGAGGTTATTCATTTTGAGACAAAATCTCATGCTCAGGCTACAACTAAAGCTCCCTCTCTAGAGAACACCTCATTGCATTCTCCTCATAAAATTTCACATCCCTTCTTACCACTGTCATCCTAAGGGATGGAAAGTACATGCAATAGTTATGAGGTTGTTTCTATGTACCCCATAAATATGCCCAACTTTGTTGTTGGTTCGATATTTTTCCTTGCTTCCTTGGAAACATGACAGTAAACTAATGATCAAAATATCCTAAAGTGTGACACATCTGGTTTCTTCTCTGAAAAGCTTCCTTTGGTGTATTCATGCCAAGAATCCAGTGAGGACTCTTGTTTTGCAAATAGACCATTGTGTTGCATGATTCAACCCATAAGTGTAGTGGTAGTCTTTGGTCATGCAACATTGTCTGTGTTTCTCCCAAAATACTTATGTTCTTCCTCTCAGCCACCCCATTTTGTTGTGGGTTATGGGGTGTTGTCAACTCCCATCGAATGCCTTCCTTTGTACAAAAATTTTTAAACTCATTCAACACGTACTCACCTTCGTTATTGCTCTTGAGAGCCTTCACTTTCTTCCTAGTTTCTTTCTCAACAAGTGCTTTAAATTAAAAAAAATTGCAGAATTTCTAGTCTTTCCTCTGCATGAAGTAGATCCAACACTTTTGTGAGAAATCATATAAAAATATAACATAATACATGTTCTTGGTAGTGGATACTATCGAGAAAGGTCCACAGACACCAGAGTGGATCCTTTCAAGGACTTCATGCACATTAGTGTCCCAACCATTGAAGGTTCCTTTTGTGTACTTCCCCAACGTACACCCTTTGCATGTATCTCGTTGTTCTAGTGCTCCTTTGGCGAGGCCCGTAGAAATTTGTTGCATGATCTCGAAAGCGCCATGATGAAAATGGTCAAGTCTTTTATGCCATAATTTACTGACATCACTACTTTTCACCTTCTCTAATTTTGTGCTCAATGTTGCATAGTCTTCCACATCTAATTTGTAGAGGTTCTTCACTCAAACCCCGATTTGCTTCACTTGTCCCGTGGTGATGTATCTCAGGAAATCCTTCCCTTTTTTAATATCACATCATAGTCGTGGTCTTCCAACACAGCTATGGAAACTAGATTCTTCTTCAGACCTGGTACAAACATCACACCATTGATCTTGAGAAGGGAGCCAACCTCCCTCTAAAAAGTACTTGTAACAATACCAAGCATGATATAACTTCCATCATCTCCCATATTGATGTGCATCTAGAGATTCTTCTCCTCCAAGTCACTAAAAATTTCTTTATTCCCCATCATGTGGAATGAGTCGTCGCTATCCAGATACCACACACTACCCATCACTTTGCTTGTCATACATGCAATGAGCATAAAATAAAGTTTGAAATGTGAATCCAAGGCTCACTAGCTACTCCTCCTATGGTCATATTTCTTGCCTTCTTGT
Source organism: Pinus taeda (assembly GCA_000404065.3). Lineage (NCBI taxonomy): Eukaryota > Viridiplantae > Streptophyta > Pinopsida > Pinales > Pinaceae > Pinus > Pinus taeda. The sequence continues at coordinate 134,030 of APFE030805523.1, read as the reverse complement.
GTGGAAACTTCATTTCATAGTACCCAAATTCATGACAATGAAAGCACTTGATTTTGGACAACTCTTTCTTCTTACCCCCTTGACGCGAATCTACTTTGGATTGGGATTTATTTCCTTTCCATTTCTTTGTCTTTCTAGCCAAGTCACAACTCTCCTCATCCTCACTCTTGGATGAAGTCCCATCTCTAGTGTTCTGCCTTATCTCCTCCTATACCAAATCGAACCAAAGGTGTTCCCAATTTGATAGCTTCTCCCTCCCGTTGACTCAATCTTGGTAGTTATTCTAGCTCTTGGGAAGGTCTAGAAGGGCTATGCTCACCAAATCATCCTATGCTACAGTAACACCAACTTCGTCAATTTCATCCCAACACTGTGGTAACTTGCTCAGGTACTGCAGAATGGTCTCATTCCTCTACATATTAATATTTCAAAGCTTTTCCTTGAGTTCTAATTTTCTGTGGTCACTACTATTCTAGAAAAAATTTGTCAGTGCTTGCCACATTTCATATGAAGTCTCTTTCCCATGGATATTAGAGACAAGATGGTCTCGTACTCCCTCCTATATGATCCTCCTCACCTTGGCAACACACTTCTTCCAATATGCTAGATTCTGAGCATCAGTTGTTGTTGGTTTCATAATATCATTATCAATGAATTCCTTCAAACCATTATACTCCAATACTGCCTCCATGTGGTCCTTCCATTCAACATAATTTGAGATTCCCTCAAGGCAATACTCGAGCCTTAGTCCATTGAAAGCCATCTTCTGAGTCTTGAAGAAAACATGGAACTTTATTTGCAACCTCGAAGCTCCTGTAATGAAAACTTCAAAATCTATGCTCTATAGTGATTCCATCTTTGATACCATGTAGAAATTAATGTGTAGATTCAATATTGCTCATGAAATTTACTAAATGACAAGACTTACAGCTAATCTACTCATTTGTGTAATTTAATTCACCATCTAAAACAAGAATCATAGACATGAAAATCGAAACATCACAGATCCACAAAGATTTATCTAGGTGAAAGAAACTTCTAAAAACCCCTTACAATCTATATTGCATTAATCAGAGAATAGAGAAGAAATACAAAGCTTGCTCAATCCTGAGCACACCCTGCAAGTGTATAGTTTATCCCTCTGCCTGATTGGTTGAACCTGGCCCAACACTTGGCCAATTTCAATCCTCCCCAAGCTCGTATTTCCTTTCTTTGTTCCCTTGGGAAATTGCCCTTACCTTTTAGGAATTTCACACAAAGGAATTGTGTAATAGCCTTAGGTCAATCTTTGATTGCATGCACCACCTGTACTCATGGGAATATGCTACAACTGATAGTGCACTTCCTTGGAATCTCCATCTCAAATGGGTAACTTGAATTGTCTACATGAAACATTTTTTTTGGGTTAATTGATCAATTAACTGGTTGATCACTAAGCGTGGTTGAAGTTGTACTTCCACAACTTGACCTCCACTAGTTCTTCTGACAATTATAACTAGTTAAAAGACAATAACTCAGATTAACTGAAATAGATTGCTACAAATTAGCAATCAATCATGTAGAACTGAACTCAAGTGTCTCCAACTTGAATTACCCGAGTTAATTGGGTGACAAGAGCCATGTCATTTCAGTTAACTACCTCCAAGTATTATGCTGAAATAAAAATTTGAATTTGAATTTAGTTTGACCAAGGTAAAGTTCAAATTAGATTTCATTGCTGCATTTTCAACATCTTTAAGTAATTTCTCCATTTTTTCTTCCATTTTTTGTATTTTTATATTTTGTTTAATTATCAATGACAACATAGTTTCTTTGTCTTATTCAAGCTCTCCAACTTCCTATGCCTATGGATTTTTTGTACTAGGCATCTTCAATTTATTTCGAAGAGCTTGAATATCAACATTCTTCTTTTTAATAACTTCTTGGGGAACATTAATATCATGAGGATCCAAACCTAACTTAATAACAATATCCTCCAATGAATTAACTTTGGTATCTTTGGCAAGAGAGGACATTCTCTCCATATTCAACTTAGAAATGGCATTATTGAATGAGATTTGCAATTTGAAAAACTTATTGTCGAGTTAGTTAGAGTTGACTATATAATTTCACATATCTATCGATGAAGGTCAATCTGATCAATGGGGTGAATTTTCTTATTGTCAAAATAAAATATAGAAGTATTGAAATATTATGTAGCTTTATGTCATGAGACCTTGGGCTCAAGAAATGCTAATTGAAGTTATCTGTTCTCCACATCTATGGTTGAGAGCAATTTTCTCTTTGTAGAAGAGGTCTACCTCCAAAACTGACTAAAGGTCATTCACTTCAGGGTCACGTTTTTCTTCTTAATTTCTATGAAATTAGAAAAATTGTTATGATTAAAAGGAAGGGATTGAAGAATATTTTCATGTTATACTTTCAATTTATTATAGCCTGAAAAATGGCTCGCTTGAGACAACAATTGTAGTTGGTGAAGAAAACTATGAAGAGATGGTTTCTTATGTAATCTGTTTTTGTTTCTCTTGTTTTTTGTCTTTTGTACACCTAAATTTAGTCCCCTCTAATTCTGAAATATTCTCAAAGGACCTCTTCATTTTTTTTTTCCTTTTGTTGGGTTGTTGCTAAGCCAATAGGTTCTATTGTATGTCCTCCTGATATATCATCCAGAGTATTCTCTTCCCATGTCTCCCTCTTAGAAAACTTTTCAATCTCTAGCTTTGGCACATGGACATAGGGATTTGATTTATACTGAACTCTTATGGCTGAAATTATCCCTATTGGAACATATAGCCAGCTGAGTCCTTGCTTGAATTTCATTTGTGCCAATAAGTAATCTACCCCCTTATATGTAATCTTGTAATTAAAAATAGAAGTCCCTACTCCCACTTTGATCTTAAAGGAGGCTTCTTTCTTTCTTGGTAAGAAGTGTATTTGATCCACATTAAGGCTCTGCCTGATAAACTCAAGGGAAAAAATTCTAATAGGAACAAATGTTGGTAATTGATAAGGAAGAATCTCAAAACCATATATTCTAAGTTCGGTGAAATATTTATATAAAACCAATCGTCTAGTTTGGTTTGTTCACTAAGTTGTATAATCCTTTTGATTTCTGGTAATATTATGGAAATACTATCACTGCTCAAAAGACTGAGACATACCTGAAGAAACTGATCCACAAAAATAGGAAAATAAAACTCTTTAGAGATTTTCTTAACCAATGAATTCCAATGAACAATTGACATTTGATTACCATGTAACTTCTACTTTTGCAATTGTATCTGGAATCTCTCTGATTGATAATACAAGAATAAATAAACCAATACATATTGATATGTAAATGCTTTTTCACTTCCAAACTTTAGGAATTGTTCATGAATAACCGCTAAGAGGAACTAGCTGATATTGAAGAATATTGGCGGCTTCTTTCTTAGTGCGAAGGTTGACAAAAAACCCAAAATAACCTCATCTACTACCTTGTCACTTGCATATCCTAACAGACAACACAACATGGAAATTATTTGTCTAAAGATCTCAGGGAACATAGAGGAAGGATAAAGAGGATTATGCTTGGGAATTCCAACTCCTTCTGGCATAAAAGACTCAAAAATAAAAATTTCTTCGTTCAAAATTCAACTTTAGATATATTCCTAATAATACTTCACTAAAAATTGGATGCAACAAACTAGGAATAGTGACATGCAAAGCGTGCAATATTGATTCATATTTTATATAGAATAGGGGTTCTCTTAGTTCTTACCAAGTATGACTCTCTTGCTTGGAAAATATCTATCTACACACCACACAACAAATTCTGGGAAATGGTGGGTTTGTGGGAAGATGAATTGGGGTAAGAATGATTCCCATAGAGAAAATTCACCATTGTTATCCTTGAATATTTGTAGTGCCTAATTTTCAAGATGGTATAAATCAAATTCACACCTAGTCTCTACAATTTTGGCTTCTCGGTCAACTAAGGGTAATTCATCAAGTCTAACAAAGATAGAGGGAGGTATGGATTTTTATTTGGTTCCATTTTCCTTATATTTTTGTGAACTCATTGTTGAATGTAAAATAGAGGACAAAGAGTTTTATTACCCGTATAACAATGACAATGATATATCTTCGAATTTCTAGCTTTCAATATACTGGAATGGCATTGTTCAAGTCTTTTGTAGCTTGGATGAATGAATGAAGGGATAAAATTGGATAAATATAAAGATTTATGGCGGGAATATCAAGTTGTATATGAGAACTATGGAGCAGGAGACTTTAATGATATGAACGTTTAAAAGCTTTAATTAGTGGAAACCATTTATGGGTTTGCGGGAGGGTATGGGCAGTAAATGGTTTTAAGCGGGGGAGTTTGAATTCACAAGAGGATGCCACATAACTTCGGAAGTTTTAGAAGAAATTTTTTTTTAGACCACCCCCCCATGTGTTAAGCGTCGAGTGTTGTTAAAAGATACAAGAACTTTATATGAGCCGTTATTTATAATATTTATTCAAACTATATAATAAAACCAAAGTTTCAAAGATGTATATGTTTATTTATTCATTTACAAAGTGCATTGAAAATAAAATATTTTTTGGAAAAAAAATTGGAAATATTTCTTAGGACAAGAAAATGTTAAAACACTCACCAACAACTACAACCAAGAAAGATATACAAATACAAGAGCTAATGTTAATCTAATCAATTTAGGTTTTCTATGATTTCTTAAAAGTGTATGAGTCTAGGGTTCTAGTCATAAACCTATACATTCCTTTATCCATCCCTTATTAGGGATTTTACTTAAGCAGAAACATCCAACCCTAGGTTTCATCCAATTCAAACCTTTCTAGGGTTTTAACACATACCCTAGAATATTTTTTCAAAACTAGGGTTTAAGGGTCATTTAGCCCTACAAACCCTAGATGACTTTTCCCAAGAGCTAGGGTTTTCTAAGAGGGAATGATTAGATATGGTCAATGCAATTAGGGTTCAAAAACCCTAATACTTCACAAGTTTTCAATACCTACAAACCCTAGAAACCCTTCTATGTAGTCCCTATCTAATAACCATTAGCATAATATTGACCCATAACATGAAATGCATATAAAAATTGTAAATATGAATGTTTACATGTATGGAAAATATGTCAAATTTAGTCAATACACACAACAAAAAAGAAATGACATTCCACAAATTACAAGTTATTAAATGGCCATATGATCTAAGAGAGAATTAACAACATTGCTTTAAAGGGAAAATATATGTAATAATAATAACACATCAAGTAGTTAATAACAATGGATGTTAAGTCATTGGTGTTGTTCACAAAGAGACACAACAAAAGGTTTTACCCCTTTAGAAACTCACTTATGAGTTGTTATAAAGCATTTATATTTTATCAAATTTGCTATCAGCTTATCATTGAATAGTTGGATATTGAGGACCATCCAGTCCAAATACTTGTTTTCCTAGTGTTGGAATGCATTTTGATGGCATTATGAAATCTTGGAGTTAATGTTAATTAATTTATGTATGTCATCACCTTGGTCATTAGAAGTCCAATTCATCCATATTGAATATGGAATGTAAAGGAAAAAAATGAATTCAATAAATTTTCCTTTGAGAGGCCTTAAATGGAAAGTCAACCTTATGATATGATTATTCCTAACATCATTCCCAAACCTTCCTCCTAGCTAGATCTCCAAAACCTTTGCACAATAATTAAGTCCTCACATCAACTACTAGTATGTTATTACTGGTAAGAAAACTTTGAGAATACTATATGGCACTTGTCGAAGCCTCGAGTTGTCCTAAATTTTGACATCTTTTCCCTTCTTTTCACCTATTCCAGACTTGTTTTTGACATCTTTACAGGTTATAAGATCATTTTGGTTATTCTAAACTATAACATAAGGTATAAAACATTTGTAGCTTATAATCTAAATTTTCCCTATGAAAATGACTAAAGAATTGTTATGGCTAATGAATTGTGCAATTTCCATAGCTAACAATAATTTATGTAGCTTAGTCCATGGTTATACATGTTCCATAGACTTTGAAGAAGACCAAAAATACTTGGATAGATTCCAAATATCAAAGACAAGGGAATCCACCTATTAGGATTACTCAAAAGATCATAAAGATCGAGGATTTGATCGTTCAAAGTACAAGTCAACTCTAATTTGTTCACATGCATGGTTTTGAGGAAGATAGTTTCAACAACAGGTGAGTGTGACATCAATTGAATGAGCACCTGATTTCAATTTGTTGATGTGTAGACAAATATCCTTCTCATGATTTTCTACATAAAGAACAAATCATGAGAAATTTATTTTTATTTCAATTGAAACACCTAGTTGTCACATAATGAACTTTCCTTTCGGAGTTTATTTCTTTAATTGTTAAGAATTAGAGACAATATAAATTTAGCCTCAACATGGAAGATGGGGATGAGCATTAAGAGGTTTAAGTTTGTAATTAATTTCTATCAAGACTTTGTTTCTATAATTAAAAGTATTATGTTCCTCTTATGTTTTGATGCGTTGGTGATTAGTTCATTGACCTGAGTTATTTGATCCTTGTGTTTGATAGGAGGCCCCCCTGAAGAGTCATAAGCTAGCATAGATAATTAAGTTTCATTTATTTCTTTCAAATTATTTTAATTTGGTTGTAGTTGGTTATACTTTTAGTCAATCATAGAAATTTTCATATTTACTCATCACTGCTATGGTTGTTACAGGATTGGGTGCCCACATAAAATTAAAAATCACAAAAGCATTTCCTTCATTGATAGATTGTTCAAACGCTTTCATAGCTTAGTCTTGGATTTATTTTCATGATTCAATTAATCTCATTAAGACTGCGCACACTAGTAATTTTTGAATATTAATCATTCATTGTTTTTCAATTTAATTTTGTTTATTTCCACTACTAGTAGACTAGTGAGTTGAATTATTTCTTTCCTATTCAATAACATTGACTTTTAATTCTGCAAAAGCAATCTAGATTTTCAATTCTGCAAATGTAATCTAGATTTTCAATTCTGCACAAGTTATTTAGATTTTCAATTTTGCAAAGTAGCATATAATAACATAGATTATTTGATTATGTTTGTTAGTTTAATACTTCCATTCTACGCAATTAGAATAAATTATCAATTTTATTTTTGTAAACTAGCCATTTCAATTCCTAGAGTAAATTCTTTCGTGTAGTTGGTTGATCTTTCAAAAAGAACATGTGTGTGACTTGAAAGAGTTATTCTAGGGTAGTCAAACTTCATATTTGTTTTTAATTTTAATCTGTAAAATAAAAAATAATCATCCTAGCATAGATAATGCACATACACTTCACAAATACAAAAACCTTGGTTTGACAATTTAATGGTGTAATTTAACTAACAATTAAATTACCCAACTATTGCAATGTAAGTCAAAGGAGTTTTTGGGCCAACTAACAACCCATAATGACTAGAGTAAGCTCTCTGAGGTTCTTTGATAGAGGCACATATCCTTCTCTAATGACCGTGATAGACTTCAATTGGGATATGGCTCAAGAGGTACTCTCTCTATTAAATAAGCTTACCACATCAAAGAAAAGCATACAAAATCCATTAGTTTCACATTTAGGCTCAAACATGGAGGAAATATATATAGCTAATTTCTCATCAAAAAATATGACATGAAACAAATTGATCTACAAAGGTTGCAAAGGGCTTTCACTGTTATTTTTCTATCACCACAAATAGGAACAAGAAACTAGTGAAAACCCGTTCAATATTTTCCCTCTCTTTGATGATTTCAGGTAGCTATAGAAAGCTCACTTTATCAAAGAAATATATACCAATCAAACATTCTCAAAGTAAGTAACTAGTTTCATTTGTACACATACTTCGGAAAGAGAGAATAAAATTGAACAAATCACACAAGAACACGCATACAGTGAGAAACAAATATTTTGGAATCAACTTGATAGACTTTATTCAACTTCCAAAATCACTTATACATTACATAGATATCTATAGAAAATTATCTAATCTTTAAAAATTTGGAACCTCCCTTAGTGGTTCTCCAGTATTTTTAAATATTACGTCAAAACAATTATGAGATAACTATCAAAACTTCCCTAACTATTTTAACTATTCCTTAAAAATAAAAGTCTCTCAAAATTTACAAAATAAATTCTTTCATTATCGAGAAGTAGCATGAGTGGTGGAACTTTGAGTTTGAGAAGGAGCTCATAGTTCCACAACCCAAACTTGGAGAGGAGTAATCATCCATTCACACTTTTTTGAAATCATTTGGTCTAGGAGGGGGCACAAAATCATCTTCTGATATTCAACCTACAAATTTGTCACTTTGGTGAAATTGGGTTTAGTAGCAAATAGTATATTTACTTGCATAACAATTGAAAATACCTCTATAGGTAATTTATTATATTCCTTCCTTTTAATATTTCAATCTTCTCATGAGAGTTGTTCGCTTTTATTTTAGCTTCTACCAGTTCTCTTTCATATAGATCCCATAAAAGTAAATTACCTTCCTGATTCCAACAATTTTGTAAGCCCATTTTGGTTCTCTGATAAAATCTGCAATCAAATAAGATAATTGATATTTGAACCTCCTTTAGTATTTTTTCAACTTAAATATGAAAGATATTATTTTCAAGCACCTTATTAATCTCTATTATTATTCAAGTTTTGTCTAAAATGTTCAATGCCCTCAACTCTGTTGTTTCCTTTTCATTTAGGAACATGATCATTTTTTTGGCCTTTTGCACTTCCTTCTGGATTTGTTCTTTACATCTATAAATGGCCATTTTAGACCCTTTGACTCCAATATTTTGTTCTTTACAAACTTCCTAGATAATATTGTCCAAATAATTTTTCTAGCTTCTATTAGAGACATATTACCCTTCAACCTGGCCTTTAATTCTTTAATTTCATCTTGTGCCTCTTTATACATATTTTCCCACTTAGTATTGTCTTCATTAGACATATTCAATAGTTTTTCTTTTTCTTTCAGTTGTGCCTTGTTCAGATACAAATCATCTTGAGTCTTCCTCAATTGATCCTATGAAATTTGTTGCCTAGTCATCACTCTTGTCAACTTCTCTACAGGGTCTTCTGATTCAGCTGAAATAATAATAGTACAAACATGTTGCTAAATAGGTTCTTCCATTTATTTTACCTTTTCTTGGAGAACCACAACTTCTTGGTTTATTTCCATCAATTGTGTCAATAGTTGTTCCTTCTCGTTTTCTACATGAGCTAGCTCGATTGTTTGAGCATGTTTTGTCTTGAGCATTTCAAATGTTTCCTTAGATATTGCATTTCACACTCTGTATTCTCCATTAGGAATTTGATGGCCTCCTTATCTTCTGGATTAACTCCCAACTTAATGATTGGCTTTTTGAATTCTTAATTTTGTAAATGTGAATCTTTGGAATTGGATTTTCTTGTTTGATCTTAGCCGAATCCTTTTCAAGAAGTTTTTTTTTCCTTATTGGCTATTAAAAAAATCTTGCTCAAATCAATGTATAACATCTCTCCAACTCACTTATGCAGATTTATTTTGTCATGTAATGGAATATCAACCACATTCAAGGATAAATCTACAGTTTTAAACTTAGATCCAAAGGGAATAAACTGAACAGTAGGATGCAAGAGAGAAAGATTCAACTTGTTTCTTTCTAAATCCATAGCTGAGAGAAATCGTGTTTGATAAGAACAGGATGTTTGCATCGCTAACTGAGTCGTCATGCAATTCTTTAATTTTTCCTTTTTTCTTCAATTCTCTGATAATCCTTCAATATTATTTCCATTACAGAAGAAGTCTCTTCAGTTGTAGGTACTACTAATTCTATGAAACAAAAGAGGTGGTATATGTAGGGTTCCCCAAATGCACCTGGAAACTTGGTTGATTAGAAGACTCTTCTCTTAATTTTATTTTCACTACTTCTTCATCTCCTACTTGTATTTTTGTTTTCTTTTGAGGCTGCACATCCTCCATTTCAACATCTATTTGCTTGGCAAGATTCATTTTTATATTTATCTCCTTCACCGTAGGGGTTTCACTATTTATTTCTTATCATGCTAGACTGATTAACCATGTATCCTTATTTTCCATGTTTTCAAGTTTTGGCTTGTTGTCATGGACATAAGGTGCAACATTAACATCAATTCTTGTATCAAAAATTACATGACATGCATCATATTGCCACTTCTCAACAACATCGAAATTAAACTATTTCATCATTTTCTCAACTTGTTGGAGGTCTTGCCTGGTATTTACAATGAAAGGGACTACAATTCTTTCCAATCTGAACATGTATCTTTTATGTTCTGAAAGAAAATGAATTTGATTTTCATGAAGGCTCTGTCTTATAAATTCAAGATAAAATACTCATTGTAAGAAAGTTGGTAAGTGATATGGGGGTACTTCAGGTCCATATATCCTTAATTTTGTATACTCCTAAAAAACATACCAATATCCTACTTTAGTATCTTTACTAAGCTGCAATAACTCTTTCTCTTCAGGAAGAATTCTTGGTAGTTGAACATTGTTTAAGATAGTACACGAAGTAGCTATAAATGTAGATAAAAAGTAAGAAAAACCTTCATTATTTTGTTTCCTTCTAACAACATTTGTCCACTCCACCACAAATATTATTTAACCTTTGGAATTCAATGTGCTCAGACCAAGATAGATGAATTTATCAGCGTGTACATATAAAAACAGGTGGGCCACAATAGAAGGACGTATGAAATAACCAAACAATTGAAAAATTTTAAATTGAAAGTTGATTAACTCGGCCAAGTAGGAAGGAATGTCTAGAACATTGTTTGGTTGCAACATAATATTTAGAAACCCTAAAGCCCCTTCATTTAAAGTCATTGTATCATCTTCACCCATTAGAGATAAAATTATGGCTAAAATAGATTGTGCATCTTCATAAAATATAGAAATGGGGTAAGTTTCAGCTGATGGAGGAATTTGAAAATTAGTGGGTAGAATTAGTTTGATTAGATTCTCTCTATTTTGCTTTGGGAGTTGATGTTATGTGAGGCACAATGAAGTTTCAGTGAATTTCAATGAACTTTATAATGTATGGAAATTAAAAGCTTCGTGAATTAACTTATGTGTGACTTCAAGGATGGTTTCTCCCAACGAAGAAAGGATAAAATTCCTCTGAGGTACAAAGGAGGATGCTAACCAAATGAAAAATTTTGGAAAGTGATAAACACTAGGGGTGATAATGTAGTATAACCCTAATTGTACAATGTGAAAAGGGTCCTCTACATTTTGAAAACGACCATAGATATCAAAACAGGTTTCTAGAAAGTTAATAGGGAAGAAATAATCATGCAATTCAACTTCTATATCCATCAATGGAAAATGAGAAGGAAGTTTACGAGTAATGGGTTTTAAGGGTTTTTAGGTGGGTTTCTAGAAGTTATTCATTTTAATCATTTTTAGGGAAAAATAGAATGTGACATAGGTTAATGGACTACCTGATTGGCATGATCTTAACATGGAACACTGATTTGAAGTCTTCGAATATGACCCAATCATTGGTCAATGGGAGCTCATGAATGAAAAGAACAAGAAGAAGACCCTTTTTTAAAACTTATTTTATTAAGTGAAAAAAAATGATGTTGAAATATGTTAGGTACAGAAAGGTGATGTGGCATATGGCATGACGTGGAAGGTGATAAGATTTGGGACAAGATGAAATGATGAGTGTGCACTAACTCCCCTGATAATGCTCGTTTGTCATGTATAACCTTTATCATTGGCAGTTTTTTGAAATATTTTTATCACTTCTAGGGGGTACCCTTCATGGTTTGTGGGAAATATTGGGAAGAATGAATCTCCATCGTTGCTATCTCGATCAACAATTTTGCTAATCTGTCTTCCGGGGTTCCTCCTCACTTTATTATTCATGCATGTTGTGTCGTTGGAACTCTGGTATGATTGTGGAAATATTTAAATGTACGTGGATCTGATCCAAAACTGAATGTCAATTATCCCTTTATATTTATTATATGCGGACCTACTTTTGTAAATTTGTGGCACTATAGATGATAAAATTGAGACAATGAATTAATTAGTGATTTTTTTTTTTTTTTTTAATTAATTCTAGCTTCATTGGTATTGCAACACCAATATAACCATCACAGAACCTGGGGTTGTCACAATTTCCATGTCAGAACGCTGCAATTTTTTCACCTGAATGTCGCAATTTTCACGCCTAAATGTCGTTCTTCCATGCCTAATTGTCACAATCTCCACACATAAATGTCTCAATTCCCATGCTTAGACATCGAAATTTCATCACCTAATTTTCACAATTCCTTTGCAGAGACGTCACAATTCCCGACCTTAAGCATCGCAATTTCATAGCATGAATGTCACAATTCCTACACAAATGACGTTGCAAGTCCCTCACTTGCTTGTCGCAATTACCACACTGGAATGTTGGCATTTCTATGGATGTTTGATGACATAACTATGTGTCTTCAAATGAGATGCAGTGAGGATTTTCGTCGAAATAACGACACCAATATTTGCGATGACAATGGCCTTCAAAATTGTGATGATAGAGAGGATGTCAAAAATACAACTGTAAATCATTTGACGGCTCTTTTTTTCGTTATAGCTATGAATGCTCGTCACAAGAAATATGAAGAGTCTTCACAATTTAGTGCTATATGTAGTAGTGCGATGAAAGGTTTATAAATTGGTGAATCAAACTTTTGATTTTTTTAGTGTTGGTCCACCATGGTAAGACATTCGGTAAAAGGAAGAACTCAAGGGAATATCTTCTCTTTACCAATTCAATAAAACAAGAAATCTCAAGAGGGAGAGGCTCATAAAATGACAATACAAGAGAAAGAGGTACTTATATTGAAACTACCAAATGAAGAAGTTGATACAATACAAGAGGAAGAATTAATTATAATGAAAATACAAAAGGAATAGGTTGGTCTAGTGACAATTATAATGGAAGAGGAAGAAATTATCAAAATCAACAATATTATAGGAGATTTCAACAACATTTTCAAAAGGGTAGAAATGAATCAAACTAAATGAAAAATATGTCTTCGCATTAGACATGTGAAAAAAGATTGTAAGACGAGGGAAAAAAAATTCAAAGAATAAAAAAAAAATTCAAATAACATTTCAAGTCTAATGCTTCAAATTCAACTCAATATGCATAAAATAAAGAAGCATGTATACACAACTTAGGAAAATGAATGTGCAAGTTCACTAGCCACCAACAGTTTTCCAAGAAAAGAATTGAAGATGATTGGATACTTGGTACAGGATATGCTCAACATATGTGCTACAAAAAACATTGTTTTTGGAAATATCAAGATATGGAACTCAATGCAATTTATTTTTCACATGGCAAAACTCATACACCTCAAGGAAAAGGATCAGTTTTCTTTTATCTCTCATGAATTGACAAAGTATTACTTTCAAATGAATGGTATGTTCCAACATTCAAGACAAAATTGTTGTCCTTCGGGCTCATTAGACAAGTATTTTATCATATCATTAAGGAATATGGATGGATTAGAATATTCAATTAAAGAAGACTTCAAAACGATCATGCAACAATATGAATATGGAAAAATTCTAAGTCGCAGAAGGAACAATCATTCCTCAAAAACAATATTTAACAAATTAGTGGATCTATCTCGTAGTTTGCTAAGATTTTGGCATTACAGATTTGGCCACTTGACTTTTGATATCCTTATTAAACTTAAATCATATGACATGTGTTATCACTCAGGTTGTTCCCTTTGACTCCCAAGGGAATACGACCGAGGTAACCACAAAACAATCTTTGGACTGCAGGTTCTAGCCTACCAACAGTCATAGAGGGCTCTCTCTTCAGGATTTAACTTTGTTTAAGGGGTGATTTTAAGCTAGATATGATGCACATGGGTTTTGATTTGGTTTATGGGATGGTTGATCTATTCAAGCAGAGTTGGCATGCAAAGTGTAAGAAGTTCAAACCATTGGGCATGGAGTCATGACTGTGAACTGAAGGGTGTGTCTTATTTGGCAGAAGAAGGGAATATGGAGCAGGATAGCTACACATGACACAATGATTTATGCTCGAACAAGGATGAAATGGAAGTGAGGGAATGAGAGGCAATTAAGGATCTCTCATCCAGCTAAAGAGGGAAAGTGGATGAAAGCTGTATGGGGCAATGAAGAGTTCCAAGACAACATTCATATAATGAAGGTAATAGCTTCAACATGCGCAATTAAGAATGCATATTCATCACTGGTTCAGAGGAAAACATAGAAAGTTACAAGAATTGAGCACAGAGGGCATGAAAACCAATTATGGTCTATTCTTTTTTCCTGCAACTTAGATTATGATATATATTTGGTACAGATATGTATAAACTGATAAACGAAGGAAGGAAATACTTATTGAACCATGAGCAAGCACGAGAATTCCATACCAATTTCTCAGCCATTAAAAGCACAACTAGCCAGTTCAGATGCAAGCATTCCAGCAATCTTTGATTACAGAAGTTCTTAGTATTTACAGTGCAGCTCTGAAAATGAGAGATCAACCAAACAACCCACCAACCCTTATTACATTGTTCAGGGCTGTATTTATAAGCAAAATATCTACAACAAAGATCTGCTAGAAGATATTTTTTAGGAAATAAATGCAGTTAACCTAACTTGTCTTATAAGAAATGAAAATATCTATCTAATGCTGCGCTGGGGGTAGCTGTTTCAAAAATGAGGCTATCTGTCTTTTGCTGTTATGCGCTGGCCATTCATCACAACTGCGCATTGGTCTCTGTTCCACTGCTCTTGGATGGCTTTACTACGCATTAACTATGGTCTGAGAGCCTTAAATGGCTTCACCGCTTCCTTATGGTCAATTTGATACTCTTTGCCGCTTCACTGATACTTTTCAATTGAATCTGGGCTTCTTCTTTTCTCTGATATGCTAAAAATTGTTAAATCGCCCCTTTTCTGCCCTTTCGCGGCAAAAATAACTGTTGAAAATAAAGATTCCCCATTTTGGCCTATTTCCCGTAGCGATGTGCGATTAGCGCTAATTGCGCATCAAAAAATGCCTCAGAATTTGATTATCAGCCTCCGAAGCATCGATTTCGCACTTGCGCACTTTCCTTTCGGCGGATGACGTCAACGGTACGACGCGTGACGTCAGTGGTATGGCGGGTGACATCAGTAGTGGGACCCAGTACAGATGATGACGTCAGCAGGGTGACGTGGCAGGGTGACGCAGTAGGGTGCAGCACAGTGGCAGGTGAGGTGGCAGCATCATCATGCGGTGATGTAAGCAACAAGGGAGGGCGGTAAGCGATTTGCGTCGGACCGCTTTTGGTACGGGAGCGGTATCTGTCAGGGGCGACCCGATGCAATAGGCGGCCGACAGCTGTGCCGATGTACGACGGTGAAACCGTCAACCATCGGGTACTATCTTGCCAATATGAAGGGGTGCCCGATATGCATGAGGGCTATTGGATCTGTGGGGAGTGATCTGACAGTGGACGGGAGGGCGAGATGAACGGGGTTTAGCAGAACAGTGCGCCTGAGAAATATGAATTTTTCACGGCCTCGGGTGGGTTTTGGACTTTAGGTTTAGAGGTTAATGTGTTTTGGCGTGGGACTATTGTTATTTATTAATAAGAAATTAATAAAATCCAAATGCAATGTGCGTGGAGGGTGTGGTATGCTTTGGTGGGCGGGGGAGAGGTTTTATAAGCATGTTTATTCATTTACCCAGAGGTCAAACAAGTCCCAAGGGAAATGAATGTGGAAGGGCTAATACTAAGGCCCCAAATAGACCTAGTATTTCCCGGACTTTTATTTATTTGGCTATAGTTGTCATAGGGTGGGATATTTAATATTTTGGGGTTTTTATATAGTTTTTCGTAGAATAGGGGGAGGGGAAATGATTAGGGAGCTAGATAATAGAGTTAGATGTTAGTATGAGGTTTTGGAATGCAAAGGAGGGGATGCATGCCAAGCTTGGAATGGAAACTTAAGCATAATGAAATAAATTGATAGTGTAAAGATAAGTTTTACACAAGAAATGTGGTTTCTTTTCACTAAGCCAACTCAGATGTCAACTTGGTTTTTTAACCAGGATGGAGTGAAAACTGGACTGGTTGGGCAGATCCCAAAGTCCTCAAGGGGATGTTAGTGAGTGATTTGGGAAATAAGAAGAAGGGGGAGTTAGAGATGCCTTGCCTGATCTAATCAATATGAGAGAATGCCACAAAACTGTGATCTGAATGAATACAACACTTGAAAATATGAAATGGATCACATAGTTTTATTTCTGCAACCACAAAACTACTTACCCGGCCTGCTTTACCTCGCATTTTTTCTTCTTTTGGTTTGGGTGCACTTGAACTAGCAAACCCAACTTTTCAACTTTTTTCTTTTATTTACTGTCCTCCTACCTACATCTATACTTATTCCATCCAGGGGCTCAGATTAAGCTGTTGAGCACCCTTGCTTCTCTACCTATCTAAGAATATGCCTAGATTAAGCTGTTTGGGCAGACAATGATTCTCTATATTCTACAACAGGAAATTGAAACCTAGGGATACCAAGATTAAGCTGTTTGGACCTACCTTTAACTAAAAATTCTTCAAAAATGGAATAACTCCTCAAAATTGACATACAACAGAGGCACTTAGGCTGGCAGAGTGTCATGGACATTTCTTTGGCATGAGTATCAAATATGGAACATTGCAGCCTACGGAGCATGACATACTTGGCAAGTAAAAATGTCAATCATGAAAGATGAATACCTACTATGAGTAGGAGGCTAACAGTGGCTCCACTTGGGGATGGCCTTTCCTTGTGAAAGGCCAAGAACAGCAGGTCAGAATGCCTTGATCTTCACTTGTTGTTGTACTCTAAAAACTTCCCTTTGCTGGCTGCTTTATTTATTAACATGACCGCAGACTTGAAGAGCTTAGGGCCTTCACTTCGGGCTTCAACTGCAGCAAGCTTGCTATCCAAATAGAAAACTGAAATCCTACCTACCTACTCTAACCAACACTTACTTTTCTATTAGGTGAAATGAAATAACCAGTGCAGCCACTTATGTTTTATAAGCATGAACGAGCTTTGCTGCTTGTGCTTGCTGGTGAAAAAAACTGAGATCTTGAAATCTGATATGGCTTTGTTAATCTTTAAGAAGACCAGGAAACTACTGACCTCCTTTGCTGAAACAAGAAACTGTACAAAAGGGTCCTGCAGCATATATACATTATTGCCGGACTGAATGAAAGAACTGTACAAAAGTTTGGGATCACAATCATGCCTTGCAATAGAGATATCATCAACATTTTGATATTGGGGCACACGACATATTAGTGGAGAGGAGAACCTCTTTACTTCATCATACCCCCTGTTAGCACATGAATCATATAAAACCTGAACTGATATTTGCAATTTGTTAGAAGCAGGCTCATTTGGCCCTTGAATGATATGTGCAGGCTGCTTTTCTTCTTCTTTGAAAACCTCAGATGGCTGAACACAAAGAGGTAGGGGATCCACTTGGATCACTTGGTCATGAACCGTCATTCTCCAATTTTCCTCAATTTGATATTCAATGACTCCTTGGGGCTGCAACACTAGTGGCAATGTATTTTGAACACTGGTTTGGGCTTCTTCCAGATGATCAATATCAACACTTGCTGATATTTGCTTATTAGCTGTATGATAGTTCTCCTTAATAAATTGAAAAGAATCCATATAGACAGGTAAATTTCCTTCACTGAAATCAAAATTTTCTGCACTTTCCTCCTTTACTTCATAGCTGAGATAGGCATGTTGCTCATTGATTTTGGGCTGCTGACCCTGAATTTTGCTTTCTGCCAAACTTGGTTCTGACTCCTCTGCAAGGTTGATTTGGTCATTAGGCTCATCATCATCATCATACTCATCGTACTTTGGCAAGCAGTTGAGAGAAGAGAAGATGTTATGATCATATAGTATATCAGGAGATTGCTCCATCATGTATGGCTCTACGAATATGTCATCTGTTTTGTGGTAGGTTTGTTCATAAATGTCATTACTTTCCTCTTGCAAAACAGATGTGTTCAGGTGCTCTAAACATTCCACTTTCATTGTGATCATTTCCTCTGACCTTTGTAACCAACCATGAAGTCTTTCCTCTTGCTCTGCTTTGCGGTTTTCCTCCCTGATTTTCAGATTTGCCTCTATGTCCACTGCCATGTCCTGTATTTGTTTCATAGTGGGGGGGCACCTTTCTCTTAAACAAAATTCTATTTCTGGGTCAAAAGCTCTTGGATAATGCACTAGAGCTAAATCAGGGGGAGGTCTAATATTCAAAGGCAAAGAATGATAAACTTGATTGAATCGGTCATGAAATTGATGAACAGATTCACTTGGACTTCTTTTTAACTAATTATATTCTTCAATGAGAAAGAGGAAATTAAGTTTGATCATCCATCTATCAAGGAAGAGTTTGGAAAACTGCTGAAGATTAGAAATGCTAGCCTCAAGCAATGTTTTAAACCAAGTCCTAACTTCGCTTTGCAAAGAAAGGGCAAACAACTTGATACTAACATCCTCATCCTCCACTTCAAATATATTAAGATAGTCTTCAAAGGCTTGGATATGCTTTTGGGCAGTGATACCATTCTCTCCATCAAATCTTGGGAGATAATCAGGATGATTTTTGGGCAGAGGATTAAGCTCGGGAGGCAAAACAAGAGGCTTATATCTTTCAGGAACTTTACGAGGCACAAGAGTATGTACAGGGATTCGCTGAATGGGCTCAACATGAACAAGGATAGAATGATTGGCTTTGACATTTGTTTCCTCCTTGGCTGTATGATGATTCTCAGCAGCTTTTAAAGGCTGCTGTTGTAATGTGCAAGGAGGCCTTTCAACAATATTTTCAAAAGATAAGTCATGAAAACCTAATTTAAAATCGTTTTTAAAATACAATATACATAGCAAAATTTTATGGAAGAGAAAGAGCATGACCTGTTGGATAGTAATCCAGGTCAAAAGCCTGATCTGCTCATATATTTCTCTTTGGTTCATTTCTCCAGTGGAGTATTTATTATGAGGATTATGTGGAGTCGCCAGGTGGATAAGTAAATCAACTTTGAAGGGCCTGATTTCTGTCCACCACACAGATCAGGACTTAATATGCAATAAGAAGCAAAGTATTTTTTGATTTTTTGAGATTTTTGTGATTTTTTGTGATTTTTCAAAATAAGTTTAGGAATTATTGGAAAGGAAAACTAATAAAAAATGGGGATTTACAGTAATGAACAGATGATTATCCCCAGCGGAGTCGCCATTATGTTATCACTCAGGTTGTTCCCTTTGACTCCCAAGGGAATACGGCTGAGGTAACCACAAACCAATCTTTGGACTGCAGGTCCTAGCCTACTAACAGTCAGAGAGGGCTCTCTCTTCAGGATTTAACTTTGTTTAAGGGGTGATTTTAGGCTAGATATGATGCACATGGGTTTTGATTTAGTTTATGGGATGGTTGATCTATTCAAACAGAGTTGGCATGCAAAGTGTAAGAAGCTCAAACCATTGGGCATGGAGTCATGACTGTGAACTTAAGGGTGTGTCTTATTTGGCAGAAGAAGGGAATATGGAGCAGGATAGCTACACATGGCACAATGATTTATGCTGGAACAAGGATGAAATGGAAGTCAGGGAATGAGAGGCAATTAAGGATCTCTCATCCAGCTAAAGAGGGAAAGTGGATGAAAGCTGTATGGGGCAATGAAGAGTTCCAAGACAACATTCATATAATGAAGGTAATAGCTTAAACATGTGCAATTAAGAATGCATATTCATCACTGATTCAGAGGAAAACATAAAAAGTTACAAGAATTGAGCACAGAGGGCATGAAAACCAATTCTGGTCTATTCTTTTTTCCTGCAACTTAGATTATGATATATATTTGGTACATATATGTATAAACTGATAAACGAAGGGAGGAAATACTTATTGAACCATGAGCAAGCACGAGAATTCCATACCAATTTCTTCAGCCATTAAAAGCACAACCAGCCAGTTCAGATGCAAGCATTCCAGCAATCTTTGATTACAGAAATTCTTAGTATTTACAGTGCAACTCTGAAAATGAGAGATCAACCAAACAATCCACCAACCCTTATTACATTGTTCAGGGCTGTATTTATAGGAAAAATATCTACAACAAAGATCTACTAGAAGATCTTTTTTAGGAAATAAATGCAGTTAACCTAACTTGTCTTATAAGAAATGAAAATATCTATCTAATGCTGCACTGGGGGCAGCTGTTTCAAAAATGAGGCTATCTGTCTTTTGCTGTTATGCGCTAGCCATTCATCATAACTGCGCATTGGTCTCTGTTCCACTGCTCTTGGGTGGCTTTACTACGCATTAACTATGGTCTGAGAGCCTTAAATGGCTTCACCGCTTCCTTATGGTCAATCTGATACTCTTTGTCGCTTCACTGATACTTTTCAATTGAATCTGGGCTTCTTATTTTCTCTGATATGCTAAAAACTTTTAAATCGCCCCTTTTCTACCCTTTCGCAGCAAAAATAACTGTTGAAAATAAAGATTCCCCATTTTGGCCTATTTCCCGTAGCGATGCGCGATTAGCGCTAATCGCGCATCAAAAACTGCCTCAGAATTTGATTCTGGGCCTCCGAAGCATCGATTTCGCACTTGCGCACTTTCCTTTCGGCGGATGATATCAACGGTACGACCGGTGACGTCAGTGGTATGGCGGGTGACATCAGTAGTGGGACCCAGTATAGATGATGACGTCAGCAGGGTGACATGGCAGGGTGACGCAGTAGGGTGTAGCACAGTGGCAGGTGAGGTGGCAGCATCATCATGCGGTGATGTAAGCAACAAAAGAGGGTGATAAGCGGTTTGCGTCGGACCGCTTTTGGTACGGGAGCGGTATCTGTCAGGGGCGGCCCGATGCAATAGGCAACCGACAGCTGTCCCGGTGTACGACGGTGAAACCGTCAACCATCGGGTACTATCTTGCCAATATGAAGGGGCACCCTATATGCATGAGGGCCGTTGGATTTGTGGGGAGTGATCTGATGGTGGACAGGAGGGCGAGATGAACGGGGTTTAGCAGAACAGTGCGCCCGATAAATATGAATTTTTCACGGCCTCGGGTGGGTTTTGGACTTTAGGTTTAGAGGTTAAT
The DNA here is from genome assembly GCA_000404065.3 of Pinus taeda. Lineage (NCBI taxonomy): Eukaryota > Viridiplantae > Streptophyta > Pinopsida > Pinales > Pinaceae > Pinus > Pinus taeda. The sequence continues at coordinate 112,800 of APFE030805523.1, read as the reverse complement.
GTGTTTTGGCGCGGTACTATGGTTATTTATTAATCAGAAATTAATAAAATCCAAATGCAATGTGCGCGGAGGGTGTGGTATAGTTTGGTGGGCGGGGGAGAGGTTTTATAAGCATGTTTATTCATTTACCCAAAGGTCAAACAAGTCCCAAGGGAGATGAATGTGGAAGGGATATTACTAAGGCCCCAAATAGACCTAGTATTTCCCGGACTTTTATTTATTTGGCTATAGTTGTCATAGGGTGGGATATTTAATATTTTGGGGTTTTTATATAGTTTTTCATAGAATAGGGGGAGGGGAAATGATTTAGGGAGCTAGATAATAGAGTTAGATGTTAGTATGAGGTTTTGGAATGCAAAGGAGGGGATGCATGCTAAGCTTGGAATGGAAACTTAAGCATAATGAAATAAATTGATAGTGTAAAGATAAGTTTTACACAAGAAATGTGGCTTCTTTTCACTAAGCCAACTCAGATGTCAACTTGGTTTTTTAACCAGGATGGAGTGAAAACTGGACTGGTTGGGTAGATCCCAAAGTCCTCAAGGGGATGTTAGTGAGTGATTTGGGAAATAAGAAGAAGGGGGAGTTAGATATGCCTTGCCTGATCTAATCAATATGAGAGAATGCCACAAAACTGTGATCTGAATGAATACAACACTTGAAAATATGAAATGGATCACATAGCTTTATTTCTGCAACCACGAAACTATTTACCCGGCTTGCTTTACCTCACATTTTTTCTTCTTTTGGTTTGGGTGCACTTGAACTAGCAAACCCAACTTTTCAACTTTTTTCTTTTATTTACTGTCCTCTTACCTACATCTATACTTATTCCATCTAGGGGCTTAGATTAAGATGTTGAGCACCATTGCTTCTCTACCTATCTAAGAATCTGCCTAGATTAAGCTGTTTGTGCAGACAATGATTCTCTATATTCTACAACAGGAAATTGAAACCTAGGGATACCAAGATTAAGCTGTTTGGACCTCCCTTTAACTGAAAATTCTTCAAAAATGGAATAACTCCTCAAAATTGGAATACAACAGAGGCACTTAGGCTGGCAGAGTCTCATGGACATTTCTTTGGCATGAGTATCAAATATGGAACATTGCAGCCTGCGGAGCATGACATACTTGGCATGTAAAAATGTCAATCATGAAAGATGAATACCTGCTATGAGCAGGAGGCTAACAGTGGCTCCACTTGGGGATGGTCTTTCCTTGTGAAAGGCCAAGAACAACAGGTCATAATACCTTGATCTTCACTTGTTGTTGTACTCTAAAAACTTCCCTTTGCTGGCTGCTTTATTTATTAACATGACCACAGACTTGAAGAGCTTAGGGCCTTCACTTCGGGCTTCAACTGCAGCAAGCTTGCTATCCAAATAGAAAACTGAAATCCTACCTACCTACTCTAACCAACACTTACTTTTCTATTAGGTGAAATGAAATAACTAGTGCAGCCACTTAAGTTTTATAAGCATGAACGAGCTTTGCTGCTTGTGCTTGCTGGTGAAAAAAACTGAGATCTTGAAATCTGATATGGCTTTGTTAATATTTGAGAAGACCAGGAAATTGCTGACCTCCTTTGGTGAAACAAGAAACTGTACAAAAGGGTCCTGCAACATATATACATTATTGCCGGAATGAATGAAAGAACTGGACAAAAGTTTGGGATCACTATCATGCCTTGGAATAGATGTATCATCAACATTTTGATATTGGGGCACACGGCCTATTAGTGGAGCGGAGAACCTCTTTACTTCATCATACCCCCTGTTAGCACATGAATCATATAAAACCTAAACTGATATTTGCAATTTGTTAGAAGCAGGCTCATTTGTCCCTTGAATGATATGTGCAGGCTGCTTTTCTTCTTCTTCGAAAACCTCAGATGGCTGAACACAAAGAGGTAGGGGATCCACTTGGATCACATGGTCATGAACCGCCGTTCTCCAATTTTCCTCAATTTGATATTCAATGGCTCCTTGGGGTTGCAACACTAGTGGCAATGTATTTTGAACACTGGTTTGGGCTTCTTCTAGATGATCAATATCAACACTTGCTGATATTTGCTTATTAGCTGTATGATAGTTCCTTAATAAATTGAAAAGAATCCATATTGACAGGTAAAGTTCCTTCACTGAAATCAAAATTTTCTGCACTTTCCTCCTTTACTTCATAGCTGAGATAGGCATGTTTCTCATTGATTTTGGGCTGCTGACCTTGAATTTTTCTTTCTGCCAAACTCGGTTCTGACTCCTCTGCAAGGTTGATTTGGTCATTAGGCTCATCATCATCATCATACTCATCGTACTTTGGCAAGCAGTTGAGAGAAGAGAAGATGTTATGTTCATATAGTATATCAGGAGATTGCTCCATCATGTATGGTTGTATGAATATGTCATCTGTTTTGTGGTAGGTTTGTTCATAAATGTCATTACTTTCCTCTTGCAAAACAGATGTGTTCAGGTGCTCTAAAAATTCCACTTTCATTGTGATCATTTCCTCTGACCTTTGTAACCAACCATGAAGTCTTTCCTCTTGCTCTGCTTTGCGGTTTTCCTCCCTGATTTTCAGATTTGCCTCTATGTCCATTGCCAGGTCCTGTATTTGTTTCATAGTGGGGGGGCACCTTTCTCTTAAACAAAATTCTATTTCTGGGTCAAAAGCTCTTGGATAATGCACTAGAGCTAAATCAGGGGGAGGTCTAATATTCAAAGGCAGAGAATGATAAACTTGATTGAATCGGTCATGAAATTGCTGAACAGATTCACTTGGACTTCTTTTTAAATAATTATATTCTTCAATGAGAAAGAGGAAATTAAGTTTGATCATCCATCTATCAAGGAAGAGTTTGGAAAACTGCTGAAGGTTAGAAATGCTAGCCTCAGGCAATGTTTTAAACCAAGTCCTAACTTCGCTTTGCAAAGAAAGGGAAAACAGCCTGATACTAACATCCTCATCCTCCACTTCAAATATATTAAGATAGTCTTCAAAGGCTCGGATATGCTTTTGGGCAGTGATACCATTCTCTCCATCAAATCTTGGGAGATAATCAGGATGATTTTTGGGCAGAGGATTAAGCATGGGAGGCAAAACAAGAGGCTTATATCTGTCAGGAACTTTACGAGGCACGGGAGTATGTATATGGATTGGCTGAATGGGCTCAACATGAACAAGGATAACATGATTTGCTTTGACATTTGTTTCCTCCTTGGCTGTATGATGATTCTCAGCAGCTTTTAAAGGCTGCTGTTGTAATGTGCAAGGAGGCCTTTTAACAATATTTTCAAAAGGCAAGTCATGAAAATCTAATTTAAAATCGTTTTTAAAATACAATATACACAACAAAATTTTATGAAAGAGAAAGAACATGACCTGTTGGATAGTAATCCAGGTCAAAAGCCTGATCTGCTCATATATTTCTCTTGGGTTGATTTCTCCAGTGGAGTCTTTATTGTGAGGATTATGTGGAGTCACCAGGTGGATAATTAAATCAATTTTGAAGGGCCTGATCTCTGTCCACCACACAGATCAAGACTTAATATGCAATAAGAAGCAAAGTATTTTTTGATTTTTTTTGATTTTTGTGATTTTTTGTGATTTTTCAAAATAAGTTTAGGAATTATTGGAAAGGAAAACTAATCAAAAATGGGGATTTACAGTAATGAAAAGATGATTATCCCCAGCGGAGTCGCCATTATGTTATCACTCAGGTTGTTCCCTTTGAATCCCAAGGGAATACAGCTGAGGTAACCACAAACCAATCTTTGGACTGCAGGTCCTAGCCTACCAACAGTCAAAGAGGGCTCTCTCTTCAGGATTTAACTTTGTTTAAGGGGTGATTTTATAGATATGATGCACATGGGTTTTGATTTGGTTTATGGGATGGTTGATCTATTCAAGCAGATTTGGCATGCAAAGTGTAAGAAGTTCAAACCATTGGGCATGGAGTCATGACTGTGAACTGAAGGGTGTGTCTTATTTGGCAGAAGAAGGGAATATGGAGCAGGATAGCTACACATGGCACAATGATTTATGCTGGAACAAGGATGAAATGGAAGTCAGGGAATGAGAGGCAATTAAGGATCTCTCATCCAGCTAAAGAAGGAAAGTGGATGAAAGCTGTATGGGGCAATGAAGAGTTCCAAGACAAAATTCATATAATGAAGGTAATAGCTTAAACATGCGCAATTGAGAATGCATATTCATCACTGATTCAGAGGAAAACATAAAAAGTTACAAGAATTGAGCACAGAGGGCATGAAAACCAATTCTGGTCTATTCTTTTTTCCTGCAACTTAGATTATGATATATATTTGGTACATATATGTATAAACTGATAAACGAAGGGAGGAAATACTTATTGAACCATGAGCAAGCACGAGAATTCCATACCAATTTCTTCAGCCATTAAAAGCACAACCAGCCAGTTCGGATGCAAGCATTCCAGCAATCTTTGATTACAGAAGTTCTTAGTATTTACAGTGCAGCTCTGAAAATGAGAGATCAACCAAACAATCCACCAACCCTTATTACATTGTTCAGGGCTGTATTTATAGGAAAAATATCTACAACAAATATCTGCTAGAAGATCTTTTTTAGGAAATAAATGCAGTTAACCTAACTTGTCTTATAAGAAATGAAAATATCTATCTAATGTTGCGCTGGGGGTAGCTATTTCAAAAATGAGGTTGTCTCTCTTTTGTTGTTATGTGCTGGCCATTCATCATAACTATGCATTGGTCTCTATTCCACTGCAATTGGGTGGCTTTACTACACATTAATTGTGGTCTGAGAGCCTTAAATGGCTTCACCGCTTCGTGTCTTTTGCTGTTATGCACTGGCCATTCATCATAACTGCAGATTGGTCTCTGTTCCACTACTCTTGGGTGGCTTTACTACGCATTAACTGTGGTCTGAGAGCCTTAAATGGCTTCACCGCTTCCTTATGGTTGATCTGATAGTCTTTGCCACTTCACTGATACTTTTCAATTGAATCTAGGCTTCTTCTTTTCTCTGATATGCTAAAAATTGTTAAATTGCCCCTTTTCTGCCCTTTCATGGCAAAAATAACTGCTGAAAATAAAGATTCCCCATTTTGGCCTATTTCCCATAGCGATGCGCTAATCGCACATCGAAAAATGCCTCAGAATTTGATTCTGGGCCTCCGAAGCATCGATTTCGCACTTGCGCGCTTTCCTTTCGGCGAATGACGTCAGCGGTATGGCAGGTGATGTCAGTGGTATGGTGGGTGACGTCAGTAGTGGGACCTAGTATAGATGATGACATCAGCAGGGTGATGTGGCAGGGTGACATGGCAGGTTGACGCAGCAGGGTGCAGCATAGTGGCAAGTGAGGTGGCGGCATCGTAATGCGGTGACGTAAGAAACAAGGGAGGGGGGTAAGCGGTTTGCGTCGGACGCTTTTGGTATGGGAGAGGTATCTGTCTGGGGCGGCCCGATGTAATAGGCAGCCGACAGCTGTCCAGGTGTACGACGGTGAAACCGTCGACCATCAGGTACTATCTTGCCACTATGAAGGGGCGCCCGATATGCATGAGGGCCGTTGGATCTGTGGGGAGTGATCTGACGGTGGATGGGAGGGCGAGATGAATGGGGTTTAGTAGAACAACTTGCCTGATAAATATGAATTTTTCACGGCCTCGGGTGGGTTTTGGACTTTAGGTTTAGAGGTTAATGTGTTTTGGCGCGGGACTATGGTTATTTATTAATCGGACATTCATAAAATCCAAATGCAATGTGTGCGGAGGGTGTGGTATGGTTTGGTGGGCGGGGGAGAGGTTTTATAAGCATGGCTATTCATTTACCCAGAGGTCAAACAAGCCCCAAGGGAAATGAACGTGGAAGGGCTAATACTAAGGCCCCAAATAGACCTAGTATTTCCCAGACTTTTATTTATTTGGCTATAGTTGCCATAGGGTGGGATATTTAATATTTTGTGGTTTTTATATAGTTTTTCATAGAATAGGGGGAGGAGAAATGATTTAGGGAGCTAGATAATAGAGTTAGATGTTAGTATGAGGTTTTGGAATGCAAAGGAGGGGATGCATGCTAAGCTTAGAATGGAAACTTAAGCATAAGGAAATAAATGGATAGTGTAAAGATAAGTTTTACACAAGAAATGTGGCTTCTTTTCACTAAGCCAACTTAGATGTCAACTTTGTTTTTTAACCAGGATGGAGTGAAAACTGGATTGGTTGGGCAGATCCCAAAGTCCTCAAGGGGATGTTAGTGAGTGATTTGGGAAATAAGAAGAAGGGGGAGTTAGAGATGTCTTGCCTGATCTGATCAATATGAGAGAATGCCACAAAACTATGATCTGAATGAATATAACACTTGAAAATATGAAATGGATCACATAGCTTGATTTCTGCAACCACAAAACTACTTACCTGGCCTGCTTTACCTGGCATTTTCTTCTTCTTTTGGTTTGGGTGCACTTGAACTAGCAAACCCAGCTTTTCAACTTTTTTCTTTTATTTATTGTCCTCCTACCTAGATCTATACTTATTCCATCCAGGGGCTCAAATTAAGCTGTTGAGCACCCTTGCTTCTCTACCTATCTAAGAATCTGCCTAGATTAAGTTGTTTGGGCAGACAATGATTCTCTATATTCTACAACAGGAAATTGAAACCTAGGGAGACCAAGATTAAGCTGTTTGGACCTCCCTTTAACTGAAAATTCTTCAAAAATGGAATAAATCCTCAAAATTGGAATACAACAGAGGCACTTAGGCTGGCAGAGTCTCATGGACATTTCTTTGGCCTGAGTATCAAATATGGAACATTGCAGCCTGCGGAGCATGACATATTTTGCATGTAAAAATGTTAATCATGAAAGATGAATACCTGCTATGAGCAGGAGGCTAACAACATGGTTAAAGGATTTCTCCATTTCAAAAAGGAGATTGCTAAGTGTGAAGCTTCTATTTTGGGAAACTAAAAGAGGGAACACAAGTAAATGGTGATGAAATCAATGTTTGCAACTAATCTGTAGTGAAATTTGTGGTCCTATGGAATCCTCTCTTGGTGGATGAAAATACTTTATTCTTTTCATAGATGATTTTACAAGTATGACTTGTATGTATTTTGTAAAAAAAATAAATCAGAAGCCTTTGACAAATTCATATAATTTTAATGATTAATTGATAATGTCACTAAGGAAAAGATTGCCACACTGAGAAAAAATAATGGGGGAAAATTCACTTGAAATGAATTCAATGAATAGTGTAGGAGAAATGGAATAAAAATAAAGTTCGCCAATTCTTATATTTCATAACAAAATGGAGTCATAAAAAGAATGAATTGCACATTGATGGGAATGACCAGATCTATGTTACACTTAAAGGTGTTAAGCACAAAGTATTGGGAAGAAGTAGCTCATACAAAAACTTATCTAAGGAATTGATATTCCACATTAGCCTTAGATGGAATTAATCCATTTGAATCTTGGTATGGTATTAAGCCTTTAGTAAATCATCTCTGAATTTTTTGCTCCACTTGCTATTCTTTAATCCTTAAGAAAAAAATGACAAAGCCAAAAAATCGTAGTATGAAATGCATTCTTTTTAGATATTCAGATGAAAGGAAAGGGTATAGGTTTTTATCTAATGGGAAGTTTATTATTAGTTAGGATGTTGTCTTTGATGAGACAAAAAAATCAAACAGTGCAAGAACTTGATAATATCCTTAGTCACTTGGAAAATAATGCAAACAAATAATTTCTCAAAGAAAATGAAATTGGATTGAGAAAGACTTAGCCCCTAGTATGAATATTCATGAATTAGATAACACTTTTTCAAATGATGATTTTTCAACACATGACATACCTATTTCAGTAACTTCACCACAAGGGACAACATAGCAGACCAAAATAGTTCATATAATTACTAAAATTAGTTCATGAAAATGAAAAAATAAATCAAAGACTAGAAATTCAATTGAGTCAAATTTTTCCTTGTCATGCAAGATCCCATTTGTTGAGAAATGGCAACAAGAAATTCCAATTTAATTTGTCCTTGAATTAAACTATGAATTAAAATAGAATTCTTTTCTCATAGAAATTTGAAAATATTTAATTAAGTTTAATTAAATTAATTAATCTATGAAATTCGAATTGGAAGTCTTTTAGAAGACATGTATATGTTCTCCCTAACTTATAGAAGTTAAGGATGAATTATGAATGAGTTGTAACTAGTTAACCCAGTTTATTGAGTTAAGTCTAGTTAAATTAGTTCCAATCAGTTTCAAGAACTAATAGTGAGTAAACAGTCAGATGGGACACTAGTGACGTAATTAGTGCTGCTCTAGTTAACTGAAGATTCCACCATTAGAAACTCATGCATGTTGATTCTAAAAAAGACCCAATTGAGACTAGAGTGTAGGGATAGTGTACTATTTGTTTTATATTTTTCCGAGTTGTAGTGATAGTGCATGCATTCAGGAACTAATCCTTGAAGGATTGCGTTATTTTTAGAGGCTTTATTTTCCTTTAAATACAAGCTATCATTCATAGGAATTACACATTGGAATAGAGACATGCAGAGCATGTGAATTGGCTAAGATTTGGCCTTGAGATTTCTTATGAGTTGGAGATTGAATTTGTAGAGTGTTGGGATTGTTCTAGAGAGAACAAGCATTGTAATTTCATCTCGATTTTCCAAATTAATACAAAACAAATAGTGGGGTTTTGAGTTGTGGCTTTTGCTAGATATTTATTGTGTTATGTGCCTTCAATTCTCTTCCTCTATTGATTATTGTTTGCTTGATGTTTATGGGCTTCCGTTGTAAAGAGTAGAGGTAGATTCTTGTCTCTTGTTTTATTAGATTACGTGAGCTTGTGAATCTACAGGTTTTTCTACATGGTACCGAAGCAAGATTGTTTTTTGGGCTGAGAGTTTCTAGAGAAGTTATGAGAATTTTTGTGCAAAATTTTCAGAATCAAATTGTAGATTTGGATTCCTTGGGAAAAGATACCCAAAAACAAAAACAAAAAATCGGACGAATCAAAGTTCGGATGAGGGAGATAGTTGATATAAAATTAGCTCTTTAGGGGAGATTTCGAAATTTTGAGTTTCTAGGTTACAGGTGAAAGTCAAATTTGCATACATACTTCAGTATCGAAAGATGGCATTCCATGGGTTAAGGCTTGAATATGCCTTGGAGGGAAGCTCAAATTTTTTAGCCAAGAGGGACATGATGGAAGCTGTGCTAGAAGATAATGGCTTGAAGGATTTCATTGATCAAGAAGTCCCCAAGCTAGCAGCTACATATGCACAGAACTTGGTTGAATGGAAGAAGTGTGTGGCAAAGTAAAGGCAGATAATCCTTGAGGGAGTTTGAGATCACATTGTCTCAAGTATCCATGGCAATGAAACTATGCATGCTATGTGGAAAACATTGGCAAACTTGTATCAGAATAGCACTGATCAAAGGAAGTTGGCTCTAAAGGATAAAATTCATAAAATCAATATGGAGAAAGGTTAGATGATTCCAAAGTACTTGAACAAGTTCACTCAAAGTCAAGATGAACTTGGAAGTGTTGGAATCACAGTTTTCGAGGAGGATATGTTGAGCCTTGCTCTTCTTGGACTCCCAAAGAGTTGGCATAGTTATCAGGACTCTGTTAATGGTTAGGAGAAGCTTCCAGATTGGGAATGACTATTGTCAGATTTGATGCAGGATGAAATCAGGAGGAACACCAGGGATGTTTCTTCATCAAAGACCGATTATGAAGAGAACTGTCCTTTAGCGATTAAGGCAAGGAAGGGGAAAGGTAAAATTTCTTGTTCCAAATCATATTTAAATGATTTCATTGTCACAAGATGGGTCACTTTGCTACAAATTGTCCATTGAAGAAGTCCAAGGAGAAGCCCTAAGGAGGAGCGGTGGGTGAGGCTTTAGCCTCCTAATTCGAATTGGACTTTTCCCTCATTGCATGCATGGTGTCGTCAATGATGGGAAGTGTCTGGTGCTTAGACAGTGGAGCTTTTTTCCACATGATTGGCGATAAAGAGTTATTCAGTGATCTAGAGGAGAAATATCTCAAGATGCATATCAAGATGGGTGATGACGGTAAGTATAGTGTTACTAGTGTGGGCACTATTACTTTTCAGAGGGAGCATGTAGCTCCACTCACCTTGAATAATGTTATTCATGTACCTGGAGTGAGGAAGAACTTGGTATCCATTTCCATGCTTGAGGATACAGGATATGATGTGATATTTTCGAAAGGAAAGGTGTTCCTTCGACACATATCCATGGGTCAAGTAAAGAAGATAGTGATTCAAGTTCAAAATCTCTATAAGATAGAGGTAGAGGATTGTGTTGCTTTGAGTTCAAAGGTGGAAAAGATGTTGAGCCGAGACGTAAATGAGTTGTGGCACAGGCAATTGGGCCACTTGCATCATGGGGCTTTGAAGATATTGCAACAAATCTCTACTAGCCTTCCCAAAGGTACGCTTGAGCAAGTTGATACATGCAAGGGTTGTACTTTGGGAAAATACACCAAGTATTCCTTTGGAGATAGAGACAGTCGAGCAGAGTCTATTATGGAGAGAGTCCATTCAGATGTGTGTGGACCATTCTCAATAGTATCCACAACCAAACATATGTATTATGTTATATTTGTAGATGAATATTATCGTAAATGCTAGTTATTTTTCATGCAGAGAAAGGATCATACATTCACAAAGTTTTGTGAATTCAAATAATTGATCAAGAAATAGGCAAGCAAGAAGGTTAAATCTCTATGAAGTGGCGGAGAATATGTCTCCAATGAGTTTAAGAACTTATGTGCAGTGGAAGGGATTAAACGAGAGTTGACGACACCTCATAACCCTCAACAGAATGGGGTTGCTGAGAGGAAGAACATGAGCATAGTAGGGGCAGAAAAGGCAATGTTGCATGAATAGTTCCTACCACTACACTTGTAGGTTGAGGCATGCAACATAGTGGTTTATGTTTAGAACTATAGTCCACATCGGATACTTGAGAGTAAAACACCAGAGGAAGCTTATTCCAGTAAGAGGCCAGATGTTTGTCACTTCAGGATATTTGGGTCATCAGTTTATTGCTATGTGACCAAAGATGCAAGGAAGAAGCTTGAGCCAACAACAGAGTTAGGGATCTTTGTGGGGTACACTAATACTCCCCACAACTATCGAGTTTACATGGAAACTAGTCAGATGACAGTGGTTCGCAGGAATGTCAAGTTCGATGAGGAGAAGGCCATGCAAGGATCCCTTGAGAGGGAGCTTGAGCTACATGTGGAGAAGGAACTTTTAGTTCCTAAGGTTGAGGAGCCTTAGATTGATGTGGAACAGCCACATGTAGAGGTTTCGGGAATGGAGACATCCACTCAAGGCAGAGTCTTCCAGAGAGGGAAGAAATCACTAGATAAGATGACAGATTGTTGGATGATGCACGAGAGAATGTGGGAGCACCCTCTTCTCAGCGCAGACAAGGAGGTCACCAAAGAGGTATACTAGATACATGGCACTTATAGGTGCATGTATTGTGACATAACCATCTTCCTTTCAAGAATCAGTGCAACAACCAACTTGGTTTGATGCGATAGTGGAGGAGTATGACTTCAAAACAGTGTTTGGGATGTGGTTCTGAGATCGGAGGACAAGTCAGTTGTGAGATCCTGTTGGATCTACAAGGTAATTTATCTACATATGGTAGTGTTGAGAAGCATAAGGCTAGATTTGTGGCCCGTGGCTTTTCACAGGTAGAGGATATTGACTATGATGAGACCTTTTCTCCTATTGCAAGGTACTCATCAATTAGATCTATTTTGGCACTATCAACATAGATGGGTTGGAAGATCCATCAGATGGATGTGAAGATTGCCTTCCTCAATGGCATGGTTGAGGAAGAGGTGTACATAAAGCATCCCAAAGGTTTTTAAACCTTGGACCATGAGTCACATGTGTGTCAACTCAAGAGAGCGTTGTATGGACTAAATCAAGCACCCCATGATTGGTACACAAGGATCGATGGCTACTTCACTGGGTTGGTGTTGGACGTAGGATCCCCCAAGGGCAGGTTAGGGGCTTAAAGCCCATATTTTGGTCCAATTTTGTAATCTAAGTGTAAAGACTCCACATTTTGTGGTTGCGGAGCACGTAGTTGTTAAAGAGTCATAGGGTTGTCCACCCTTATTTTTAAAATGTAATGTCGGTTGTAGAAGATCTATCCATGGTTTGTGGACCATGGATTGTATAAATAGAGCTAAGCTCTAAGTAGTTAAAGGAAATTCGAAGAGAATCAATGATTGAACATGTATGAGAGATAGCTCTGAAGTAGAAGTCTAAATTTTGGGTCATAGTGTAGGTAGAGGCTCTTTAGCTGAGTGCGTAGAGGCCTAGAAGTCCACAACTGAGTGCGTAGACCCCTGCAACTGAGCGTGCAGGGTGGGTCGAGTCTGTAATTGTTCAGAATTATCAATAAACAGAAGTATTATACAATTCTACATCTTTATTTCTTGTTTATGCTTTTGTTATATTGGGTATAAATTTCACTTATAATGCTTATATGATGCATGAATGTATGTAAATGTATTGGTTAAGTGAATGCAAGTAAGAACATCTGTTTACGTGAAGCTAACTAAGATCTTTTAATAAGATAAGTAAGATACTTAGCCTAGTTTGGGAGATATTGTAGTTCCCTACCCTGGTAGCACAAAAGGACTTTAACCCCTTGTTAGGGATGCATGGAAGCTAATTGTAACATTTCAAGATGGTACTGAAGGGTAGAGTAGAGGGATAAGAAACCTGCGTGAAGGTAGGTATAGTTGGAATAAACCGATATCACAACCATCTCAAGTGTGCAAAAACTTGATTCCAGCATCCTCCCATACTGCTTCAGGTGAGACTTCCATCCGTACTCTGCAGGCTAATCCCAAAAAGGCCAATAGTGTAGAGATTTGTTTGGCCAACTAACACTGAACCTGGGTCAGGCCCCCTCAAGCCAACAAATGGTTTTGCTGTCGGGACTAGAATCTGCATAGAGATGTGTGATGTCGTATCACTAGAATCCAACTAAGAAAGAAATCGAAGGCTGGTTGGACATAAGGATTCGCGAATTGGTGGCACAAGAGAATAGAAACCCGTGACTGTCAAAAGAATAGTGGTTGGAGCAATACCTGTATATGGAGATCCATGAAATATTTTCACCTCCTTCCCTATTGAGCTATACGAGTGGATCGCGAAGCTAGCAGATAGCCAAGGAAGGTGGAAACTTGACGGTCCTATTTTGTGGACCCTAGAGCTAGTGCGAAGGTTGGAAGCATCGGAGGATAAGACCACACGCACTGTTGATCATTGGCTTGATCACATTATAGGAGGATTTGTGACTGAATTAGTGGTTGACACCTTAGTCATCTATAGCGAGGTAGAGCGACACTTTTTCAAAGGACTGCGAGGTAAGTACATGAAATATTTGAATACTTGGATTTGTTGGAAATAATACTGAGAGGGAGGGGGGTGAATCAGTATTAGCAAATAAATAACTTTTTCATTTCCATACTTAGATTCATATACGCTACTTCAGTTAAGGGAACCTACATGTACACACAATTGTGTCTAAAGCAATTAGCGTATATCCAGTAAACTTATGATTCAGTTAATCCATTAAATGTTGGTCTTTAATCAATGCATCAACACTTTATTAACCAGATGAACAGTAAATAGGTGCAGTAAAACATAATAGATCATCACACATAAGAAGCACACATGAACACCATGATTTAAGGTGGAAACCTAATGTGGGTGAAAACCACCTGTTGCAATTTGTCTCTATCTTTTTTTAGTAAGAAACTTCTTTTTACAAAATTTATGTACTGGTGCATTCTTATACCAATATGTAGGCTTCTACCTGCAGAAGGCTACAACCTTCTCTCATTCTCCAGCTTCTCCTGGAAGGGAGCTGCAACCCCCTTTGCTCTTGTACTAGCCGATCCATTTACTAGTATGTAGGCGTCGACCTACTGAAGGCTCCAACCTTCACTCATTTTCCAGCTGCTTCTGGAAGGGAGCTCCAACCCCCTGTCTTTTGTACTGGCCGATATGTTTACCAGTACATAGGTGTTGGCCTACAGAAGGCTATGATCTTCTCTCTTCCTCCAGGGACTGCGTTTCATAAATTTTTAGATTGGATACTCCTGAAGCACAACATCATAATCTGAAGGCCACGTTTCATCCAATTTTCATACTGGACCCATCAACAACATTGAAGCACAAAATAAATCACCACTGCAAAACATACATCAACTACACATGCATCATTGATCTTTGAATCACCCCATACTGAAACACTAAAACCCTGTCAACAACACAATCACTAGAACACAGAACATACAACAGAACTCTGCAATAACAACCAGATCCAACTGCAACTTCAAAATATCATACTTCATATTGTATATGCTACTGTGATAAACCCAACTTGTGTGTATATGCACTTTTACCAAAGCTCACCCGCATACAGATATGCAAATTCTAAATTATATCTTTGCAACTATTCCAGACATCAATTATACCTAGAACATAACATTTACATAATAAACACGCGTCAATAATTCAAATCTAGTCTATCCATGATCAAACTATATAATGATAAAACATTCCAAGCCTTAAGATCCCGATCCATCGTTCATCATCATCCACTTGGGTGCATCCTTTGTTCAGATCAAGCAAATCATCACAAACCCATAGCCAACATAGTAGATCTCACACTTCATCAGATATTCATCACTTGCACACTTGCTCCTCTTGGCCTAATGATCTTCTCCTTATATAGGTTTATGCTTCTTTCAATACCATGGTTCAAAACCACGTAGAACCAATACCTTGGACCCAATATCTGGGGTCAACACTTCGGACAAAATACCATGGACCAATATCAAAATACCATGGACCAAAACTTAGATTCCCAACATGTATGTGCCTTTCCTTCTGTAAAAATGCCTGTGTACATATACTCGACTTGGTATATGGTGCACCCACATGTATACACTTCTTTTTCACAACACATCTGCATATACCTCTCTGATCATTAATTCTTTGCTATTTACTAGCTGTACTATGATCTATCATCTGAGTGAGTTGCCATCAAGGACAACACTTGTATCATATCTGTATCATAATGCCAACAATATCCCCCTTTGGACTTGATGGCAACCACCACACCAAGTCACTTTCCCCCTTTGACATCAAGGGAAAAGGGTAGACCAAGACATTCTCTCCCTTGGTATACCTTTTGCTGTCCATACTCCCCCTGAGTACCTGCTGAAATCTCTGATTGAGCTCCCCCTTTGGAAATGCCAAGATGTACCAATCCTTCCATGCTCCCCCTGAGCACATGCAAGGTCTACAAAAGCATAACATGACTCTATACATACATCAATCTCCCAACCAAGTGGGAATACACCATTTTTGACTCATCCACCCAACCAAGTGGGGGTATACCAAATGTTTATACATGAATAAAAAACAAGAACCATTACATCATCCATCCCATGCATAGTGAGGTAACAAAATACATCATATGACTCACAAAGGCCAAGGACCTAAACACAACCATGATAGTTATCAACAACTATCATACACCATATGATCTACACCATAAGCTTCTGTCACTAGCATCCAAACCTATAACCTGCAATCCATTCTCTTGGTCAATCAATAATATGTAGCAAGATTTTTCAATAAGTATCATCACCAAAGACTTCTAACCATAATGCCAAAAATGCATTATTCGAAGCATATGCTCC
Source organism: Pinus taeda (assembly GCA_000404065.3). Lineage (NCBI taxonomy): Eukaryota > Viridiplantae > Streptophyta > Pinopsida > Pinales > Pinaceae > Pinus > Pinus taeda. Next base: position 96,997 of record APFE030805523.1, on the reverse strand, counting down.
CCCTGAGCATGTGCCAACCATCATATACCATGACCGAACCATTTCTTGAGTCTGTTCTGCTGCTTTTTCTTTAGAGCTCCATATATGTGAATCTGCAGCCTATAACTCACATATATACATGACTTATCTTCATAAAACCTGCGTATGAGATTCAGAACACTGATGTTCCACATTTGCAACTTCCTTCGAGTCTGTCATGTCTATATACTCTTCTATGCCACATCTTTCTAGTTGTACTTCCTTTTTCTTCCATATCTTCAATTGTGATGATGTTTTCTCCATTTGGTATGGTGCCGAAAGTCTTCTCCTGCATTCTTTTGTTATATGTCCAAGCTTGTTACATGCATAAAATCTTATATGTTTCATATTCCTTCTGTAGCAGTCAACAACTTTGTGACCAAACATATTGCAAGAAAAACAATACCCCTTAAAGTACCTGGAACATGATGATCTCTCTATGTGATGCTCTTGAACCATTCTACTTCTGCATCTGGTTGCAACATGTCGAAAATTATGGCATACATAACATTCAACATTATTCATATGATAAAATAACCGACTATCACTTCCATAGTTTGGAGTAAAATATTTTCTTTGAAGAATTTCTTTCCTTGGCTGTTGATGGGCTTGGCTTCTCATCTCCTTGTTGATCATTTTAGATTTCTCATTAGAGTTCCTTGCCTCACCTTGTGAGCTAGATTCACCTTCAACAGATTCATAAAAACCAAGACCAGTTTTGATAGTAGGCGACCTTTGACTACTAAGAATATCATCCAAAATCTTAGTACTATCTTGAAATCGTAATAGTTTATATTTTTCTTCTAATTTACCTTTCAAGATATTTACCTCAACCTGATGTTGTTCTTCCTTTTCCAAATATTACTTCTTCAAGATTTCTTCAAACTTTCTTCCTACTTCCACTTGTTGCCTTAGTTTGAGAATCTCATTTTCTTGTTCTTCATTTTACTCCTACAACATTTGACGTACTCTAAAGGCACACTCCAGCTGAGCTTTTAAGCTGATAACTTCTTCTTTGAGGGAAATCTCCCTTTTGTTAAATAGATCTTGTTGATCTATGAGTTTATCTGATGCTTGATTTTCTTGATTATCTTCAATTTGAGGTGATTTAGAATCTGAATAATTTCTTCCACTCAATAGTAGGTTGTCATTGTTCCTTTGAGTTTTCTTCTTCTTCTGACGCACTTTCTTTCCCATTGTTCTACGGATCTCCTTCAAGCGATCAAGGTTCTACCAAAGGACCTGCTCTGATACCAATTGTTTGAAATAATACTGAAAGGGGCGAGGGGGTTGAATTAGTATTAGCAAATCAATAACTTTTTCATTTCCGTACTTAATTTTTTTTATACGCTACTTCAGTTAAGGCAACTCGCGTGTACACACAACTGTGTCTAAAGCAACTAGCGTATGCCCAGTAAACTTATGATTCAGTTAATCCATTAAATTTTGGTCTTTAATCAGTGCATCAGAACTTTATTAACCATATGAATAGTAAACAGGTGTAGTGAAATAGAACAGATCATCACACATAAGAAACACACACGAACACCATGATGTAAGGTGGAAACCCAATGTGGGTGAAAACCACTTACTGCAATTCATCTCTATGTTCTTTTAATAAGAAACTTCTTTTTACAATATTTATGTACTAGTGTAGGATTCCACCTGCAGAAGGCTACAACCTTCTCTCGTTCTCCAGCTTTTCCTAGAAGGGAGTTGCAACCCCCTTAGCTCTTGTACTAGCTGATCCATTTACTAGTACGTAGGCGCCAGCCTACTAAAGGCTCCAACCTTCACTCATTTTCCAGCTGCTTTTGGAAGGGAGCTCCAACCCCCTGTCTTTTGTACTGGCCAATATGTTTACCAGTACGTAGGCACTGACCTATAGAAGGATACGATCTTCTCTCTTCCTCCAGGGACCAAGTTTCATAAAATTTCAGACTGGATACTCTTGAAGCACAACATCATAATTTGAAGGCCACATTTCATCCAATTTTCATACTGGGCCCATCAACAACATTGAAGCACAAAATCAATCACCACTGCAAAACATACATCAACTACACTTGAATCATTGATCTCTGGATCACCCAATACTGAAACACTGAAACCCTGTCAACAACACAGTCACCAAAACACAGAACAGACAACATAAATCTGCAATAACAACCAGATCCATCTGCAACTTCAAAATATCATACTTCATACTATATATGCTACAATGATAAACCCAACCTGCGTGTATACGCACTTTTACCAAAGCTAACCCGCATACAGATCTGCAAATTCTATCTTATAACTTTGCAGGTATTCCAGACATCAATTATACCCAGAACATAACATTTACAGAATAAACATGCATCAATAATTCAGATCTATTCTATCCATGATCAAACTATATAATGATAAAACATTCCAAGCCTTAAGATCCCGATCCAGCGTTCATCATCATTCACATGGGTGCATCCTTGGTTCAGATCAAGCAAAGCATCACAAACCCATAGCCAGCATACTATATCTCACACTCCATCAGATATTCATCACTTGCACACTTGCTCATCATGGCCTAATGATCTTCTCCTTATATAGGTTTAGACTTCTCTCAACACCATGGTCCAAAACCACGTAGAACCAATACCTTGGAACCAATACCTGGGGTCAACACTTCGGACAAAATACCATGGACCAATATCAAAATACCATGGACCAAAACTTAGATTCCCAACATGTACGCGCCTTTCCTTCTGTAAACATGCATGTGTACGTATACATGACTTGGTATATGGTGCACCATGTGTATACACTTATTTTTCATAGCACACCTGTGTATACCTCTCTGATCATTAATTCTTTGCTATTTACTAATTGTACTATGATATGTCATCTGAGTGAGTTGCCATCAAGGACAACACATGTATCATATCTGTATCATAATGCCAACAGGATTAAAATGTTGTTGTGCGAAAAGTGGGTTATGCAGCTACCTTGATGTTTGAGGCTACGCGAAGCTGAAAAAGTTACAAAAATGAAGGAAATAAGGGTCTGAAGTATAGCCCCTTGATTTCACCACCATGAAGGGACAAAGAAGGGATAATGAAGGTCTCTCCGTAAAGTGCTATTTAGTTGATAAGACAAGGATTTCCACGAATACCACCTCCACCCACACCACCTCCATCTTCACCGACATCACCTCCAACTTCACTCGTACCACCTCCACCACCACTGCAATTCAGTATGGAAAACATAATGAAGTTGCCTTTGTTCAAAGGCTTGGCAAATGAGGACCTAGACCAATTCTGGTTCATTTTGAGGGTTGTATGGGAAGCTCAAGGTGTTATAGATGATAACATAAAGAAGGAAACACTAGTTAGTGCTCTGCAAGATCGCGGGCTAACCTGGTATATTAAGTACTCTAGCGATAACTCGAATGCTAGAGTAGTAGACATCCAAGCAACACTAAATAGGGAATATAGCAAGCCTAAATCTTAAGTGTAGTCGATTGTGGGATTCAAAGAGATCACGATGCTACCACGCGAGACGCCTTGGGAACTAGATTAGAGACTGAAATGTATGATCTGCAAAGCCAACATGAATCTCACAGATGGACAACATTGCAAGTAGTTTGTGGCTTCACTACTACCACACTTAAGGAGTGTGTTGTTGCAACACAAGATAACAACTTAGGTAGAGGCCTTGGAGATTTCCATGAGGCTACATGAGATCCCAATGTAAGATCCTAATCTAGGAGTTTAACAGATGCACGCACAGGTGAAAAATGTATGCCTTGAGATGAAAAGCTTGAAGCAAGATAGGACGGTTCGACAAGAGGTAGGCAAAGAGGTATGGTGCATGAAATGCAAGAGTCAGGTTCATGACAAAGACCATTTCCCAGTCTTTACAAATTACCTTGCAGGAGGAGGATTGATGCCTTTAAGGCTAGAAGCTCAAGCAAGACCTAGCGCGGTGCCTAATTTGTGGTGCGCTATCTGTCAAATAGTTGAAAAACATGCCACAAATAATTGCCACTTATTACAGAAGTACACACAAACACTGCAACAATTGTTATGCAAATTTTGCAGGTCGATAGGACATGATGAGCATACTTGTAGGAGCTATGAATTTATGATGGATATAACTCCCACCTACAATGTTCAGGCCAAAACACGGCCCCTTGACCAAAATGCAGGGATGGCCCAGAGGAGGACTTGGTAGAGGTTGCAAACAGTTGATTTGCTACAATTGCGGAGGGCCATGACACTATGCCCGCAATTGCACTAATCCAACACACCCATCATGCAAGTATTGCATGCTTTTTTATCACGAGACAGAAGATTGTCCTACATTGATAGCTAGGATACGTGACAAAGGAGCGCTACCACCTCCTCAAACTTAGAACTTGCATATGATGAGGTCTAAGCCACACGAGAAAGATACGAATGTAAATATAATGATCCGAAGTGGAATCACAATAGGAGATGACAAGGGGAAACAACCGGAAGATAGTACATGGGTTCATAAAGCCTCAGCGAAAGAGGCCAAGTTTGATTTGGAGTGTGCTCGTGAAGCATTCATGGAAGCAAAGAAGAGCTTCTTTGAGGCCTCCACTTCAGGAAACAAGGATAAACCGGAGCTGGAGATGGAGCCCTTTATGCTCACAGCTTTCCTAACTTGTATGAAGTTACTGTGCAATAGCAATATTGTGAAAGGGTTACAGGAGCTCATCAACAGATATGATGGGATCGTGCCAAGAGAACCACTCATAGTCCATACGATCAGAAAGCATAAAACAAGGATGGGGCGTGAAATGAGACTGATTGTGCAGATCAGAGAATACAAGATGGATCAAGTCATTCTAGATTTGGGATCAGATGTGAATGTTTTACCGAAACTGACATCGGAGTGAATGGGGTGACCTACACTACAATGGTCTATGATTCAACTAAGGATGGAGAATCAACATAAAATCATACCTGTGGGGCGGTTGCAAGGAGTGACTATGGATATTGAGGGAGCGAGTGCGCTGGAAATTTTTGAAGTAATAGAGATTGTTGATGACAACAATCGCTACCCTACACTCCTGGGAATTGAATGGGCTACTGATATGAGTTGGGTAATCAATCTGAAGAAGCAAAAGATGATCTTTGAGAAGAAGTCACTACATTTAATAATACCCTTGGATCCTGCTCAGGGATCGTCCTATACGAAACCAGTCTGCGAGTATGACAGTGATGATGATCTGGATTGAATCTATAAGAAAATAGCACGAGACCAATACAAGGTGAATCCCACCATGGATGGGTGGATTACATGGGAGCATGAGATTTCCTGCATGTTGGATTCCAACGAAGAAATAGAACACTAGCAAAATCTGTTACACGAAGTAATTATGTTGAATTGCAATATGATGACCTAGTCGCTCGTTGTGTGTCGACATAAGTAAGAAATCTACCTATTTATGATGGTCTAATTAAGGTATATACCTTCTTGGATGCATTTGAAAGGGAGGTGCCAGAAAAGCAACGCTTCCAAACCTTGGACTAGGCACTGTATGCTACGCCTGCAAGATGGTGGGGTACACACAAAGGAAGCTTTGATGATTGGGGCGAATGTAGGAGAATGATGTGAGCACAATTTGGGAACCGTAAGATGTGACTGACAGACAAGTATGATGGACAGGATGATCTGCACGCGCATTTGGCTAAGTGGATGCAAGCCTATGGAGAAAAGCCACAACCTAAGTGGGTGCAGCTGTTTTGTCATACCCTGTATGTTATCCCAATGAATTGGTATATAGAAACATAACTCCGCCATGGGACAGGTGAATGGGATATCCTGCACGAAGGATTTATGATGACATTTAGCTTTGAGGATGGGTTTGATAATATTGATGAAGCACTACAAGAGGTGAAAACAGTCCTTTTTAGGATACCACAGGATCCTTTAGACATGATTCAACCTAAATGGGCTACTCAACTAAGTCATGCATTGGAATGTTATAGTGTAATTGCTGAAGAGGAGGATGAGGATCCATGGAAGATTAACATTCCAGAAATAGAAGGCCACCTTGAGGTTCAAGGACCATAGATTGAGAACCCTAATATAACCATGCAGGGGAAAACTAAATAGGTGAACAATGGTACAGAGGCAGAAGCCAAATTCGCAAAGATTGGAGACTATTGGGATGACATGACGGTGGATTGCTGAATTACTCCACGAATATTAGGACTTATTCTCGACCAAGTTTATGGATTTAAAAGGAATAATTGAAGATCTAGGAGTAATGAAGATCACATTAAAACTTGACGCAATGCTAGTTAAGCAGAGGCCTTACTGCTTAACCCCAAAATACAAGGAGAAGGTTTGCGTAGAACTAGATAAAATGCTCACAATAGGCATCATTGAGCCTATGGAAGAATCCGAGTGGGTAAGTCCAATGGTCGTGCAAGAGAAGAAGCAGAAGGATGAGATAAGGATATGCGTGGATCTCAAAAAATTGAATGACGCTTGTGTGCATGATCCTTTCCCAACTTCGTTCACAGATGAAGTGTTAGAAAATGTAGGTGGTTAGGAAGCGTATTCTTTCATTGATGGGTTTTCTGGGTACCACCAAATCAAAATCACGCCGGAGGATAGGAGAAAGACAACCTTTGCAACTGAGTGGGGTTTATTTCAATATACTATCATGCCGTTTGCATTGAAGAATGCACTTGCTATTTTTTCGTGCGTGGTTGTTGTGAAATTCAAGGAATATATTCATAAGTTCTTGGAGGTCTATTTTGATGACTCGACTATATTTGGGTTGGTTAAGCGCCATGTAGTGAGCTTGCATTTGATGCAGGATACCTGTTGAATATACCATATCATGCTCAACCTAAAGAAGTGTCTGTTTTGTGTTCCTTTTGGGAACCTATTGGGACATGTGGTTTGTAGACAAGGGCTAATGGTAGACCCCGCAAAGATCGCAGTGATTCTGAACTTGGAAGCACTGAGAAGTGTGAAATAGCTGCACACTACTCTGGGACATACATGATATTACAGAAAGTTTATCAAAGGCTATGCCCAAATCATCGCGGCAATGGAAAAATTATTGAAGATGGATGTCTCGTTCTGCTGGAACGATGACTATAAGAAAAGCTTGGATATATTGAAAGAAAAGATGGTTACCACGATGAATCTAGTCTTCCCAAACTGGAAGAAAGAATTTTGATGTACATGTTGACGCGTCATGTATAGCGCTAGGGGTAGTACTAACAAAAGATGGCAGAGAAGGCTTAGACCACCCTATCGCATTCGCAATTTGCATATTATCCAAAGCAAAGAAGAACTATTCCACCACTTGAACGTGAGGGACTGGCTATGGTGTGTGCACTCCGAAAGTATTGACACTACTTTCTAGGAGGCCACTTTAAGATGTATACAAATCACTCCGCACTAAATTACCTGGTTAATAAGCCTATGTTGGGGGGGTGCATCTGCAGATGGCTTTTATTGTTCCAAGAATACGATTTTGAAGTTATTGTGAACCCTGGACAATTGAACGTGGGATCAGACCACCTGTCGCACATTGAGATAGGGGAGGAACCCACTAATTTGGAGGAAGGATTACGTGATGCACAACTTTTTGCTCTGTGCGTTGTGGATGGACATTTTGAGGATATAATACACTTCCTAACAACTGGAACTGTGCTGGAAGGATACTTTGTCCAGTAAAAGAATGAATTAGTGGTGCACGCAACAAATTTCTCTGTCATTGTTGAGCATCTATACAAGATGGGGAATGATGAGATACTGCAAAGGTATGTACCTGAGTTTGAATGAAGCAACATCCTTGTGGACGCTCATGGGGGCGCTGCGGGAGGACATTATGCAGGAAGAGAAACTGCACAGAAGATTCTATGCGCAGGGTTGTGGTGGCCAACCCTTCATCAAGATTCAAAAGCATATTGCAAGGCTTGTGATGTATGTCAAAGAACTGGCAGGCCATCACGAAGAGATGAAATGCTTTTGAATCTAGAAATGACGTTGCAACCTTTTGAAAAGTGGGAAATAGATTTTGTAGGACCCATTCAACCTCAAGGGAAGACATGCGTGAGGTATATTATCACTGTGACAGAGTATTGGACTCATTGGCTAGAAGCGCAGCTAGTGAAGGATTTCACGGGTGAAACTGCCGCGAAGTTTCTGTTTGAACAAGTACTGAAACAATTTGGTTGTCCAAATATCTTGATGAGTGATCGTGGTACACACTTCCTGAATGAGACGATCAACACACTAACGAAGGAATTTCAGGTGTATCACCAGAAGAGCACACCTTATCACCCACATGCTAACATGAAAGTGGAGGCATTCAACAAAGTACTGGAGACTGTGCTAACGAAGGTTTGCAATGCTCAACAAAATGATTGGGACCTACGCATGCCTACAGTATTGTGGGCTTATTGGACAATGTGCAAGAAGTTAACAGGATAGACACCCTTTAGGCTAGTATACGGGGTTCAAGCGATGATGCCTATGGAATACATCATGCCTAGTCTGTGCATAGTAGCACTCATAGGTATGACGGATCGCGGAGCCCTGGAAGAGAGGCTTGCGCAGTTATATGAGTTGGAAGAAGAGATATTTTTGGCTGGATTTCACCAGCAGATCCAAAAACGACGTGAAAAAGCATGGCATGACCAACATATTAAGTTGTGCGCCTTTAAGGTGAATGACTTGGTGCTCTTGTATGACAGCAAGTTTGATAAATTTCCAAGGAAACTAAGAATACATTAATTGGGCCCATATGTTATTAAGGAGATTACCGACGGTGGCGTGGTCTAGTTGGTTAAGTTGAATGTAGATCCCTTCCCAGGAAAAGTGAATGGCAGTAATTTGAAGCCATACACAGGTGGCCTGACCATATGACTATTTGACAGAAGCAGTCTTAGCACTCCAGGCAGCTGAAAGGAGGCACAGGACTATAAACTACACTGCTCAGGTTGGAGAGCTGCACGATGTTAGGACTATATGAAGCAGTGAAGTGTCACAGGGTCTGCAATAGCGTGGAGACAGTTGTGCTAACACGTAGGTTTGCCGGAAAGTGACCGTTAAATTCACTATTCATGATTTGATGGTTGGTTTGAGGCCAAATGGAGCGAGTGGCAAGCATTTAAGGTGATATTTATGGGTTAGATTCTTGAAAATCTGCCGCCAATCTAGCATTAGTGGACCGAATGAGGGGGGAACACTCAAATTTGAATTCAAAAGGCCCTATAAATTACAAGTGGTTGTCCAACAAACAACACTTGGCATTTTGAGAATTGAGTTGTTGCGCGCTCAAGTATACATGAACCAAGACCTATTCGAGACCCTAAAAGTGAATTCATTGTTTGAGCAACTACCATAGACACTGCAATAATTGTGGAATAGCACTATGTCAGAACTCGCAAAAGCCATGGACATAGGAGTAGTGACATCTGAGGAAGCCGCGTAGGAAATTGTGGTTTTAGAAGCCCCAGAGAGTGTCAGAATGATAGTTGAGGTCCCTAAATCACCTAGAACACCGAGACCTAAGAAAGATAAGCACATTATGATACCAGTGCGCATCTCACCATGAAACCCACATAGGACCAAGCTCACCTTGTAGAAAAAGGGAAGGCCATTAATCTGGAGACTGACAAAGAGGAGTTTGAAGAAATCCTGGTGGATGAGGAGGGTGAGGAAATGGAAGTTGAAACCCAAGGTGCATACCCTATTGCTAGGCTACCAGAATATGTTCCTCCGTGCAAGGGCAAAGCCAAGGTGCCAAAGGACATAGACGAGAGTAAGAGCTCCCTGCAAATCCCATTGCTCCCAGATGATATTGTTTTTGAGGGGCTGCACTTAGGATGAGTTCATGTACTGAAGTTTGAGGATTGGGACCTTGCGGATCATGAGAAATTCTCGCATTTAGTGACTAAGCAGCTAATGCACTGACAGATTGACACAATGGCTGGAATGATTGAAATGGAGCCACGCAAATGGCTAAAGGGAGTAGAAAAAGCCTGGTTGTTAAACTTGCTCTGGGTTCCGCATTACCACTGCGCTCCAGTGATCGTCTTCGTCATCAAGTAGTTGCTCTAGTTGGTGCATGATGGGTGTTTGTGGCTAGAGGAGCCCATTCCCATCACAGACCATTTGATTCATTGAATTACATGGTTGCCTTACTCAGGGGAGGATCTAGCCAATTTTTCCAAAGGAAAAGGTGGCATTTTGGCCCTCGTGGAAGTGATGAAGAAGAATTTTAGGTTGGAGAAGAAGAAGCGAGGATATGCCATCTCTAGCATTAACAACTCTTCAGACAAGGTCGTGACAAAAATACTAACAAGGAAGGTGATGCAGAAGTGCCGTGCGGATGAGGTGCCCACGCCTGTGGTTGTATTAGCGACCCAATGTGCGAAAGGAGTCCAGTTCAACTGGGCGAACTATCTATGTGGCGAGTTCCTTGTGAACTTTCGTAAGGCACAGGAGTAGGACTAAATGTTTCACTATGCGTGGCCCTGTTGTCGATAGTACTAGTGGCATGGGAGCTGCCCGAAGATAGCCAATTCCCTTCAGTCGCACCAGACCTTCCAAAGGCAATGAAGTACGCTTCGTTGTGGGTGACCAAGGATGCACAACGAATAACTAAAAGCAAGATATTTTGGGTATTAATGGAAATCAATATCCAGATGGGGATCAATCGAAAGCCGTAGTTGTCACCCAAAGTATATGCCAATCTATAGAGCTTTACAGAGTTCAAAGCAGATTTCCACCATGTTTTTGTTAGGGCGCGAAAGGACCCTATGAAGACATGGCATAACCTACCATACCTGGCGAGTAATGATGTCATTTTCGTAGTTCTTGGGTCTTGGCTACCGAAGTGTCACGCTCCAGCTAGCTTCGCAGTGGAAGCGAACAAGTCCACCATGCGGCGCAAGAAAGAAGAGACAAAGCTTCGAATGGTGCAATTAGAAAAGAAGCACAAAAAAGAGGAAGCAGAGGCTAAGGCCCAGGCAGCACACGATGCCGTGAAACTAGCAAAACAAAAAAAAATAGGAGGAGAAGAGCACGAAGGACAGAAGTCTCCTTCGCCTAACATAGAGGTAGAAATAGAGACTGAACGAGGTGGCGCGAACCCACAGACGATGTCCACCCAACTCAAGTGTCAACGACCAAAAGAGAAGACAGGGCCATGAAAGAAAACAAAGGCATCAAAGACATCCTTTGACCCAATCACCCTCACTGAGGGGGATTTTCATGATATTAGAGAAATGGTGAGGGACGTCAACATGGAGGCCCTCCAATAGTTCGAAGAACAACAACAGTTGGTATTGGGGGCTACTCTCTGGACAGAGTTGCAGGAGTTGCAGGTATGCACTCCATAGGCTTGCACCATGTCCACTAGCCTTGCAATTAGCACTTCAGCTCATCGCGGAACTCAGGGTCTGGGAGAGTCATGCTCTCCAGGTGATGAGCGAGTAGTGGATCAACATCGAGCAGTTGGGCCTGTAGTGCAATGAGGCAGTGGAGCAGAATAAGCAGATTATGCAAGTGGTAGAGAAAGCCTCCCGAATGGACTTGGAGTTGGACATTTAGGTAGAAGAACCAGTGGAGGCCCATGTCCGTAAATTGGCCACAGGGGTGTGCGACACTCGAGTAGAGATGGCCAGGGTTTAGCTGGAGCTGAACCTGCAGATAGCAGAACTACAGTTGAAGGCTCATCCTTCAACTTCGCTGGAGATTAGGGAACAATGTAACACCACTGTTACAACAATAATGGCGGCGGTTGATAGTGTAGTGGCAGATTTCATGCAGCTTTTCGAAAAGTCATTTGACGTCCTAACAACCCTGTGGGAGGACCCGAATGTAGAGTTTCTAGAGACAGAGGCGTGCAAGCTCCAATAGAGGTATGATGAGGTAAAAGGGACCACGCAAACAGTTTCCCTTACATAGAGGTTTGCATGGATGTAGGAGGCAAAGGCGCTTAAGGAACAGGTGTATTTCACTCGGCACAAAGAAGCGGTCTTAAAAGCATGCCTACAACCATGGATAGATGAGGCTTACGTGAACACAACCTCCATTGAAGGAAATCTTGCGAAACTAAAGGTAGCTCAGTAGAATATTCAGAGCAACAGTTCAGCAGCAGTCATCGAACAGCGCGTGGAAGAAGTCCAACGGGCAGCCGCTCAGTGAGCTGCCAAAGTTGCAGTGATCCAAAAAAAGCTGGGAGGTCTTCATGCTAAGATCTCTGCACCTACAGAGTGACTCGAGGGTGAGTCACGATGTTTTTGTTGGGGGCCTGTTGTGCATGGGATCCCCCAAGGGCAGTTTTGGTGCTTAAAGCCCATATTTTGGTCCAATTTTGTAATCCAAGTGTAAAGACTCCACATTTTGTGGTTGCAAAGCGTGTAGTTGTTAAAGAGTAATAGGGTTGTCTACCCTTGTTTTTAAAATTTGACGTTGGCTGTAGAAGATCTACCCATGGTTCGCGGATTATGGATTGTATAAATAGAGATAAGCTCTAAGTAGTTAAAGGCAATTAGAAGAGAATCAATGATTGAACATGTATGAGAGATAGCTCTGAAGTATAAGTCTAAGTTTTGGGTTGTAGCATAGGTAGAGGCTTTGCAACTGAGTGCATAGAGGCCTAGAAGTCCACTGTTGAGTGCACGGACCCCTGAAGCTGAGCGCGCAGGGTGGATCGAGTCTGTAATTGTTTGTAATTATCAATAAAGAGTATCCTACAATTTCTGCGCCTTTATTTCTTGTTTATGCATCTGTTATATTGGGTATAAATTTCACTTATAATGCTTATATGATGCGTAAATGTATGTAACTGTATTGGTTAAGTGAACGCAAGTAAGAACATCCATTTACGTGAAGCTAACTAAGATCTGCTAATAAGATAAGCAAGATACTTAGCCGAGTTTGGGAGATATCGCAAGCGAAAGGACTTCATCCTTGGTTAGGGTTGCATGAAAGCCGATTGTAACATTTCACGAAGGTACTGAAGGGTAGAGCAAATGGATAAGAAACCTGCATGAAGGCAGGTATAGTTGGAATAAACCAACATCACAACCATCTCAAGGGTGCGGGAACTTGGTTCCAACATCCCCCCATACTGCTTGGGTGAGACTTCAATCCGCGCTCCACAGGCTAATGCCAAAAGGGCTAGCGGTATAGGGATTTGGGTCAGGCCCCCTCAAGACAATAGTTGGGCTTCACGAAGAGTGAAGCGGATGCGAACCTATATCACATAGTGGTATAAGGTAAGATTTTGATCATTTTACTTTATGTAGGTGATCTCATACTGACAGGTGATGAGAAGCTCATCAAATATTGCAAGGAGGAACTTGCAAGAGAGTTTGAGATGAAGGAAATGGGGCTCATGCATTACTTTCTTGGCATGTCAGTATGGCAAGGAGATGGGGAGTTGTTTGTTTCTAAAGGCAAGTATGCCAATGAGATACTCAGGAGATTCCGCATGGAGAGAAGTAAACCCATGGAGACTCCTCTAGATAGTAACTAGAGGAAGGAGGATGTTACTTCAAGAGAAGTAGTGGAAGCTTTTGTTTATAGGCATCTTGTGGGTTCACTCATGTACTTGGTGAACACACGACCAAATATGTGTTAGGCAGTTAACCAACTTAGTCAAGAGATGGTTAGGCCTACCAAGATCTATTGGAAGGCGACAAAGCATGTGTTGAGATACCTCAGAGGCATTACTTAGTTTGGTTGCGGTATAGACGGACAAGGGAAGTGAAGCTTCGAGGCTTCACTGATGCAGATTGGGTGGGGAGTCCATATAATAGGAAGAGCACATCAGGAGGGATGTTAAGTATTGGGTTAGCTGTAGTTTCTTGGTACAATAGGAAATAGAGATCGATTGGACTCAGTTTGGTAGAGGCAGAGTACATGGCTGCAAGTCAAGCAGCATGCGAGTCTATCTGGATGAGGAAGATCCTAGTTGGTTTGTTTGGTTTGCAAATGGATCCGAAAGTGATTTATTGTGATAATCAGAGTTGTATCAAACTCTTTGAAAATCCAGTCTTTCATGATTGGTCCAAGCATATTGATATCCGATATCATCATCTCATATATTGTGTATTTAGGTAGATCATGTTGTTAGATTACATTCCCACAAAGGAGCAAGATTTTGACATCTTGACAAAGGAATTTCCAAGATGTAAATTCAAGTTTCACATAGACAGGATCAGGGTAGTGGATAATCCCTTTCTTGTTGAGAGGGATTGTTGAGAAATGGCAACAAGAAATTCCAGTTTAATTTGTCCTTGAATTAAACTGTGAATTAAAATAGAATTATTTTCTCATAGCAATTTGAAAATAATCAATTACGTTTAATTAACTTAATTAATTTATGAAATTCAAATTGGATGTCTTTTAGAAGAGATGTATATGTTCTCCCTAACTTATAGGAGTTAAGGATGAGTTATGAATGAGTTGTAATTAGTTAACTCAGTTTATTGAGTTAAGTCTAGTTAAATTAGTTCCAATCAATTTCAAGAAATAATAGTGAGTAAACAGTCAGTTGGGACACTAGTGACATAATTAGTGCTACTCTAATTAACTAAATATTCCACCATCAGAAACTCATGCATGTTGATTCTGAGAAAGACCCAATTGAGACTAGAGTGCAGGGACAGTGTACTATTTGTTTTATATTTTTTTGAGTTGCACTGATAGTGCATACATTTAGGCACTGATCCTTCAGGGATTGTGCTATTTTCAAAGGCTTTATTTCCCTTTAAATACAAGTTATCCTTCATAGGAATTACACATTGGAATAGAGACTTGGAGAGCTTGTGAATTGGCTAAGCTTTGGTCTTGAGCTTTCTTATGAGTTGCAGATTGAATATGTTGAGTGTTGGGATTGTTCTAGAGAGAACAAGCATTGTAATTTCAACTTGATTTTCCATATTAATACAAAACAGATAATGTGGTTGAGTTGTGGCTTTCCCCAAATATTTATTGTGTTATGTGACTTTGATTCTCTTACTCTATAGATTATTGTTTGTTCGATGTTTATGGGCTTCCGTTGTAAAGAGTAGAAGTAGATTCTTGTCTTTTGTTTTAGTAGATTACATGAGCTTATGAATCTACATGTTTTTCTACACCATTTGACTAGCAATGTTTTCAAAAGAAATGAAACATAAGGAATGGAAACAAGCCATGGCGGGTGAATATGATTCAGTAATTTAAAATGGAACATGGAAACTTGTCGATTCTCCAAAAAATGTTAAATCCATTGTCTACAAATGGTCTACTAAATTAAATATAAAGCAAATATTGAAGTAGATAAATATAAAGCAATACTCGTGATTAAAGGATTTTTCTCAAAAAGAAGGGATTGACTATGAAGAAATGTTTTCCCCAATAGCAAAGTGGAACATAATAAAAATGGTGATAAATTTGGATACATAGTATGATTGAACACTTCACTAAATGGATGTGAAATTTTCCTTTCTTAATGGATATTTTAAAGAATTCGTCTATATGACTCAACCCTAGGATTTGAATTTGAAGGTAGGAGCATAAAGTTTGTAACCCATCAACGATTTATATGGCTTGAAATAGGCACCCATAGCATGGTATGTCAAAATAAATGAATACCTAGGCCACATTAATTTTCATCATAGTGAGTCTAATGATACTTTCTATTTTAGGATGAAAGATCAAAACTTGTTCATCATTGTTCTTTATGTTAATGACTTAATCATTACATATAGTCATGAAGATAACATCAAGCAAGTGAAACAGAAACTTCAAAATGGATTTAAAATAACAAACTTGGGGCCACTTTGGTACTATATTGGAATAGAAATTTCACAACAACATGATCAAATCTTCCTTAGTCAAAGCAAATATGTATAGAATAGTTGAAGAAGTTTGGCATGGTAGACTATAAACCCTCTCTTACAACTATGGAGCAAAACCAAAAACTTTCAAATTTTGAAGGGGGAAATTGGTCATCCATATGATCTATAGAGAATTGACTAGCATCCTCATTTACTTGACAACTACATGTCCATATTTGTCATATGCAATCATCATTCTATCTAGATTGATATAGGAACCTAGAGAAAGCCACTAGAATATAGTAAAAAGGGTTCTTGGGTACATACACCAAACAAAATATTTTGGGCTTCTTTATAAGAAGAAGAACGAATTTACACTTGTTGCATATTCAAATGCAGGTTTTGCAAGAGATATCAATGATAGAACATCAAAATTGGGTTATCGAATACGGGTTCAACAATAGTTTCTTGGAGTTGTAAAAAGCAGGGAATAGTGGCAAATTCTCCAGTAGAGACAAGTGAAATTGTTTGGTTACATATAATTTTGTAAGATCTTGGTTCTATTTAGAAAACACCAACTACATTATTAATTGATAATAAATCACCAATCAAAACGACCCCCATAATAAAACCAATCATGTTGACACCAACTATCACTTCATAAGGTCTCTCATCACCAATAGCATCATCAAACCAAAATATTTTCCATCTGAAGATCAAATTTAAGACATTTTCACAAGTCATTATGAAAAATATAATTCACCAAGTTTAGATAAGAATTTGGTATTTGTAAAAAATAAACTTTAGGAGTAAAGTGGGAAATGTTAAATTCATAATCCTAAAGTTTATTTAGTTATTTAGTTAGATAGTTTTCTTAGAATAAATAATTATTCTATAATGTATTATTTCTAGAATAATAAAGTTAATTCTAGAAGTGACGTATTCCCTACTAGTTAGATGTACCTTGTCACAGCCTTGTCATAGTGATTATTCTTGAGTTGTTGATCAAGGCACATGGAATTTTGAGATGAGGCAAGAGATGTTTTATATATGCTATTCTTCTCACCACTTGTTTAATGCTTTTTCTGATTAATAAAATTATGTGTTAAAGCACACTCTTGCTAAATTTATCAACAATTGTGTAGACAAAGTTTTTGCTAAAACACTTGCTTGTCGTTTAAAATTGGTGCTTTTTTATTAGATATTTAAGGAACTATTTAGATTCCTACAAGGTCATTGGATCCTCAAAGCCACAAATTCCACAAAGGAGCTCTAACATTCTATTAAATAATAGTACATTCTAGGTAGAGTAATTAAGGTGGATCTATCGAAATCCTATGACAAGGTGTCATGGTTTTTCCCGCATTTGCTAATTTTACATCTTATTTTCAGACTCCCTTTGCTTTGTTGTATTATAGGGTGTGTGTATATTAAAAACTTTGTTGTTCTTATCAATGGATCAACTTCTCGTTTCTATAAGGCTACTAGAAGACTCCATCAAGGTTTCCCACTATCCCTCTATCATTTTTTATTAGTAGTTGAACAGTTTAGTAAAGCTCTCTCTTAAGCTAAAAAGAAGTTCCGCATATGCTAATTTTACATCTTAGTTTTAGACTTCCTTTCCTTCGTTGTATTATAGCGTGTGTGTATACTACAAACTTTGTTGTTCTTATAAATGGCTCAACTTATGGTTTCTATAAAGCTACTATAAGACTCCATCAAGGTTTCCCACTATCCCCATATCATTTTTTATTGGTAGTTGAACAGTTTAGTAAAGTTCTCTTTGAAGCTAAAAGGAAGTGATTATTCATAGGGATTAATTATTGAAAAATCAAACAGCGCAAGAACTTCATAATATCCTTAGTCACTTGGAAAATAAGGCAAACAAAGCAATTCCTCAAAGAAAATGAAATTGAATTGAGGAAGACGTAGCCCCTAGTATGAATATTCATGAATTAGATAACACTTTTTCAAATGATGATTTTTCAACACATGACATATCTATTACAGTAACTTCACCATAGGGATCACCATAGGGACAACATAGCAAACCAAAATGGTTCACACAAGTACTCAAATTAGTTCATGAAAATGAAAAAAACAAAATAGGGAATAGAAGTTCAATTGAATCAAAATTTTCCGTTGCCATGCAAGATCCCATTGGACCAACAACTTTTGCAAAAGAAATGAAGCATAAGGAATGGAAACAAGCCATTGGGTGAATAGGATTTAGTAATTTCAAATGGAACATGGAAAATTGTTGATTCTCCAAAATATGTTAAATCCATTATCTATAAATGGTTTTACTAAATTAAATATAAAGAAAATACTGAAGTAGATAAATATAAAGCAATACTTGTGATTAAAGGCTCTTTCTAAAAAAGAAGGGATTGAATATGAAGAAATGTTTTCCCCAATAGCAAAGTGGAACATAATAAGAATGGTGATAAGTTTGGATACATAGTATGATTGAACACTTCACTAGATGGATGTGAAATTTTCCTTTCTTAATGGATATTTTAAAGAAAAAGTCTATATGACTCAACCCCGGGATTTGAAGTTGAAGGGTAGGAGCATAAAGTTTGTAACCCATCAAAGCTTTATATGGCTTGAAATAGGCCTAGAGCATGGTATGTCAAAATAAATGAATACCTCGGCAACATTAATTTTCACCACAATGAGTCTAATGATACTTTCTATTTTAGGATGAAAGAGCAAAACTTTTTCATCATTGTTCTTTATGTTTATGACTTAATCATTACATACAATCATGAAGATAACATCAAGCAAGTGAAACAAGAACTTCAAAAGGGATTTAAAATAACAAACTTGGGGCCACTTTGGTACTATATTGGAATCGAAATTCCACAACAACATTATCAAATATTCCTTAGTCAAACCAAATATGTATAGAATAGTTGAAGAAGTTTGGCATGGTAGATTATAAACCCTCTTTTATAGCTATGGAGCAAAACCACAAAATTTCAAATTTTGAAGGGGTGAATTGGTCAACAGTAGGATCTATAGAGAATTGACTAGCATCCTCATTTACATGACAACAACATGTCCATATTTGTCATATGCAATCACCATTCTTTCTAGATTGATATAGGCACCTAGAGAAAGTCACTAGAATATAGTAAAAAGGTTTCTCGGGTACATACACCGAACAAAATATTTTGGGCTTCTCTATAGGAAGAACAACAAATTTACACTTGTTGCATATTCAAATGCAGGTTTTGCAAGAGATATCAATGATAGAACATCAACATCAGGTTATTGAATATGGGTTCAACAATAGTTTCTTGGAGTTGTAAAAAGAAGGGAATAGTGGCAAATTCTGTAGTAGAGACAAGTGAAATTGTTTGGTTACAAATAATTTTGTAAGATCTTGGTGCTATTTTAACATCAACTGCATTATTCATTGATAATAAATCACCAATCAAAATGACCCTCGTAATAAAACCAATCATGTTGACACCAAATATCACTTCATAAAGTCTCTCATCACCAACAGCATCATCAAACCAAACTATTGTCCATTTGAAGATCAAATTTTAGACATTTTCACAAGTCAATATAAAAAATAAAATTCACCAAGTTTAGATAAGAATTTGGTATTTGTAAAAGTAAACTTTAGGATTAAAGTGGGAAAGGTTAAATTCATAATCCTAAAGTTTATTTAGTTATTTAATTAGATAGTTTTCTTAGAATAAAAAATTATTCTATAATGTATTATTTCTAGAATAATAAAGTTAATTCTAGAAGTGTTGTATTACCTACAAGTTAGATAGACCTTGTCACAGCCTTGTCATAGTGATTATCCTTGAGTTGTTGATCAAGGCACATGGCATTTTGAGATGAGGCCAAAGATGTTTTATATAATCTTTTCCTCTCACCACTTGTTTAATGTTTTTTCTCTGATTAATAAAATTATGTCTTGAAGGACACTCTTGCTAAATTTATCAACAATTGTGTAGACAAAGTTCTTGCTAAAACACTTGCTTTTCGTTTAAAAATGGTGCTCTTTAATTACATATTTAAGGAACTATTTAGATTCCTAGAAAGTCATTGGATCCTCAAAGCCACAAGTTCTACAAAGGAGCTCTTACATTTTGTTAAAAAATAGTACATTTCAGATACAGTAATTAAGGTGGATCTATCAAAAGCCTATGACAAGGTGTCATGGTTTTTTTTGCATTTGCTAATTTTACATCCTGGTTTTAGACTCCCTTTGCTTTGTTGTATTATAAGGTGTGTGTATACTACAAACTTTGTTGTTCTTATCAATGGCTCAACTTACGATTTCTATAAAGCTACTAGAAGACTCCATAAAGGTTTCCCATTATCCCTATATCATTTTTTATTGGTAGTTGAATAGTTTAGTAAAGCTCTCTCTTAAGCTAAAAAGAAGTTCCGCATTTGCTAATTTTACATCTTAGTTTCAAACTCCCTTTGATTTGTTATATTATAGGGTGTGTGTATACTACAAACTTTGTTGTTCTTATCAATGGCTCAAAATTCTGGTTTCTATAAAGCTACTAGAAGGCTCCATCAAGGTTTCCCACTATCCTTGTATCATTTTTTATTGATAATTGAATAGTTTAGTAAAGCTCTCTCTGAAGTTAAAAGGAAGTGATTATTCACAAGGATTCGCTGTGGTAAGGACTTGGGGGTGTCCCACCTTCTGATTATTCACGAGGATTAGTTATGGTAAGGACTTGGGGGGTGTCCCACCTTTTCTTTTTGGCTTGATGATATACTATGCTTTTGTTTGGCCTATGGTAGAGATATTTACATACTCAAGGAATTATTGGGCCTTTTCAAAAAAGTCATTAATATGAATATTAATGAAGAAAAATCAAACATGTGCACAACAAATGTGGGAGAAGATAGTGCTAAGGAAATTTTGAGAATTCTACCCTTCTAACTCCATCATCTATCTGTCGTTGGTTTCAAATATCTGATCTCCAATTTAAAGTCAAATGGTTACAACAAAGATGATTAGAGGTGGTTTTTAGAAAAGGTAGAATGCCACATCAGTGTAGGGTGCTACAAATGGCTTTTGAAATGAGGCAAACGTATTCCAATTAAGTCAATTTGTAAAGCCATCACGATGTACGAGCGCACTTTGGTTTCGATCCCGAAAAGAATCGCAACTTCCTCTAAAAAGGAAGTCAGAAATAAAGGCTATCACTAAATTTGGAGAGCTTCTCTCAGCGTACTATAATAAGAATAGAAATATTCTAATTCCCAATATGGAAAAATCCAATCACAGAAATGTTTGAATATGCCCAAATCCTCGCACAGATTTCAAGTATATTAATATCAATGCTCTGTGCCTCTAATTTATTCCAGTTTACATTATTTTTACAAACATAGCGAGGCAGAAAGAACAATATCACAATAATTGGTTATAAATATTGGAAATCGTCAAACATGAATCAACATTTGGCATCAAAGGATCCCTCCTATCGATATTTATAATAAGTTAGCGGTGGCATATGCCGGATTTAACGAAACCACCAAACCTGTGGCAGATTCTCCAATGAAATCCCGTCGCTTCTCTCTGTCGTTTATGAGCAGGCAATTTTTTTGGGTCAACATTTTGTGAAAGTGATGGTGGTAAGGAATCTGTATATAATTTTATCAATTTAACGTGAAAGGTTGGCCAAACAATTTTGAGTTTCCAAAACAAAATTAAATTTTGATAATACTTTATGTGTTGTTTGATTTTGTTTATGATGAATCATTTGATTTCATAAATATTCACACAATTTCCAAATTTTCAAATGTCATTAGAAATATATATGTCTATTTTTAATATTTAGTTTGGTTAAATTTTAAATTTTGTTTTATTTTGTTTAATTATATATAAATATTTTGATTTGGTCAAATATATATAAATATTAAAATTAAAATTAAAATTAATTAACTAAACATTTTTAGTCTATAGATCTATCGTAAGTCTATATCTAACAAAGATTTAGAGAAATCAAATCTTTTGAAGTAAGTGCAAACTTTTTTAATATTAAAATAAATTTGATCCCTCTGTGTACTTGATAACTCTGAAACTCAGATGAATCAAAATTTAGTCTTAAAAACGTAAGACCTACTTTTCGCTCACTTATAAAAAAAAAAAAAAAAATGTAAAAATTCATCAATAATTTAAAAACAAACACTTTCGATTCCAAAAAAAAATTTCATTCTACATAAACTCCTATATCATTGAATATACATGTCTTTGTTTAACGTTTAGATTAACCAATTTTTTACCCAATACAACCTTTCCATCTTGAAAATGTTAAACAAACACTTCTCACTGCCTTGTGAGAATCAAGGACTGTTAAATTTCATCTGGAAAATTGAAGCACACACGGTTGGCTCCCTTTATGAGAATTAGAGAAAGTGAAAATTTCATAGCACTTAGTTGAACTTGTGAAGTGATAACTTAGAACCTCATGTATATTGAAAAAGCAAAAGTTTAAAAAATAAATTCTAATTATTTTTTAAATTTTTGATATATTTTTTACAAATTAATTATTATAAAAAATTAAATATTTATTATAATTTTAATGTTAGATAATAAAGTGCATAATAAAACACACAACACGTTGTTAAAAGTTGAATTGATACTTGTAATTTGCGTAAGTAAAAACAATATTCAATAAAAATATATCAAAGGGTTGAATTAATTCTTAAAACTAAATTTTAAATATTAATTATTATAAAAAAATTAAATATTTATTGATAATTTTAGTGTAAAATATAAAGGGGATAATGTAAACTTACAACATACTTTTTAGAAATTGAATTGATACATGTATAGTTTTTTAGTGATAAATTAGTCTAGATCCATTTTAATTTTGGATCCATAAGTGTTGGGAGGAATCAAATATCTCAAGGTGCAAACTCTTTTATGAGTGTAAAATTTGAGGAAAGATTTGCATCTCGAGAGATTTTATCTCTCTCGGCGTCCGATAGATTTGGAGTTAAGATAGATATAAGTTGGTTTTAGTCATGTGCAACCAAGGAAAATTTATTGAAGATATCATTAATTTTATCAATAATATGTATGTGCATCTAATATTAATATAATCATTTTAAATATGCTAAATATGTTTGAGATTAATCTGGTCATTTTAAATTTGCTTAGTTACCTCAATTTGTTGAGATGATAAATATTTTTAATAACTTTAATGATGAAATAAAAAGTTTGAATGCAAAGTGACAATGTAATAGTGTTGAATGATAGAAAATGTGAATAATAAGAATGTAGTCAATTACAAATAGTCTTCATTGTGATTAATCTCAAACTATTTTTTCTACTATTCTTATTGTCACCCTTATTACTTTTGTCATATTTTCATATCGATTATATGATGAAGACAATTTATATCGTAAACCATTTAAATATTTAGCTTGAGTTGTTGTAGTAAACACCATACCTTGTCTCTCTTGCTCTCCAATATTAATAGGTTAAATTACTATAACACAAAAACCAATGTACATTGTCAATAATTTTTTGTGCTTACACTGAAACCAATGCACGATGTTAATCCAATCACTTTAAAATTAATGTACCATCATACATCCAATTACATCAAATCAAAAATCAACATCTACACTGAAATGAATGCATCTAATTCAAGCAATCAAATAAGATTAGAAAACAACATATACACCCAAATCAATGCATCTAATGCAAGCAATCAAATAGGATTAGAAATCAGCATCTACATTCAAGTCAATGCATCTACTGCAAGTAAGCAAATAGGATTAGAAGCCAACATCTACATTGGAATCAATGCATTTAGTGCAAACAATAAAATAGGACTAGAAATCATGTTATGCTCTTGACCTGCAAGAAATTCGAGAATACCAAATATGCGAAGAAATACAACACAGAACAAAATGAGAAAAAAAACAAGTATTTTATTATTCAGAGATGAAATCAATGTTCACTTGCATCTTCGAGGGGGAAACCTCCAGCAAAGCAGAGCTCGATTAACAAATAAGGCTCAATATTTCTCAATGGGGAGTCTTTATCCTTTATATAGGAATCATACATACAATACCATGGGTCATTACCATGGTTCTCTCAATACCATCTATCTAATACCATGGCCCGTTTGCAACTAATTGTGGTCCCTTTCTTAAATGCGGGTCAACCACTTTCAATTATTAATACAGGATTTATTGACTCTTTAACTAACTATAACTATGACTCGACCCTATTACATAAATAAAGGGGTTAGGGTTGGACCCTAACATGCCCTCCCCCATCAAAAGCAGCCTTGTCCTCAAGGCTTAAGTTGCGGAAACTATTGAATAATAATGGCTAGTTCCCAGGTCGCATCTTCTAGAGAGGTGTCTTTCCACTTGATGAGGACTTACTTGATCATGCGTCTGCGCAAATGTCATTGATCATGCGTCCGCGCAAATGTCGTTCTCATGTATCAAGGACCTGTTCAGGGTGGAGCCAGAGTGAACCTTCTTCATCCAATTCAGGTAGATAGGTTTGAATTCTGCAATTTTTCCCCACGACTTTCTTGAGGCATGATACATGGAAGAATGGATGGATTTTTTAAGTTGGTGGCAAGGCCAGCGTGTAGGCTACTGCTCCAATGCACTGAAGTATTTGATAAGGTCCATAGAATTTTGGAGCTAATTTTTTGCAACCCTTTTCTTTGAGCTATGTTTGCTTATATGGTTGCAATAGCAGGAATACCTGATCCCCTTGAAATGCACGCTTTGAACAATTTTGGTCTGCCTGTTGCTTCATTTGATTATGAGCTTGATGGAGATTATCTTTGAGATGGGCTAGCATGGATGCACGGTTCTATAGGATTTGATCCACTTCTTGCACCTTAGAGGATCCAGGAATATAAGAAATAGGTGAAGGTGGGATTTGGCCATACACTGCTTCATATGGAGTCATCTTGGTGGTCGCATGATAGTTAGTATTATACCACCATTCAGCTAAAGGTAGCCACTATACCCATTGATGTTGCTTTTCTGAAGTGAAGCACCTTAGGTATGTCTCGAAACATTTGTTGACTTCTTCAGTTTGACCATCAGTTTGGGAATGATAGGAAGTACTTAGTTGGAGTTAGGTGCCTTGTAGCTTGAAAAGTTCTTTCCAAAAGTTACTGGTGAAAGTCGGGTCACGATCAGACACAATGGAAGTGGGCATGCCATGCAATTTGAAGATATGGTTCATGAAAGCTTGAGCCACCAAAGTGGGGGTAAATGGGTGGGGTAGAGCACAAAAATGAGCATATTTAGAAATTATGTCCACAACCACCATGATGACTAATTTGTTGCCTGAATTCGGCGAGACCAGTAATGAAATCCATAGAAACATCCATCCAGATGGAGGTAGGGATTGGCAATGGTTGCAAGGTGCCTAGTAACTTGATTGTTTCTCCTTTATAGCATTGACACACATCACATTCAGCTACAAAAGTAAGAATGTTAGTTTTCATGCATGTCCAAAAGAAAGAACGACGAGTGCAAGCATAAGTCTTCTGAAAGCCTGCATGGCCTACCATGGGAGATGAGTGAAACTCTACCAAAATGCGCATTTTTAGGGTGGATGTCGGTGATATAACTACTCTATCCTTATAGTGAAGAAGCTCATCCATCCAAGAGTAACCAACTGAGGAATTAGGATCTCCTCTCAAGTTATTAATGAGTTGGGAGAGAAAGGGGTGTGGAAACCATTCCTTGCAGGCTTCTTCAATCCAATCTGGTATGGGAAGAGAGATTGATAGCAGAGTGCTTTCATCCTCAAATTGGTGTGATAAAGCATCCACTACTACATTGTCATGTCTTTTCTTGTAAATTATCTCATAATCATATCCCAACATTTTGGCCACCCATTTATTTTTCTAGGGTGAGGATAGATGTTGCTCCAAAAAATATTTGAGGCTTTGATGGTCTGTGAATATTTGGAAACGTCGGCCAAATAAGTATGGTTGCCAGGTATCTACTGCATGTAAGATGGCCATCATCTCCTTCTCATAGGTAGATTGTCCCAGATGCTTCCCACTAAGTCTCTGACTGGTGAAAGCCAAGGGTCGACCTTCCTAAATTAAGATAGCACCAATACCGGTACCTAAAGCATCACATTCAATCACAAAAGATTTGTTGAAGTCGGGTAGTGTCAATACGAGAGTGGAACATGTTGTAGAATCCATTGTCATTGTTACATTAATTTTTAGTTTTATTGCAAAAATGGGAAAAAGAACCAAATATTATGTTATAACATAAATAAAGGAGAATGTGGGAAATTAAAAGAAATGAGTTGTTTTACATTATTAACAGCTTTTAAATGTGAGAAGCCTGTGAGAAGGTTGAGATGTCTGATCAACAGGCCATAGGTCCGACAGTAGTCGTGCGGTCAACTAGAATGAGGTTTATTTCGTAAATCGAATGTGATGGTGTATGAAATGTAGTTTAATCTGTTGAAGTCCAAATCAATCGTAGCCATTCATCGGAAGGCAACAAATTTGACGGTAATCACGTGGTTAACAAGCGCGAGGGTTAATTCAACGCGATAAATTATAAAGTTGAGTTAAAACCTCAGTTAATCAAGGCCGTCCACTTGCAGGCAACAGATCCAACGAATATAATGTCGAAAAGTGTACGGGTTTTATTTTTAAAATAAGACCCGATAAGCCTTTTAACTACAGCTTTATTTCCTATTGGGTTTGTGAGAAAGTCAAAGGCTTGTTGAAAAAATGGACGTGATAAGGTTTTGTTTAACATGTTTAAAGTCTTGTTGAGTTCCAAAGGATCAGACCATTCATTAAATGGGTGATCGGACGGTGATCACACTCAAATGTGTGCATGGGTTCACAGCTCAGGTGGACTTGATATGTAATGAATTGGGGCTTTATTCCTTTGGTTTCCGGCAATGGTGATTGGTTAGGTTTCCTTGTGTTTTAGCCAATTAGAACATTTCTAATGCATACGTGGGCCCAAGTTCACGCATGGAGTTTTGTTAAAATGCAGTTTGTTGTTTTAAAACAATTTAACTATTATTAGAACATCTATAAAGAAACTTCGTCAGTATCTAAGTCACAGCCGAATAACGAGCAACCATCACCAGTTTTCTAATTTCTGTTACTTCCTGTTATTTTTTTTTCTTGAGAATGAGGTGTCTTTTACCCTCTAATGTAATATTCTGTAGTGATTTTCACTTTAGACAGTTAGGAGATAGTTAAGCAGTTTGACAGTTTTGGTGATTACAAACTATCTCATAATGTATAAAAATAGGAAAATTTACAGAGAGAGGGTTCGAATTTTGAAGAACCTAGAGACTAGGCCACTATATTCTTGATAAAATTGTTGATTAATGAAAGAATTATAAGTTTTCCACACATTGTTGGGTATTATTTTGTGACTTATCTGTTATGTGTCATCATATGTCTTCTTCTTTTAAGTATGGTAATGAAGCAACAGGTCTTTATTTGCATATGTAAATGAAGTTAAAATTCTTTAAAAGAAGGCTCCTATACTTGAATTTCCTACCTCTACAATTCTTCTAAGTTATAGATAGCAGTTTCTGTGTAAAACGGCATATTGTCTTTGACTTCTCTTGGCATTCTTCATTCAACATTTATATTCAACAATCAAATGGAATTTTGAGACTTTCATGTCGCCTAAGTATTGAGGGTTAAAGACCAAGTCTTTTAGGTCCTTTATTTGAGAATACAACATACAATTAAGTGATAACTAAGTGACATAAACAATAAACATTAATGTCTTAAGCAAAATTTCTACACAGCCAAGAAATTGGTTTCTTAAGGGACAACATTAATTTGCGTCGCTGCCGGGGAGAGAAGACAAGAACACTTTTCCCTGGGTTTTTAATATTTTCCTCTGGTTGTTCAACGAGGAGGAAATATTTGGTTGAATTGAACAAAAAATAATAACTCTGGCTCCAAAAGGGCCTTATACAAGGTTATATACCTCCCAACAAAAAGTTCAAGCCCTTTCAGACCCTAAGAGACTAGTTTCCAAGAGGGTTGGAAGGCCAAAAAACTCAACTTACACCAAGTCCTACACTATCTGCACCTGGTAGTAGTTCAACTCATTTTTCATCCAAACATTCATCATTTATTGACCAAGAGTCACCTTTTACATCCAGTTCATTTCAAGAACCCAACTGTCAAGAACAATCTCTAGAGTCTGTTTCTTTTTCAGTATTTGCTATAGTTATTCAACCTAAACCTATAACTACATTGTCACCTTCTCATACTCCATTTACTCCTCAATCAGGTTCCACATCTGCTAGTAATCAAGGTTCAGTAAGTTCAGGAGCAAACATGGCAGCACCTTCATTCTTGATGAATAGGTATGCACCTATTCAATTGCTACAATAGTTGACTCAAATGCCACAGGAATAATTGAAGATTCTCCCTCATTTCACAGGGGAAGATGAACAAACAACAGAGAATCATATAGCAGTGTTTTTTAATTTTGCAGAAAATCTAAATGTTGAACACCTGGATGTTGTTTTAAGACTTTTTGTCCAATCCTTGGATGGAGAAGCAAGAAAATGGTTTAAAGGGCTTCCTAATAACTCTATTACTACATGGGAAGAGATGGAGCGCCTGTTCACCCAGAGATGGGGAGAGGAAAGAGACCATGGGTATTCACTCACAGAGTTCAATGCTATTAAAAAGAAATCTGATGAAAGTGTTGTTGAATTCATTATAAGGTTTAATAAATTGTGCAATAGTCTTACAATGGAGATTAAGCCCCCTCCTGCTAGTGCAAAAATAACTTTTGCAAGGGCTTTGAGTCAAATTTTGGATTCACACTGAGGGAGAGAAGATCTGCAACCCTTGATCAAATCTAAACTAATGCCTTAGAGATAGAAGCAAATTTGGTGGCTACAGGTAAAGCACCAGAGACACAGCCTATCCAAGATAAGGGAAAGGCTAAAGTGGAATCCTCTCAAAGTCAAACATTAGAGGATATGAGTAATGTAATTAAAGATTTGTCAAATAAATTGATTAAATTAGAGTTGGAGAGTAAGAATTCTCAGAGGAAAACATAACAGAAGAGAAATTTTAATCCTCAATATAGAAGACAACCTCTGCAAATCTTGCAAAAGAAGAGAAAAGATCAAGATTAGATTCAAGCACCACTATATCTAGAGGTAGATCTTGATGAAGTATCAGAGCATTCCAAGGACCATGATGATCAGATTTTCACATTATATGCAGTAGATGAAGATGAACTAGGTGTTGAGGGAGAAGAATATGAATATGTTGAAATAGATGCCATCTATGATGAGAATGAAATTGATGAGCATTGGAAGCAATTTTCTGATTTTATGCAGGCAGAATTACATAAGAAATATGACTTGAGATCAAGGAAAATATCTAGAAGTCAAGAAGATGAAGGTGAGCAGCAAGTTCCAACTCCCTTACAGAAGGTGATTCCATAAGAACCACAACCTGGAAAGCAATTGAATAAAGGAAAGCAGCAATAGAATACAAATAGCAAGACTCAAATGCTTCAAGGTGAGTCTTCTCAAGACAA
Organism: Pinus taeda; assembly: GCA_000404065.3. Taxonomy (NCBI): domain Eukaryota; kingdom Viridiplantae; phylum Streptophyta; class Pinopsida; order Pinales; family Pinaceae; genus Pinus; species Pinus taeda. The sequence goes on along the minus strand of APFE030805523.1, from coordinate 67,604 downwards.
AAGTGATAAAATTCCTGTAGGAAAACTTGTTTCCATTTCACAAGAGGTTTTAGTGATGAAGAGAAGTGAAGATGAAAATGAAAGAAGTACTAAACAGGTTCATGTGTGTAGTCTCACTAAGGAATTAGAGAAAATCAGAATTCAAGTGCCCCTCATAGAGTTGGTCAAAACACTAGTTTATCAAAGGGAAATTGATGAGTTTATTAATCTATCTCAGAATGTGAATATAAATGGCACCATGAATCTGCAAGAAGATAAACCAGTAGTGGTTTTTTGTCCACATGTGGAGGAGATAGATTCTTCAACACCTCCTTTCTACATTTCTCTATTGATTCATGATTTCCTCTTGTGCAATTGTATGTTTGATTCAAGAGCTTCACATAACCTTATGCCATTATCAGTGATGAAACAACTAAACCTACAAGTTACTAAACCTTACAAAGACTTTTATTCTTTTGATTTCAATAAAGTCAAGTGTCTGGGGGTCATTAAAGATATGGTGGCATCACTAGCCCAGATCCCAGCTAGACGCTTGGTAATGGATGTAGTGGTAGTAGATATCCCTACTAGGTTTGGAATGTTGCTATCTAGGTCATGGGGGGCTAAATTGGGTGGTGTTTTGAAACTAAATTTTACATATATTGTTATACCAAATTTTGGTGGAGAAGAAAGGAGGTTGTACAGAGAAACTAGATTTGTAAAAAAAATCACAAAAAATGGAGCAAGTAATTCACTTGTATATAGCTAAGAGAAAGATGACTTTTCTTACTTCGTGCTGCATGACAATGAAGAGTTGGTTGAAGATAATCAGAGGCAACTTACTTCAGCTAGTAAAAATACAGAGCTGCAAATAGAAGGGGTGTGGAAGTGCTTCTTTGATGGAGGCTATTCTAAAGAAGGAACAGGTGTTGGTTTCCTTCTAATTGCACCTAGAGGTAATATGTTCCCTTATTCTTTTAAATTGGAGTTCGAGGCAACAAATAATGTGGTAGAATATGAATCCTTGATCATTGCTCTGCAAACAACAAAACAAATGGGAGTACAGTCAATTTCTGTCTTTGGAGATTCAGAGCTGATTATAAAGTAGATAAAGAACCATTGTTAGACAAAAAATCCTAGGCTTAGGGCATGCAAAAATGAAGTGTGGGATTTGGTTGAGAACTTCTTTGAAGCTTTCAACATTCAGTTCATTCCAATAGATGGAAACAGATTAGCAGACTCTTTGGTTGTGGATGCTAGTACTTTTAGGCATCCTATTAATCCAAAGCTAAGATATGAGGTTGAAATGAGACATAGGTATTCTCTTCCCGATAATATAAAGCACTGGCAGATTTTTGAAGATGATCAACAGATTAAGGAATTCTTGACAATGATTGAATATTTTCAGGGCATAGAGATTGATCAAGATGAAGATGAAGCAACAAAAGGTGCAGAGGTAAGTGGTTTGAAAAATTCTATAGTTGATCAAAAGATTATTCAATTGAAAGATAATACTCTGCCAAGGGGACTTGTCCCTCTTGAGCGGTTGTTTAATTCCAATGATGTAGCTATTAGTTCAGAGAAAATTCCACAGGATGAGCAGATTCAAGATCACAATATTGGAACCTAGAAGGAGCCTAGGTTAGTCAAATTATTTAATGGAGTTCCACTTAATTATAAGGAGATATATCTTAAGCTTTTCAAGGATTATGTTTATGTTTTTTCTTGGTCCTATGAGGATCTTAAAACATATGATGTAAGTATTATTCCACACAAGATTCCCTTGAAAGAGGGGATTAAACCATTTAAGCAGAAACTAAGACAGATAAATCCTCTGCTTTTAACATTGATTGAGAAAGAAGTCAAAAAGTTGCTTGATGCCAAAATAATAGTTCCACTCAGGTACTCTGACTGGGTGGCCAATTTAGTGCCTGTAAGGAAGAAGAATGGAGAGATAAGGCTATGTGTGGACTTTAGAAATCTCAATAGGGCTTCCTTGAAAGATAATTATCTGTTACCTAAAATGGATCATGTACTGCAGAAGGTAACAGGATCATTCAGGATGTCAATGTTGGACGGGTTTTCTGAGTATAACCATGTGGCCGTGGATGAAGAAGATCAGAAGAAGACTGCATTCACAACTCCTTGGGGAACCTTTATGTATGCTAGAATGCCTTTTGGGTTGATGAATGTAGGTGCTACATTTCAGAGGGCTATGGACATTGGTTTTGTGGGTGATAAGTTTGTAGTGATATACTTGGATGACATCATTGTTTTCTCTAAGTCTGATGAGGATCATCTAGACCATATTAAAAATACTTTTGAGAAATGTAGAATATTTTGGCTTTCCTTGAATCCTAATAAGTATATTTTTGCTTTGGAGGAGGGAAAACTACTAGGGCACATTGTTTCTAGAAATGGAGTGAAGATACATCCAACAAGAGTGAAAGTTGTGCAAAAAAATACCCCTGCCCAGGAGTAAGAAGGACATTTAGAAATTTCTAGGAAAAATAAATTTCTTAAGGAAGTTTTTGTCCAATTATGTTGAAATTGTAAAAGAAATTATTAATATGTTGAAGAAGGAGAATGAAGTGCATTGTACCAAGGAAGGCAGAGAGTCATTCTCCAGGATTAAAGAATCATTACAGGTAGCTCCAGTTCTAATTAGCCTTGATTATCAAAATCCTTTTCAAGTTTTTTCATTTGCATCACCTAATTCAATAGTTTTTGTTTTGTTACATAAGAATGATGAAGAAAAGGAGCAGCCAATTGCTTTCTTTAGCAACATTCTCAGACATGCTGAACTAAAGTATAATACTGTTGAAATATAGGTATATGCTTTAGTAAAATCCCTAAAGGCCTTCAGGACTTATGTACTGCAGTCACAGATCATTGCTTATGTGCCAAATGTTGTAGTAAAGGATGTCTTAGTCCAGAGTGATGTGCAAGGAAAAAGAGGGAAATGGATAGCCAAGATCCAAGAGTATGACTTGGAAGTAAAGCCCACAAAGCTGGTGAAAGGGCAGGGATTGGAAAAGATGTTGACAGAGTCAAATTTCCAGGCATTGGGAATCAATTTGCTAACACCTGCAAATGAGGAGATAATTGAAGAAGGTGAAGAAAAATCAAATCCAGATATGAAGATTAGGTATAAGTTTTTATGTTCAGAATGGTACAAGCACATAGTCCATTATTTGTGTTTTCTCTCTTGTCCTCAATCTTTGGATAGAACAAAGTATAGAGCATTAAAGATCAAAGCATAACCATATGTGATTGTTGAGGGCAGATTGTATTGGAAGGATCCTATAGAAATTTTGTTATTATGTTTAACAGAGGATGAATTTACAGAGACCATTAAAGATTATCATGAGAAGTTATGTGGAGGAAATTATAGTTGGAATGCTACTGCACGTAAGATCCTCCGGGCAGGGTTTTATTGGCCTACTCTATTTGGTGATATATATAAGTTTGTTTGAAGCTATAAAAAATGTCAATTTTTTGTTGAGAAGAAGAGGTTAGCTCCCTTTCCTTTGATCCCAGTCTTCATAGAAGAACCATTCAGACAATGGGGGCTAGATTTTGTTGGAGAGATTAACCCACCTTCAAGTGGATAACACAAGTGGGTTCTTACAGCTACTGATTATTTCACCAAGTGGGTAGAAGCTATACCTACTAAAAGGGAAAATGACCAGGTGGTGATGAAGTTTTTAGAGGAAAATATTTTCAGCAAATTTGGATGCCCTGTCAAAATCATAATAGATAATGCTCAAGTCTTCAGTTCAAGTAAGTTTGTTGCTTTTTGTCAAAAGTATAATGTTATTTTATCTCATTCAACAACTTCTCATCCACAGGGAAATGGATTGGTTGAATCCACTAACACAACATTGATGAAGATCCTTAAGAAAACTATTGCAGAGAATTAGAAAGACTGGGATTCTAAATTAAAGTTTGCTCTATGGGCTGTCAGAGTGACTACAAGAAGGTCTACAAGCAAATCCCTTTTTGAGTTAGTGTATGGGACTCAAGCTCCGTTCCCAAGTCAGCTTGTGAAGCCTGTGATTGCAATGATTCAGGAGGCAAAAGAAGAACCCAATGCTCTTATAAGAAGGATTCATAAGGTAGTGGAGATGAGTGAGAGTAGGGATAAGGTAAGAGACAATTTGATTATGTATCAATCAAAAATGAAGGGCATTTTTGACAGAAAAGCCAGAGAAATTGATTTTAAAGTTGGAGACCTAGTATTAAGGTGGGATACTAGAAGATAAGATAAGGGTAAACATGGGAAGTTTGATCCTCTCTGGTATGGCCCATTCCGAATTATAGAAGCAAGGACAAATAATAAATTCTTCTTAGAAAATCTTGATGGTGAATCTTTACAGCTGCCTGTCAATAGGCAGTACCTCAAACATTACTTCCAGTTCTGAAGCACAAGCTTCCTGTCATTGTAGATACTGGAGTGAATTCATTTTACAAATTCCATAGAATTTAAATTGGCTAAGCGATATGTGACTCCATGCCCAAGGTGAAGGCACTGATCTGTGGTTCTTAATGCTTCTATGGAAAAAGTATTATCCCCAGGTGGAGCCAGATGTTGTAGCATCAATTGTCATTTTACTTTAATTTTTAGTTTTATTGCAAAAATGGGAAAAAAACCAAATATTATGTTATAACAAAAATAAAGGATAATGTGGAAATTTAAAAGAAATGATTTGTTTTACATTATTAATGGCTTTTGAATGTGAGAAGCCTATGAGAAGATCTGAGCCATTCAATCAACAAGCCAAAGATCCAACAGTAGTCGCACGGTCAACTAGAACGAGGTTTATTTCGGAAATCAGACGCAATGGTGTATGAAATGCAGTTTAATTCGTTGAAGTCTGGATCAATTGCAGCCATTCATCGGAAAATCCAACAGTAATCATGCGGTTAACAAGCACAAGGGTTAATTCAAAATCGGACACGATAAATTATAAAGTTGACTTAAAATCTTAGTTGATCAGGGTTGTTCGCTTGTAAGCAGCAGATCCAACGGATATCATGTCGAAAAGTGCATGGGTTTTATTTTTAAAATCGGACCCAATAAGCCTTTTAACTGCAGTTTAATTTCCTATCAGGTCCATGAGGAAATCAAAGGATTGTTGTAAAAATAGATGCGATAAGGTTTTTTTTAACAGGTTTAAAGTCTTATTGAGTTCCAAAGGATCGGACCTTCCATTGAATGGGTGATCGAACGGTGATCGCGATCAAATGTGTGTGTGGGTTCACAACTCAGGTGGACCCGATATGTAATGAATTGGGGTTGTATTCCTTTGGTTTTTGGCAATGGTGATTGGTCGGGTTTCCTTGCGTTTTAGCCAATCATAACATTTTTTATGCATACGTGGGCCCAAGTTCACGCACAAAGTTTTTTTAAAATGCAGTGTGTTGAATTAAAACACTTTAACTATTGTCAGAAAATCTATAGAGAAACTTCATCAGCAACCAAGCCACAGCTAAACAACAAGCAACCATCATCAGTTTTCTAATTTCTATTACTTCCTGTTATTTTTTTTCTTGAGAATGAGGTGTATTTTACCCTCTAATGTAATATTCTATAGTGATTTTTACTTTAGACAGTTAGGAGATAGTTAAGCAGTTCGACAATTTTGGTGATTGCTAGCTGTCTCATAATGTATAAAAAGGGGAAAATTTATAGAGACAGGGTTTGAATTTTGAAGAACCTAGAGACTAGGCCACTGTTTTCTTGATAAAATTGTTGATTAATGAAAGAATCAGAAGTTTTCCACACATTGTTCGGTATGATTTTGTGACTTCTTTGTTATGTGTCATCGTATGTCTTCTTCTTTTAAGTATTGTAATGAAGAAACATGTCTTTATTTTCTTATGTAAATAAAGTTAAAATTCCTTAAAAGAGCGCTCCTATACTTGAAGTTCCTACCTCTACAATTCTTCTAAGTTACAGATAGTATTTTCTGTGTAAAACAACATATTGTCTCTGACTTCTCTTAGAATTCTTCATTCAACATTTATATTTAGCAATCAAATGGCATTTTGATACTTTCATGTCACCTAAGTATTGAGGGTTAAAAACCAGGTCTTTCAGGTCCTTCATTTGAGAGTTCAACATACAATTAAGTGACAACTAAGTGACATAAACAATAAACATTAATGTCTTAAGCACAATTTCTACACAGCCAAGAAATTCGTTTCTTAAGGGACAATAGAACACATGGCCTGTTTGAGAGCCATCAATGCCTATTGTGCTGCATCAGTCCAGAGGAATGTATTTTCCTTGAGAAGGTTAGTGAGGGGTCTAGAAATGCAACCATAATTGCGGAAAAAATTGTGATAGTAGTCGGTGAGACCCAAGAATCCCCTCACTAATCTATCAATCTCTATGTCTCTCTCTCTCCATCTCTCTCTTCTTCCCTCTTTTCAACTTCCATCTATATCTCTACCTCCCTTTATCTCTCTATATCACCCCCAAAACATACATTCTCTTTCTCCAATCTATCTATCTATCTCTCCCTCCTCCTCTCCCTCTCTATTCCTTCCCCTTCTCTCCATCTCCCTCGCTTCTCTCTCTTCCCTCATGTTGTCCTCTATCCATCTTCCTTATCACTCCCTCTCTCTCTCTCCACCTTTCTATCTTTATTTCTTATTACCTCCCTCTCTCCCCCTCCAAATCCATCACTCTTTCCCTCCCTCTCTCCACTCTCTCACATCCTCTCTCTCTCTCTTCCATCCTCTCTCTCTCTCTCTCTCTCTCTCTCTCTCCAACTTTGTTACTATATCCCTCCCTCTCTCCTTCTCTCCCCCATTTTCTCCATATCTCCTTTTTTGTCTCTTTATCTCACCCTCAAACATACACATTGTCTCTCCATATCTCCCTTGTCACTCCCTCTCTCTCTCCACTTTTCACTCTCCGTCTTTCTTCTTCCCTCATCTCTCCCCCTCCAACTCCATCTCTCTATCCCTCCCTCTCTCCTTCTCTCTCTCAATTCCTCGATCTCCCTTTCTCTCCTACCTCTCTCTCTTCCCCCATCTCTCTCTCTCTCTCTCTCTCTCTCTGCCCTCCAATCCTCTCACTATCTCCCTCCCTTTCTCCTTCTCTCTCTCTTCCGTCCATATTTGTGTCTCCCTCTCCCTCTCTTACCCTTATCTACCTCTCTCACTCCTCTCCCTATCTCTCTCTTAATTCCACCTCTCCCTATATCTCTCTTCATTCCACCTCTCCCCTCTCCTTTAGTTTATCTTCATCTCTCCCTTCTCACTCCCACTATCCCTCCACCTCTATCACTCTGTGTCTTTGTTCTTCCCTCCCATATATATCTAGAGTTGATATATATCATGATATAAAAAAATTAATATTGTATTAATCCAATGTCATTAAATTTAATAAAATTAATATTATAAATATTTAATATGAATATTAGATTTATAAATAATAATATTAATATTTAATATTAATATTAGTGTTTAAATGTTTTTTTCGCACACAATATTAATAATAATTTCTCCCATAGGCTTGGTATATAATTAGATGTTGATTTCTAATCTTATTTGATAAATTTTTATTTATTTACCATACCTATTTTATATTTATTTATTTACCATAGCTCTTTTATAAATATGGTATTTGGCCCATGATATTAATAATAATTTGTCTCGTTGTATTTGGCCCATAGGATTCACCTAAATAAAACCTATTTTTTGAGTTTTCTTAAATATAAAGAGGTTTATGGAGTAAATATAAAAAGATGTTTTATTTATTTACCATACCTCTAGTTTATTTATATTTTATTTATTTACCATACCTCTAGAGTAGGTATAAAAGGATCTTTTATTTACTTACCATACCTCAGTTTATTTATATTTTTATTTATTTACCATACCTCTTTTTTGAGTGTTAGTAAACCTCTTTATATTTTAAACTTATATTGTGTTTATGCATAATAATAATTAGATTGAATTTTAATTGGGCTGACATTAGATTAAAAATGTTAAATGTTAAATGTTAAACATGACATGTTAAATGTTTACATGTAGAGCACCTCTTGAGGCAATTATACCAAAGATGTTGAATCAATCCTCAAAATATTTCGCATAAAGATATGTCATGATAATTTATTTTTTACATCTTAAAATTATGAAATTTGTGTATCATGTTAAATTTAGTGTGTTTCTCTAATTCATCTAGTGTACTAGTGTTATTAGTTTTTTCAGTAGAAAAGAACAACATACTTCTTTCATTGAAATAAAAGGAGATATATATTCAAATGATTGTATCCACATATTTCAGAGATTGTGTCATGAAATTACTTACACCTATCCAACTAGTCTTGATATCTGAGTTAAATCATCAAATGCCAATGACAAAACATGGACTTAATATGTATGTCACTTACAAACTGAATATTTCTGACAATGAGGTCAAAAAAGAGATTGGGATATGCTAGAGGAAAAAAATAGAGGATAGTCGACTCAAAGCATTGAATCATATGTAGAAAGCCTCTAGCCTAAAAGGTCCTCAAGCCATATTGAGAAAGGAAACATAACAAAATTCCTACGCCATGTAGGAAACAAAAAGGTCATTGACATAATAGAGAACTAAAAAGGAGAAAAACAAACCCAGAGAAAAATGGCCATGAAAAAACCTGTGCTAGAAATAAAAAGACCTAGATCGACTTACGACATCATTGGCAGGATAGTCAAAATAAATCAAACCTATCTACAAGGAAATCCCATGCTTGGAAAGGGCATTTACTATGGAGTTTTTCTCACAATATACATGAGAGAAGGAGATGTTGTTGAAGGATGATAACAAGACTTTGATATTATGCATCCAATGGTGTAATGGAGGCACTTCTAATGAATTATGGCCCTGTTCCCACTCAATGATTATTTAAGAATCACCAACAATTAAATGGTGTAATGGAGGCACTTCTAATGAATTATGGCCCTGTTCCCACTCAATGATTGTTTAAGAATCACCAACAATTAAAATTTCCTCAATAACAAGCCAAGATGCACATTGAAGCACCCTCCAGAGAGCCAACATCTTTGATTTGTAGTTAGAACTTGATCCATCAGACTAGTAGAAGTGGAAGGCATGAGTAGGACTAAGCTTCATATTGGCACCACATCCACATTGATCACAAAGAGAAGCCCCATCAAAGAAACCAATAGGATATGAGTTCCCTAGATCCTTTAATAGGACTATGCTCGATATTGGCACCACATCAACATTGACCATGAGGAGTAGCCTCGTCGAAGAAACTATTAGGAAATGAGCTTCCTAGATCCTTGAATCTAACACAGCCTACTAGCCTCAAAATCATGGCATATTTTAGAATACTAGTGTTATTAGTTATTGTTATTTTGTTGCATTAGAATTTGTTAAAGTCAGTCTGGTCAGTCATCTGTCAGAGATCAAAACTCTTTTTGCATTTCATGTTTAGGTGTCCCGCTCCATTCTCCCAGTTGCATTCCGCTAGAGGCATGCCATGATCTGACGGAGAAGGTCATGATAGTCATTCCCCCTCATGTCTGGCTCCTACTGGCTCAGGTCTTTTGTCAATAATCATCAAAGTCCATGACAGTCAAGGTCTGGTCCTCTAAAGGACAAAAGTCATTTTCGATGTCTAGGTCTAGGGATTCATCAATTTGGTCTTTGAAAATGTCTAGTAAAGCCATGCAGGCCAGAGTGAGGCCCTTACATAGTTATGGTTCAGAGAGCTTCATCGTCATGCGGATAGACTTCGACTCTTCTTCAAAACTCTGTTTTGAAGAAAAGTCAAATAGTGTCATTTATGACAAAATTTTCAAAAAAGTCGCTAGTTGATTTTTTCAGATGCAGTCATGGTTTCCATGGCCAAATGTCCTGTTGTACAGTCCCTGCAAAGAGTGCCGAAAATTTCATCATTTGAGCTAAAATTTCAAAGGGAAAGTGAAAATCAGTGTGTTTTAAAGTCAGTGAAAAAGTGCCAAAACATAACATTAGAAAAATGGGTTTTTGAAAAGGCAAAAATTAAACCCATCTCTTCCAAGGTTATATATACAAATTTTTATCAAAACCAAAGGCATTGTGCTATTAGAAGCCTTGGAGAAGCGTTGAAAAGGTGTGAGTGTGCATTTGTGAGTGTTTGAGTGAGTTGGAGGTGGTTTTAGAGGGCGCGGCGCACACGCAGCCTGCCCACAGTTCAATTTTTCTAAGGGCGCGACGCACTGGCCTTTGCGCGCAACGCACACAAATAAGGAACAAAACCAGTGCCCAAACACTTCCAAATTTTGGTGAAGCACACCAAATTGAGAGGTAGGCCTTATGACATTCCTTGCTCATCAGATTTTGTCAAGGATATGGTATTTATAGAGATGTTTCAATGCCACCAAAATGTATAAAATCAACCATAAGAAATCACCAAGAAACATGATGGATAGGGTTGTTAAAATGTGTTGTTAGTGCCAAGGTTTCACTCCACTCACCTTTTTCCCCTCACCTATCATTTTTCCCATCCTCCCTTTATCATTTTTCCTAAAACCCCTACCCTAAATTACTACCAAACCCTCTCCCCTATCCCTCCACTATGTGGTCAACACTAAACCCCAAACCCTACCCCATCAAAATACCCAAACTCCTCCCATATCCCTAAACAAATTTCTCCCTATAACCCCTATCCCCATTACATCACTCCCTTCACTAATACTCCCTATTTCATTGGTCCCCTTGGTAACAGATATTACAAAGGCACCCAGCCTCACACCATCATCAAAAGGCAGCCTAATCACAGTCCACATTGCAGTCATGACATCACAACATTCACCTGAGTATGAGATGGAGACACAGAGTGACTCATCCTCAGAAGAGCAGGCTCCTAGGAGACACCACAAGAGTGGAAAACATGTCAGGGATGAACCCATTACCCTCACCGAGTTACAAGCATGTCCTCTTGCCATGTCATGCTTCCAACACCTATCATGTTTTGAATTTTGTCAAAGGGTGGCAAATTTTAGAGTTCATCATGAGTTGGCCCATTTATTTGTGCTTCATCTACATGGAGGTTAGTCTATCTTGGCCGGGGTCACTTTCACATTGACACCCAAAGCTATATCAGTGGCAACAAGTATACCAAATTTTGGATAATAGTGGAATAAGAAGAAGAAGGTGGATAGGCAACACTATGAGCCTTACATCAAGGGCAGATTCTTGAATGATCTCAGAAGAGTATTTCCCTTTAGATACTTGAAAGATGAGTATGCTCCACTCATGAGATTGATCATGAAATACTTCAGCTGTGAGGGGAGGTTCTCTCGACTATATTCCTATCACATCCACTTGCTCATGCACTTTACCAGGGTGAGGATGATGAACCTCCCGTTTTTCATATGCAGGAATATAGAGAGGATGAACACCTTCATGCTGCATAAGACCCCTCAACAGCAACTTAACAGTGTTTATCCCTTTGCTCTTATCCGGATTTTGGTGGATCATCAGTTGGGATTGTAGGGAATTTCTCGGGAGGACTACATTTCCTGTGATTTCTTCAGTACATCATAGGTACTATCAGAGCCAGAGCAGGATTTGGGTGGTCCTTCTCATTAGCATGAGCACCATGAGACCACTACCATGCCAATTTTTGTAATATATCAGAGAGGCAGTAGGCACTTGTTTGCACCAGCAAAGCGAGTGTTATCTCCACCCAGGGTGGAAGGGGCCTCGCTTCCAGGATTGACTACACAGGTACTGGACAAAGGCAAGAAGCCCATGCATGATGAAGGGCCATCAGGTGTGCAGGAGACCGATGTTATCCTCATTCAGGATGATGAGGCACAGGCAGAAAATGCCAAACTTAGGATGACCATTCAGGAGCAGGACTCAGAGATCCAAGACTTTATACTTAATGTGGAGAGGGCCAGATGGATCATCAAGTATCTGGAGTAGAGGAAAAAACAACTTGAGGACATGCAGGCAATCATGGAGCTACAAAGCATCTGTGAGAATCGATAAGTTGCCCAGCAGAGGAGGATCGAGCTCACTACCTTGGAGCAAGAGATCAAAAACGACCATGAGTCTTGGTTAGAGCGGGTCAATCTACACCTGGAGAGACTGTTGGAGAAGGCCAACAGGGACAAAACCATATTGAGGAGGATGGCTTGTCATTACAGGGCATAGAACATGAGCGCAAAGGCTCGAATAAGGAGCTTGAAGGCCAAACTGAGCAGAGCAACCAAAGAGGCAAAAGAGAAATATTGGCTTCGAATCTTGGTTGAAGCTTCTATGGCCCAACGTAGTGCCTCTTAGAGAACCTCCAGCCCAAATTTCAAGAAATTTACAATTTTGGTCACATGGGAATTTTTTGGCACAAACATAGGTTTTTTCTCTATACGCGTTGCGCCACTGGCGTGACGCGTAGGATTGGGAGCTCCAAATGAGAAATGGTTTGAATTTTTGCATTCATCAGGAAAAATCATGACTAATGGCACTCGAGAAAGAAATTTGGGCATGATTTGAGTCTCCAAGAGGTCACAAACACCCAAAAAATGGCCTCACTGCCCCTATTTTGACACACAGGAAGAAGTCTTGGGAGAATGAAGATTTGGAGGGGAAAATGAGCTCCAAATTCAAACATTCCACTTGGGTTGGAAAGTAATCAGGACAAGATTTCCAATGAGCACACTTGGGTACATTTTGGACTCCTAGAAGTGCCTCAAAACGGGCCTCAAAGTGGCGTGATGCATAGAGAAAAGGGCACGACCCATATAGGAAAAAAGGCCCAAAATGCCTCTGTTTCGCGAAATTTCGCTTCCCGACTTTTCATAAGTGGGACCCCTCATCTACACTTCATTTTTTCGGCACCTAAGGTGGTTTTAAAAGTATTTTCACTCCAGATGGGCATTTATCCAAGTGGCAAAGGAAGGCAAAGGGTCAGCCAAGCCATTTGTCATGTTTGTGGCGCTGCACCTGTAGCTGATGTTTGGGTCTCCACCTTCATTTTGTAATGATTCAAGTAACTCCCCAACCCTTGGGCATTCTATCTCTTCATGGCACATTATATATATTGTAGCAACCATTTGCAAAGGGTTGGTTGGCTTGTAACTTCTGAGAGACTGTGGGAAAAAAACTATGTTTCTGCATTGTATATTTTTTTACAAAGGATTAATGAGAGGCAGTGGAACTGTTTCATGAGATTCATGTGGTTGTGACTGTAGAAAATGTGTCTCTTATGTTTCATATCTATCTTGTTATGTTTCATAGTTCATTTCATATTCATTTCCAGTGAAGTTTTCTAAGTTAGCTAAGGTAGAATTCAATTTTATTGCTCTACCTGTGGGAAAATTTCATATTCAGTATTCATTCTTCTGTTGAAAAGGATTCAGGTTGTCCATGCCCTTTTAACCCTCTTAATCAATATCTCCATTCCGCACTATCTTAAACTAAATTGCTAGGCTTTCCACCTATCTTGCCTCACGAAGTAATCTGTGCCTTTGTATTAAGTTTTGTTCATTGAGGCCCATTGGTCCCATATCATCCCAAAATCACAGTCATTCATAAAAATCACTTCTTGTATCCATATTTCACTTACTAGCCTATGATAAATAGTTCACTGTAAGTCATCTCAGGCCTTTTCATTTACTCATTCACTGAGTGTGACTCGGAGAGAGCCCTCTCTTGCTCTGGTAGGGCTAGCTACCAGACTGAGCGCGGTTTGTGGTTACCCTGAATTTGCCTTCTTTCAGCCTAAGGTGGATTTAGGTGCTAACATAGTGGCGACGCCACTGGGGACAAATCAATCCCCTTGCTTCTTAATAATTCTAAGCTTCTGTATGATAAGTTTAGGATTTGATAGGCTGAGTAAAGTTGGTTGTGCCCTTTGATTTTTCTCAATAGCATGCTGGCTTCTAGAAGATACACCAGAGCTAATCCAGATCCTGACCCTCCGCACATCTACGAAAATCCCAATTTGATTTCAAGAATTTGTTGTCAAGAAATCTCTATATCGCCCGTGCTCAAATCCCATTCATGCCCGGACATTTTTGAGTATATTGAAGAGCTAGACTTTGATGAGCAGTTTGAATTATCGTTGTTCGAAACCAAGTCCGAAAGAGCGGTTGACTCTACTGTCCACAATCCACAATTTCTTGTAGACTTGGAGACGAAAAGGGCTAACTGGTCTGTTGATAACTACATAGTATCTCAACTTCAAACTCCAATTGCTAGCCCCTTAAAAATTGTGCACACTCCACCAACACCTTCGAGGACAAATCCACCAAGAGTGATGGCTGCCCGTTTTGCACCTCTCGTTTTGCCTCAAGTTTTAGATGATATGTTCGCTGATTACTAAAGAAAAATCCCATTTTTTGATGGCACTCCTAATGGCATTACTGCTCAGCAACATGTGGACAGAATGGAAGATTTCTATGAACTGCATGAGGTCAATGCGAAGAATGTGGCAATGAGAATTTTTGTACAGACATTTGCAGGTGAAGTGAGGAAATGGTTCAGAGGTTTGCCGGCTACTCATATCACTACCTTGGCTGACTTACAAAGACAATTTTTGAACCGCTAGGAAGTGAAAAAGAATCCTCTTCAAATTCTGGCTGAATATGAGAAAATCAAAAGAAACGCTGGTGAGTCGGTCCAAGATTATTGCACTAGATTCAATACAGTTTATAATGAAATTCTAGATAATCTAAGGCCACCTGTGGGACTAGCCATGTTGAAGTTCCCAGATGGTTTTGATGTTGACATCGCTTATCAATTTAGAGAAAGAGAACCGGCCACAATGGAAGACATGCAGAAGATAGCAGTCAGCGTTGAAGCAAATCTGCTGACCAAGAGAGCTAGAGAAAAGGCAGAGAAGAAGATCACTGCAAAGGAAGAATCTTCCTTGGTAGATCAGCTACTTCAGAAGGTAGAGCAGATGCTTGAAAGATTGAAACTTGACAAATCAGAGCCACAAGTTAGAAATCCTAACTTCCGTGGCCAGCAACAACCACAGTATAGAATAAGATAGAGAGATCAGTGAGCCAAAGAGCCGATTGCACAACAACCAGTACAGACACCTTTGCAGCAAAATTTTTTGCATGGACCAGAATTAGATGAGGACGGGAATGTAATAGGTGAAGAAAATCACCTCTTTACTCCTGATGATTTTCCTACTTATCTCACTAAAGAGGAGGAGTATGCATAGAACTCAGCTGCACACAAAGATGTAGATTTCATTCTAGCAAGTGACACCGTCTTGGAGGAGAAATCAGATGAATACCAAAGAGGCTACATGAATGCTTTGTCCACCCAACAACAGTGATATTTACTTAGAAATAGAGATGTGATGGTCAGACCCATTCAGAAAAAGAAGGATGTTGAAGCGTTAAAGAATGATCCAACAGTTACACAAAGGAAAGGAAAGGAGAAGGTTGATCCGGAGAGCAGAAAATCAACGTCAGCAGAACCATCACATTAGCAAGTTGCATCGAAAGAAAAGGAGAGGAAAGAAATCCCAGTCAAAGAGGTAGAAAATATTCTCGCTTTCAATTTAGAGAATGAGATTTCTAAACTAAAGATATCCATCCCCTTGACTGAAATATTGAAGAACAACAGTTATAAAGGACAAGTATCTAAAATGTTGAATTTGGACCCAATGTCCGACATGGTGAATGTCGAAGATGATCAACCTGAAATGATTTTTTGGCCAACATCAAATGGTGAGTCTTCTGATAGTGATGTGCCACCGTTTTACATTAGTTTAAGGTTGCATGATTTTGTGTTACATAACGCCATGTTCGATTCCAGAGCTTCTCACAATCTCATGCCCAAGGCAATCATGGATAAGCTTGGTCTGGACATCACTCGACAATATCATGATCTCTATTCGTTTGATTCCAGCAAAGTAAGATGTATAGGTCTCATCAAAGACTTGGTTGTGAGTTTGGATCAACTCCTAATGAAGAATGTTTTGATGGATGTTGTGGTAGCAGACATTCCTCCAAGGTTTGGCATGCTTCTTTCCAGGTCTTCGGTAGCAAAACTAAAAGGGACATTACAGCTAGATTTCTCCTATGCAACAATTCCAGTATTCAGACAAATGAGGAAATTGTATAGGGAACAAAAAATGAAGTACATGATCACAAGCAAGGAGAAACCAATAAATCATCTTATTAACTATGTACATACCGATTTAGAGTATTTTCTTTTGTATTTAGATAGTTTAAATGATATAGATAGTCAGTTGGTAGAAGCAGATGATATTCCGGAAAAAAGCAGAAAATTTCAGAGAAGTTTTGAAGAAAGAAGAACAAGAATAGCAGAACACTGTTGGGCAATCAGCTGAAAGCAATGGACAGCAAGTAGACAAGGCACAAGAAACAGATTTCCAGCACTTGCAAGAGGAGGAAGAAGGTTTTTGGACCATGGATTTCACTGGAGCAGTGGGAAATAATGGCGTTGGAATTGGAATTTTGGTACGCAGTCCTTTCTCTGCCCCAAACAAAGTCCATAGTAACGTACGGGTATGCTCTTACAAGTTGGCTTTTGAGTGTTCAAATAATGAAGCTGATTATGAAGCTCTGATTGTTGGCCTAAAGATTCTAAGAAAGCTGAATGCCAAGAGGATTTCAGTATATGGCGACTCCAAATTGGTTATCAAGCAGGTCAGAGACAAATATCAAGCAAAGAATCCCAGGATGCGGGCCTACCGTAATGTAGTCCTAGACATTTTGAAATTATTTTTAGAATACACCTTGACATGTGTGCCTTGTATACATAATAGTATTGTTGATGCTCTTGTTAAGGCAGCGAGTAGTTTGAAGATCCCAATGAACTCTAGTAACAAATTCGAAATTCATGTCAAGCATCGTCCAACCTTTCCAAACAATCAGAGATATTGGCAAGTGTTCCAAGATGATGAGGAGAATGATGATTTTCTGCAAAACAAAGGCAAGTTCAAAGAGACCTCAATTGATGAAGAAAATGACGATGGAAAAGGTAATGGTACAAATGAAATGCAGATCAATGAAATGGACGTGTTGTAGCTAAAGAATAATGTTATTCCCAAAGGCTTGATACCTCTAGAAGAACTCTTTGATCAAGATGATGTAGCCTAGAAGCCAACATTGCAGCCAACATAGAAGGGTGTGGAAGAGGTCAATATCGGGACAGCTGCAAATCCTAAATTGGTAAAATTGTCCAAAGCATTGCCGCCAAAGATCAAGGACAAATATATCAGTTTGATGTCTTCATTTGCAGATGTGTTTGCTTGGGACTATTTCGACTTAAAGACATATGATACTAATATAATTCAACACACTATACCCATCAAGCCCAATCAAAAACCATTCAGACAGAAGTTGAGAAGGCTAAATCCAAAGTTGTTGCCATCTATTGAAAAGGAGATCAATAGGTTGTACAAATCAGGGATCATTGTGCCAATCAGATTTTCAGATTGGATCTCTAACTTGGTGCCTGTAAGGAAGAAGACAGGTGAGATTCGCTTATGCATTGATTTCAGAAATCTCAATAAATTTTTGTTGAAGGACAACTATCCAATGCCCAAAATGGACCATATACTTCAGCGAGTAGTGGGAGCATCCCGTATGTCACTTCTTGATGGTCATTCCGGATATAACCAAGTTTTTGTCCATGACGATGACCAAGACAAGATAGCGTTCACCACTCCATGGGGAACCTTTCATTACGCAAAAATGCCTTTCGGTTTGAAGAATGCGGGTGCCACATTTCAACGTGCTATGGAATTGGCTTTTGCAAATGAGAAGGATGTATTTTTGGTGGTGTATTTGGATGATTTGATGGCCTTTTCTAAATCTGATGAAGAGCACATGTACCATCTTAAAACTGTCTTCCTAAAATGTAGAAAATATGGCTTGTTGTTGAATCCAAAGAAGAGCTTGTTCACCATGGAAGAAGGCAAACTACTTGGGCACATTATCTCAAAAGATGGCATCTGTATTGACCCAGCACGTGTGCAAGCAATTCAGCAAATAGATCTGCCTCGGAATAAAAAAGAGATATAATCATTCAATGGTAAGATGAACTTCCTACGCCGCTTTGTACCCAATCTTGCTGAGCATCTAAGAGAGATGACAAACATGCTTAAGAAGGAAAACCAAGTGAAATGGATGGAAGAGGCTGTAAAATCTTTCAATTTGGTCAAATTGGCTCTTTCCTCAGCACCAGTTCTAGTCAGCCCGGACTACACTCAAGATTTCGTATTGTTTTCATTTGCTTCGGAGCATACTATGGCAGCGGTATTATTGCAGAATAGAGATGATCATGAAAGACCCATTGCATTTTTCAGCAGAGCTATAAGAGACGTAACTTTAAAATATAAAATCATTGAGAAGCAAGCTATTGCACTTGTGAAGGCATTGAAAGATTTTCGGGTGCATATTCTACATTCTCACATTTTGGCCTATGTTCCTAACACCACTGTAAAAGATGTATTAGTGCAGACTGATCCAGAAGGAAGAAGAGGCAAGTGGATTGCAGCCTTGCTAGAATATGACGTGGAAATAAAGCCCACAAAACTGGTGAAAGGACAGGGATTGGCGAAGCTAATGGTTGAATCAAACTTGCATGCCTTGGACATAAATCTGATCGCTGTTAGGTCTGATGAGAACGATGAAGAATCACAAATTTAGGTATCTGAAATGTTTTCTCTTTCTCCATGGTATTCAGATATCATATATGTGCTCAAAAATTTGTCACCACTGCCCGGCATGACTAGAAACAAAGCGAGAACACTCAAGTTGAAGGCTGCCAAGTTTTGCATTCTTAATTCAGCACTATATTGGAAAGACCCTGGTGACATTTTGTTAAATTGTTTGGTGGAAAAGGAAGCAAATCAAGTCATGGAGGACTGCCACCAAGGAGACTGTGGTGGTCACCTTTTTTGGAAGTCAACAGCAAACAAAATTTTGAGAGCAGGGTACTATTGGCCGACATTGTTTGCTGATGTATATAAGATGGTCAAGCGTTGTCATAAGTGTTATATTTTTGAAGGAAAGCGGAAGTTGCAGCCTCTACCACTCAAGCCCATAGAGGTGAGTGCCCCTTTCAGCAATGGGGGTTGGATTTCATTGGCGAGATTCATCCCGCTTCTTCCGGATAGCATAGATGGATCCTCACAGCCACAGATTACTTCACAAAATGGATTGAGGAGATTCCCACCAGACAAGCTACAAATGCAATAATCATTTCATTCCTTGAAAATAATATCTTGTCTCGCTTTGGTTGTCTAAATAAGCTAATCACTGATAACGCAACAGCTTTCAAATAAAAAAGGATGGTAGAGTTTTGTCATAAATATCACATCATTTTGGGTCACTCAACTGCCTATCATCCACAAGGCAATGGATTGGCGGAATCTTCAAACAAATCATTGGTCAACATAATCAAGAAGATGCTGGAAATAAATAAGAAGAGTTGGCATAAGAGGTTGGTAAATGTGCTTTGGGCAGATCGGGTCAGCCAGAAGAAATCCATAGGTACGTCACCATTTGAGCTTGTTTATGGAGGTGATATAGTATTTCCTTCCTCTCTCACTGCCCCGGTTGTCAAACTTCTTCAGGAGGATGGCAGTGAAGAAGATCCCATGCAAAGAAGGCTGAATCAAATGGTCCGCTTGCAGCAGACCAGAGAAGAAGTTTTCAAGAACACATCCAAATTGCAGGAGAAAATCAAGAAAATTTATGACATAAAGGCAAAGGTGGATAAATTTCAGGTGGATGATGTGGTACTGAAGTGGGAAGCAAGGAATGAGGAGAAAGGCAAGCACGGTAAGTTCGAGAACCTCTGGAAAGGTCCTTTCAAGATTGCATCATATCGAGGGAAAAATTCCTTTCTTCTGAAGGAAATAACGGAGAAGATTGTCCAGGAGGGCCGATCAATGGTCGGCTACTCAAGCAGTACCATTTCTAAGTTATCAATGCTGCTTCCACGGTCACTGTAAATACCATTTTATTTCAGGTACGTTAGAGTTGTTCAACCTAGCCTTTAAGTCATTTCAATGTCAAGTTTGAGTCAGGTTTTTGGTCATTTCAATTTCATAAATGAGTCAGAGTCTTGTATTATTTATCAAAATGATGACTCCATAGCCCAATGGACGAAGGCACTGTCTAGCTCTTCCAGAGATTTGTTGTTCTTGGCACCTCCAATGAGCTGCCATCCCCCATTGGAGCCAATGTTAGAGTTGGTCTCGTCAATCCTCTGTCAGAGATCAAAACTATGTATGCATTTCATGTTTAGGTGTCCCGCTCCATTCTCCCAGTTGCATTCCGCTAGGGGCATGCCATAATCTGATGGAGAAGGTCATGATAGTCACCCCCCCTCATGACTGGCTCTTGCTAGCTCAGGTCTTTTGTCAATAATCATCAAAGTCCATGATAGTCAAGGTCTGGTCCTTTAAAGGACAAAGGTCATTTCGAGGTCTAGGTCTAGGAATTCATCAATTTGGTCTTTCAACATGTCCAGTAAAGCCATACAGGCCAGAGTGAGGCCCTTACACAGTTATGGTTCAGAGAGCTTCATCATCATGTGGATAAACTTCGAATCTTCTTCAAAACTTTGTTTTGAAGAAAAGTCAAACAGTGTCATTTATGATAAAATTTTCAAAAAAGTTGCCAGTTTATTTTTTCAGATGCAGTCATGGTTTCTGTGGCCAAATGTCTTGTCGTGCAATCCCTGCAAAGAGTGTCGAGAATTTCATCATTTGAGCTAAAATTTCAAAGGGAAAGTGAAAATCAGTGTGTTTTAAAGTCAATGAAAAAAGTGCAAAACATAACATTAGAAAAATGGGTTTTTGAAGAGGCAAAAATTAAACCCATCTCTTCCAAGGCTATATATACAATTTTTTGTCAAAACCAAAGGCATTGTGTTATTACAAGCCTTGGAGAAGCGTTTTAAAGGCGTGAGTGTGCATTGGTGAGTGTTTGAGTGAGTTGGAGGCGGTTTTAGAGGGCGCAGCGCACACAGAGGGGGCGGTGCACACGCAGCCTGCCCACAGTGCAGTTTTTCTAAGGGCACGACGCATACCCATGGTGCGGCGCACTGGGCTTTGCCCGCGGTGCGTAAAGACAAGTGCCCAAACACTCCCAAATTTTAGTGAACCCTATCAAATTGAGAGGTAGGCTCTTTAAAATCACTTGCTCATCAAATTTTTTCAATGATAGGGTGTTTATTGAGATGTTTGAATGTCACCAAAATGCATAAAGTCAACCATAAGAAATCACCAAGAAATTGATGGCTAGGGTTGTTAAAATTCTTGTTAGTGCCAAGGTTTCACTCCACTCACCTTTTTCCCCTCACCTATCATTTTTCCCATCCTCCCTCTCTCATTTTTCCTAAATTCCTTGCCCTAAATTACTACCAAACCCTCTCCCCTATCCCTCCACTATTTGGTCAACACAAAACCCCAAACCCTACCCCATCAAAATACCCAAACTCCTCCCATATCCCTAACAAATTTCTCCATATAACCCTATCCCCATTTCATCACTCCCTTCCTAATACTCCTTGTTTCATTGCTCCCATTGGTAACAGATATTACAAAGGCACCCAACCTCACACCATCATCAAAAGGGCAGCCTAATCACAATCCACATTGCAGTCATGACATCACAGCATTCGTCTGAGTATGAGATGGAGACACAGAGTGGCTCATCCTCAGAAGAGCAGGCTCCCAGGAGACACCACAAGAGTGGCAAACATGTCAGGGATGAACCCACTACCCTCACCGAGTTACAAACATGCCCTCTTTCCATGTCATGCTTCCAGCACCTATCATGTTTTGAATTTTGTCAAATGGTGACAAATGTTAGAGTTCATCATGAGTTGGCCCGTTTATTTGTGCTTCATCTACATGGAGGTCAGTCTATCTTGGCCGGGGTCACTTTCAACATTGACACCCGAAGCTATATCAGTGGCAACAGGTATACCAAATGTTGGAGAACAGTGGCATAAGAATAAGAAGGTGGATAGGCAACACTATGAGCCTTACATCAAGGCCCGATTCTTGAATGAGCTCACAAGAGTCTTTCCCTTCAGATACTTGAAATATGAGTATGCTCCACTCATGAGATTTATCATGAAATACTTCAGCTATGAGGGGAGGTTCTCTCGACTATATGCTTATCACATCTGCTTGCTCATGCACTTTACCAGGGTGTGGATGATGAACCTCCCATTTTTCATATGCAGGAATATAGAGAGTATGAACACCTTCATGTTGCATAAGACCCCTCAACAGCAGCTTAACAGTGTTTATCACTTTTCTCTTATCCGGATTTTGGTGGATCATTAGTTGGAATTGCAGGGCATTGCTTGGGAGGACTTCATTTTCCGTGATTTCTTCAACACATCACAGGTACTATCAGAGCCAGAGCAGGAGTTGGGTGGTCCTTCTCATCAGCATGAGCACCATGAGACCAATACCATGCTATTTTTTGTTATATATCAGAGAGGCAGTAGGCACTTGTTTGCAGCAGCAAAGTGAGTGTTATCTCCACCCAGGGTGGAAGGGGCCTTGCTTCCGACATTGACTACACAGGTACTGGACAAGGGCAAGAAGCCTGTGCATGATGAGGGGCCATCAAGTGTGTAGGAGACCGATGTCATCCTCATTCAGGATGATGAGGCAGAGGTAGAAAATGCCAAACTTAGGATCACCATTCAGGAGTAGGACTTGGAGATCCAAGACTTGATACTCAATTTGGAGAGGGCCAGATGGATCATCAAGTATCTGGAGTAGAGGAAAAATCAGCTTGAGGACCAGCAGGCAATCATGGAGCTGCAAAGCATCCATGAGAATCGACAAGCTGCCCAGCAGAGGAGGATCGAGCTCACTACCTTGGAGCAAGAGATCAACAACGACCATAAGTCTTGGTTAGAGACGGTCAATCTACACCTGGAGAGATTTCTGGAGAAGGCCAATGGGGACAAAACCATATTGAGGAGGATGGCTTGTCATTACAGGGCACGGAACATGAGCGCAAAGGCCCGAATAAGGAGCTTGAAGGCCAAATTGAGCAGAGAAACAAAAGAGGAAAAAGAGAAATATCGGCTTTGAATATTGGCTGAAGCTTTTGTGGCCCAACATAGTGCCTGTTACACAACCTCCAGCCCAAATTTCAAGAAATTTGTGACAATTTTGGTCACATGGGAATTTTTTGGCACAAACACAAGTTTTTTCTCTATACGCGTCGTGCCACCGGCGCGACGCGTAGGATTGGGAGCTCCAAATGAGAAATGGTTTGCATTTTTTGCTTCAACAGGAAAAATCACGACTACTGGCACTCTGGCAAGAAATTTGGGCATGATTTGAGTCTCCAGGAGGTCAAAAAGACCCAAAAAATGGCCTTACTGCCCCTATTTTGACACACAGGAAGCAGTCTTGGGAGAAGGAGGATTTGGAGGGGCAAATGAGCTCCAAATTCAAAAATTCCACTTGGGTTGGAAATTAGATAGGACAGGCTTTCCAACGAGCACACTTGGGCACATTTTGGACTCCATAAAGTGCCTCAAAACTGGCCTCAAAGTGGCACAATGCATACAGAAAAGGGTGCGGCGCATATAGGAAAAAAGGCCCAAAATGCCTCTATTTCGCGAAATTTCGCTTCCCGACTTTTCATAAGTGGGCCCCTTCATTTACACTTCATTTTTTTGGCACCTAAGGTGGTTTTAAAAGTATTTTCACTCTAGATGGGCATTTATCCAAGTGGCAAAGGAAGGCAGAGGGTCACGTAAGCCATTTGTCATGTTTGTGGCACTGCACCTGTAGCTAATGTTTGGCTCTACACCTTCATTTTGTAATGATTCGAGTAACTCCCCAACCCTTGGGCGTTCTATCTCTTCATGGCACATTCTATATATTGTAGCAAACTATTTGCAAAGGGTTGGTTGGCTTGTAACTTCTGGTAGACTGTGGGAAAAAAACTCTGTTTCTGCATTGTATATTTTTTACAGAGGATTAATGAAAGGCAGTGGCTCTGTTTCATGAGATTCATGTGGTTGTGAGTGTAGCAAATGTGTCTCTTATGTTTCATATGTATCTTTTTATGTTTCATAGTTCATTTCATATTCATTTCCAGTGAAGTTTTCTAAGTTAGCTAAGGTAGAATTCAATTTTATTGCTATGCCTGTGGGAAAATTTCATATTCAATGTTCATTCTTCTATTGACAAGGATTCATGTTGTCCATTCCCTTTTCACCCTCTTAATCAATTTCTCCATTCCGCACTATCTTAAACTAAATTGCTAGGCTTTCTTCCTATCTTGCCTCACGAAGTAATCCGTGCCTTTGTATTAAGTTCTCTGTTCATTGAGGCCCATTGGTCCCATATCATCCCAGAAACACAGTCATTCATAAAAATCACTTCTTGTATCCGTATTTCAATTACTAGCCTAAGATAAATAGTTCATTGTAAGTCATCTCAGGCCTTTTCATTTACTTATTCACTGTGTGACTCGGAGAGAGCCCTCTCCTGCTCTGGTAGGGCTAGCTACCAGACTAAGCGTGGTTTGTGGTTACCCTAAGTTTTGCCTTCTTTCAGCCTAAGGTGGATTTAGGTGCTAACAGGTTCCATTCAACACTCTGATTATTGTCACAAACTCTGGCGGAAGGCAGAGCCCTTCTCGCAGAGCTTCAGAGGCATGGGCTCACCCTAGCCCATCAGATGAGGTGAGCGGGGACCAATGGGGCCCCTTCTTACAAGAAAATAATGATGGATAAAGGAAAAGCCCCACTGGAAGGGGTGTAAATGTCTGGATCTGAAAATGCAAGAAAGGATGAGCTAAGCAAGAAGAAAAAGGATGGTGGGAAAACCAAGGAAACCCATAGTAAAAAATGAACCAATGAAATCAAGATTCTGCAAGGAAAAGAAAATGGGATCCCCAATCCCGAGTAGGAACCACATGAAGTAGAAGGATAAAACAAAAAAAATGTGGAAAGCGAGGCCCTGCCCCAAGACGACACAGATTTGGATGGATCTGCCACATCGACAAGAAAATTGGAGGACATGGGGTGCTCCAAGCCCAAAATGACAAAAAGTCTACGGGTTGTTATCAACGACCCTGAAATGCAAGCTTACAGAGACCATATGGAAATACATGCAGTGATCTGTAAGTTCATGGACTTTTGGCCAACGAAACAATCCCTCTGCTTCTGGATCAAGTAGCAATGGAAGCCTAAGGGAGATGTCAGTTTACACCTAGGGGCCAAAGGGTTCTTTATTGTTGTCTTTGCGAGCCTAGAAGACAGGGATCACATTTTTGATGGAGGACCATATTTCTATGCCTCAGCAGACCTCTATATGAGACCCTGGAAAACCAACTTTGCACTAGAATCGGAAACATTCAGGCATGTACCTGTTTGGATTCGCCTATTCTCTCTCCCCATAGATTATTGGAGACCTGTAGCATTGGAAAAAATAGGCAACAAGCTAGGAACCTTCATCCAAGCCTTGGAGGCTACCCTACAAAAAAGTTACACCTCTTGCGCAAGAATATGTGTTGAAATGGATGTTTCAGGTGCACTACATGAGGGTCTACAGCTAGAATTTAGAGATGAAGTCTTCTTTCAAGCTATAGACTATGAACAAATCCCCTTTCGATGCTAGAAGTGCCACGAACATGACCACCTATTTAGGGAATTCCCAATGAATAATCCAACCCATAAAACCAAAGAAAATACATGCAAGGATCAGGAAGGCTTTTCCCATCCAAATGGGAGACAATGGGCCAATCGGAAAAACCTTCCCAAAACAAGCACCTCCATCAAAGGAAAAGTTAGTGCCTTTGAATTTCTTGGGTCTGGAACAGCTTCAATCAAAATCCCCCAAGCACCAAACCTAACGTAGGATATCCAGGATGCTCCTTCATAGGAAGCCTAAGGTCCCAATCCAGATCCAACGAATGAGATCTTACAAGTTCATGAGTTGGCAAATGACCTAGAAGGAGATGCAGAAATGACAGCCAATGAAATCAGAATAGAGAATATGGAACTCAGTGACATACTAGAGAGGGAAGGCATGGATCTCAATACCATGGTAGAGCAATGGAAGTAAAAAGGAATGGAACACATCACAAAGGAGGAAGTAGCCAGAGTAAATCTTCTTTTCTTGGCAAGGCAAGATGCAGAACTAAAAGGGAAAAAAAGAGGGTTTGGAGCCACAAAGGGTTTGGGCATCAAGGACCAAGAAGTACTTCAAACAAATAACAAATCCAAACACAGGAAAAAGAGAGGTCAACAAACAAATAATGAAGCACTTCAAGAGCTAGGTCATATGCTTCTCGACTCAAGTAAGATGAAAGCCCTTGAGGCTTTCACATTCTCCTCTTAAACCCTGTTACTTATGAAGATTCTTTCATGGAATGCTAGAGGACTAAATAGCCAAAGGAAACAAAGACTTCTAAGAAAGAAAGTCAAAAATAAAAATCCCGACATGATTTTTCTACAAGAAACCAAGTGCTCCATCCAGAAAATGAAAGGAATAAGCAACAATTTAGGAAAAAGATTGGAATACACAGAAGTGGAAGGGAATGGAATGGAGGGAGGCCTGGCCACTCTCTGGAATCCCCACTCCGTCCATCTTATAAATGCAGAGGCTTCAAGATCATAAATCTCCATGGAATTGCAAATCATAGGTGAATCCAATACATACTTGTGTACAAATATCTATAGCCCCCAAAGACTAGAGGATAAACTATTGATGTTAGATCGCCTATCCAAGATGCAACGCAAAAATCCTACAGCTAAAGCTATCTATGGGGGAGACTTCAATATGATTACCTCATTGACAGAAAATAAAGGAGGGGTAATAACTCTGAATAAAGATGTAGAGGCTTTCAACAGCTTCATCAAAATAGAAAATGGTGTTGATATCCTCCCCAAAAATCGGTCATTCACCTGGAATAACAGAAGAGGGCGGGAAATGTAGATTGCCTCTAGACTTGACCATTTTCTTATAGTAGAATCCATCCTCCTTGAGGGGGTCACTGTGGATTCAAACATTATTCCTTGTGGAGGCTTTGATCATTGGCCCATCACCCTGGACGCAACCATCCTCGGCACCCCAAAAAATAGACCTTTCAGGTTTGAGAAATTTTGGTTAAACCATTCGGAATTCACAACTAAAATCAAACATTGGTGGCATGAGCAGCTGGATACCAGAGGAACCAAAATGTACCAGTTCCAAGCTAGATTAAAGCACCTCAAAGCTCGGCTTAGGGCCTAGAACCAAGAGGTCTTCGGGAATATTTTCAAAAACAAATAGGTACTGGAGGAACAGATAGCATAGATCCACACTGAATGGCTCAAAGGGGACATCACCAATGATTCCATTGGCACGGATCAAGCCCTAATGCAAAAATGGAATGAAAGATGCCAGTAGGACGAAATTATTTGGAGACAAAGTCTCGCATACAATGGCTTAAAGAAGGGGAAAAACACCAATTTTTTCCTCTGATCGGCTATAGATTACAGATTCTCCAACAAAATCACCTAGTTGAAGGATGAACAAGGCACTCCCCTCTAGTCTCATCAAGATATTGCCTCCATCCTCACTGATCATTTTAGTCATATAGCAATGGAACCAGACACTAATAGGGAAGAGGCTATTAGGGAAGTCATATCCTCCATCCCAAGGTTAATAATTGAAGATCAGAATAAATCCTTAGACCACCCAGTCACCATGGAGGAGGTGGAAGAAGCAGTGGAAAAGATGCCTAATGGAAAGGCACCAGGACCAGATGGTTTCACCATTGATTTTTTCAAAGCTTGCTAGGAAGTTGTGCGATTGGAAGTGTGGGAGGTGGTGGAAGACTCCTGGAAATCCTCCTCCATCCCAAAATCCCTCAATTCCACCTTCATCTCCCTTATTCCCAAAGAGGAGGTAGCTGGTATCCCTTTGAAATTTCGGCTTATTGCTCTGTGCCAACAAACTGAAGCCAAGTCTTCCTTTGATTATCTCAGAGGAGCAATTAGGCTACGTGGAAGGCAGACAAATCATGGATAATGTCCTGCTAGCACAGGAAATGGTTCACACTCCTCAATCCAAGAAAAAAGCTAGTACGATCATTCAGCTGGATCTCTCGAAAGCCTATGACAAGGTCAGTTGGAAGTATCTTGAAGCCATTCTGGAAGCCTTCAGATTTTCACAACGATGGATCAATTGGATTCTAGCTTTAGTCAAGTCCCCCAGCTTGTCTATCCTGGTCAATGGTGCTCCCACTGTTCCCTTTGCTCCCTCTAGATGCATTCGCCAAGGGGATCCCATTTCCCCTTTCCTTTTTGTCATATTGATGGAAGGCATGAGTCATGTTATCAATTAAGAATTCTAATACCAAAATTTCTCACATTAGTTTATGGTAAAAGTCGGTGCTAGTCTAAGTTTGATGTTTGTTTGCCTTAGAGTCTGAGTCTTAGGAGTCTTGAGTCAAATATGCATTCTCATTCATCACTGGTCATTCTCATTCATCACCGATCTCATAGCCATGTGTCA
Organism: Pinus taeda; assembly: GCA_000404065.3. Classification (NCBI taxonomy): domain Eukaryota; kingdom Viridiplantae; phylum Streptophyta; class Pinopsida; order Pinales; family Pinaceae; genus Pinus; species Pinus taeda. The sequence goes on along the minus strand of APFE030805523.1, from coordinate 39,114 downwards.
ATTTTGTTTAAAAGCTACTATGTGCCACAAAGCCCTTTAGATGATTTCGTAGCACATGTAACCATTTTGAAGTATTTTGCAGTGCAACAGGTTTTAGGTGATTTCGCAGCGCAATATGTTTTAGGTGATTTCGTAGCGTATAATTCAAAATTTGCACTGACTGCGCTATGAAATCGGAGATTCGTGCATTCTACAATGAATCTTTCCTAACTGTCAAATCTGTCAAGTTAAGTTATAGTTGCGTCATTCATTGTCAGTTTATGCACTCCACATATCATATCCAACCGCTTATCTCCATCATTACATCCGCTAGGTACATTGATACACACAGATTGCAAGTTCCAAGAAAAGCCAGGTATGCATAGTCTTAATGATTATTGTATTCATTGCATGAGAAACAAGTCTGCAAGATTTCAATTTGAAAACATTATTATCAAGTGAGGCAACTATTGACCGAGGCATTCATTCAAGCAAGGCAAATATTGGAGTTTGATCAGCACTAGCATTTCCAACCTCCATTACACTGAACCTTCATGGAGGGATTGGCAGAAAGAAAATACCACAGATCAGGCAAATGTTTGAGAAACGAGCCTGAAGGTTTAGACATAACCTTGAAGAATAGAGAAGTTTATCATGCATTCAAACAAGCCGTATTTTGGCATTTTTGCAAGAAACTCCAAGGAGGTCATGCACAAGTTACCAAGGAATTTGCCCTGAATTTCACAGGACTAAACTCAAAGGTTGGTATGCTGGAATTGCAGGTCTCACCAAACATGATATCCATAGTTACGGAGATTCCAAGGGGGCAATAAAGTTGGTTTAAGAATTTCAAATTTGGTATGAGCCCATGCAAAGAGTTTCTAAATCAGGAATTCATTAACTCAGATTTAAACAAGTTTGTTCCTAGAAGTTATGTCAAAGAGTCATATGCCAATCTGCTTACTTGTATACAAAAGTACCTTACCTGTGAAGGGAGATATAATAAGGTGTATTCATACCATTTTAAACTTTTGTTGCATTTCACAGGAAAGGCATCTATTGATCTACCTTTTTACTTATTTCGTAGCTTAAGTAAAATGTGTGATAAGGTGTAGCTAAAGAAAGAAGCCTGTGAGACTTCATTGTTCCACCATGGCTTGGTTAAGTTGATAGTTCTACATGAACTCCAGAGGGTAGGTAGGGACTGGCACACATTCCTATTCATGTCTGGTTTAAAGAACGAGACTAGTCTCATCCCTCAAGCTGCAAAAGATCTTCCAACAACAACTGGACATCAGATAGAAACAAGATCCAAGAGGTTTTCAAAGTTGAAGGCAAGGAAACAAGTAAGAGAATCCACCAAGCCACTGACTATTCAGGATGTTAGCTTCCTGCTGCAGCAGGTTATTCATATTTCATGATTGACATTTTACTGGCCAAATATATCGTACTTTGCATGCTGCAATGCTCCATATTTGCTTACAGTCTCCAAACGAAGAAGGCTACTTCAAGTTCATTCAATTGCCTTTCAAATTTTGTAAAGTTATCCCGGTATCGCCAATGTTTCAGTTAAAGGGAGGTCCAAACAACCTAATCTTGGTCTCCCTAGGTTTAAATTTCCTGTTTTAGAATGTAGAGAATGCAACTCTGTCCAAATAGTTTAATCTTGGCAGATTCTTAGATAGGTAGAGAAGCAGAGGAGCCCAACAGCTTAATCTGGGCCCTTGGAGGAAATAAGGGTAGTATGTAGATAGGAAAGCATCAAAAGAAAAATGAATGATGGGTTTGCAAGTCTAAGTGCACCCAAATCAAAAGAAGAAAAAATGCTAGGTAAGTAGGCTGGGTAGATAGTTCGGAGGTTGCTGAATCCTAATTACTGATCAGTTCCAGACTTTCAGGTGTCATCTCATGCAGGACACAATCAACAAGAAATTCTATGCGAGAAGCTCAAAAGAGGTATACCTAACTCCCCTTCTCTGCTTTCCCCAATCATTAACTAACTTCCCCAAAAGAGGTCAAGATCTGCTTGACGCCTCTTAAATTCCATCATTTTCATAACACTAGCTTGAGTGAAGATCTGCTTCACTCAAAGTTGTTCCATACTTTCTCTAAAGAATGGTCCTACCCCCTTGTAACAGCCTAAGCTCTCCTGAACTTAGCGCTTTCTTACCACCTCCATATTAACCACTAACATTATTATTTAGCTCCCTATATTTCACCATCCCCCTACTAATATTAAATAAATATCCCCTATATACATATCCCTCCCCCCGGTTGAAAAATAACCATAAGTACCCCCGGGAATTGCTATGTTTACCAAAAACTAAGCAAGAACCCTTAACCTCCAAACCATCTCCCAGATACAATGGAATCCTTCCAGAGTATAAAATCCCTCTCAGCTAATCGGACCCCTTCCGAAACCTCAAAATGCCCTTAGCACCCACCTACTTGCTCTTTCCGCCCAAAACCTTACACTCCGCAGAACCTCAAAGCCAGATCGCATCGCAAGATCGCACTTTCCCCTCCATGCAAGTTATGACCCATCCGTCACCACTCGATGCGATATTGCGATATCGGCGGTCGGCGATCGCAAGCGCCAAATGCCCAACTCAAGCACCCTCCATTCCCCGCTGATGCGATATTGCGATCGCATCGGAGCTAATTCATCGCATTACCTCCTATATCAGCACCTTGCCATGTCATTCTGTACTAGGGACCCACCACAGCTGACGTCATCCGTCGTACAGCCGATGTCATGCTGACGTCAGTAGCCAGAAAGCCGAAACTTTGCGTAGGAAGAAAAATCGCACTTCGGAGCTCTAGAACAAGAAACAGAGGCTTCACGCTAATCGCGCATCGCTACGGGAAATAGGCCGTTTCGAGGAATCTTCGGGGAATCTTTTGATTTCTTAGCCCCTTGTACGCCGAAAAGCCCGAAAATCGCCCGATCGTGCCAAAATGATCCAATTTGAAGACAGCAGCAGATCAATGACAGAGTTTAAAGTGTATCAGATCAAATCATCAGGGATCAAACGTGTCAAAGAGTATCAGTCGACGGCGGAAACCATCAATGTAGTGGCAAAGAGTATCAGTGAAAATCTTGAGCAGCGACCCGAAGCAGGAGAACATTTAATATCTTCCAGCAGATTCATAGAAAGAGGGCGAAGCCGCTTGAAGCTCTCAAATCATAATTATTGTACATTTAACTCACACCAGAGCAGAACTGTAGTTCCCAAAGCACAATCATTCCAGCAGCACCGCATCTAGCCCCCAAGGGCCACATTGTCACCTTTTCTGATTCAGCTACCCCTAGCGCAGCCAAAAAGATTTACTTGCATTTAATTCCAGCAACACTTAGATTTTTGAAGAGTTTTCTAGCAGACCTGTTTAGGTCAGTTGTAATGATGTCTTTCCGATATTTTGCTTATAAATACCACCCTGAACGATGTTGTGAGGGGTTGGTTGGTTGGTAGTAGTATTTGGTCAGTCTCCTTTCCAGCATTTTCTCCGAGCAGAGACTCGCGCTGTAACTGTCATAATTTCCATAATCAAAGATTGCTGAAAGCATGGATTGCGAAACTACTTGATGTTTTCTCTTGGCCAAGGAATGATTACGGAATTCCTGTGCTTCTACATGATCCAATAAGTGTTTCTCTCCTCTGCTTACTTTTATGTTTTTTACCACCGTTCCGCCTTCTAAATTGCAGGAAAAAAGAATAGCTTAAGATTTGTTTCATTACACCTTAAGTTCAATTTCTGCATTTCTCGATGTTTTCTTCAGAAATAACTATGAGCATGTATACTTAAATGATCTTGTTTACGTTGTTTCTTTCGCATATGAATGCATGTTTAGGAATTCTTAATTGCTCCTAGATCCCATTCATCCATTTCTCCTCTTCTTCAGCATGATGAAATGATTCTCCTTTGCCTTTCATCCCTGATT
>APFE030805523.1:19070-29627 GCA_000404065.3 Pinus taeda | reverse complement strand
CTTTCTGAGTGCCTGAACTGAGATCTGTTACCAAAGAGAGTTGCCATCAAGGACAACACCTGTGCCATAGCTCCAAAACTGTGCCATAATGCCAACATATTCCATCTTCATCACTTCCAGGGGTGCTTATATTTTCTCTTATGGATGAGAACACTTGGGATCTCTCTTCTTCCTTTGAGGATCCCTCATTTTCTATTGCCACTAAAGTAGGTCTATCTACATCACTAATAGATACATTTCTATCTTCAGAAGCTTCACATGAACATATAGAAGATAAAAGACATATATTTTTCACACTTATTATATAGAAATAACATACCTTCTAAGTTGTATGTCCTCTCATCTAGGTCATCTTCTTCACCATTGTTGGAGTGGAGACCAACAATTTTCTCACTGGAAGAAATATCTTCAATCTTCTAAGCATCTTTCCTTCGAGATGTTTTCTTCTTCTTCCTTTTATTCTTATTTCCGTTAGAAACATTTACAGGTTTTGATTCATTGCTTGAGAAACAAGGTTCATCAATCTCCTCTATTGCTGCATAGATCTCTCCTCCATGCAGACATTTCAATCTATCCAACGTTTCCTTAGTTGTCTCATAATGCCCTATTCTATCAACATCTAACTTTGATATCCCTTTCAAGAGGATGATTTTCGCTTCTTCTTTCCTATTTCTCTTTCTCCATTCACAATGGATCACCATACATCAACATTTAAAGCCATTAAATAGGCTTCCATTATGATCCTCCAGAGTTCATAGTTTGATCCATTTAAGTATGGAACTCCATCTAGTGTTAGCCAAGCTTGATTGGCCATTATTTCCCTTTGATCTACCTTCGATCAGTTAAGTACTTCCTAAAGGAACTAGGATCTAATATCAATTTTTGGAAATAATGTTAATATTGAAAAGGGGGGTGAATCAATATTAAGGCTAATTTAACACTTGGCCTCTTCTCAGCAGTGCTCATACATAGCTATTCACTCAAATCTATAACAACGATGTTGCTTCCCCCTAACTTTCACAACTGCAATCTAGGGTTTTTTTGCTCTACTGTACAAGGAATGATGTTCTCTCTGTAGTCAAATATACTACCCAAGAGCGTACTCCGTGAATGGCTCACCATAATGTTGTAACATCTAGATACTTGTGACTACTACCATACTAAATGTTGATCATGGGCCCCTGAGAATTTTTCTCCAATTCAACAACGCAAAAACTACAACTACAACACAATAAATTTGGAGAATGGGCATCTGTGTGAATCTACATACTGATAATTAAATATTAGTTAAGCTATGCATTCTAGGAGTTCCTCATACATCTAGCATGTTTGTACCTATCTCATGCCTTCGAATGTTACTAATGAATACATTAGGGCATCTATGCAATCATGGTCCTATTCACCTAGAACCAATAATTTCTACATTTATCATTATTCTAATGACACGAACTCTTTTGTGTGCATTTACCCAACTTCCGACTCATTCATGCTTGCATAAACACCTCATGGCAAATAACCAAACTGGCGAATCTGCCAAATATGGAGAAATTCTCCCAAAACTATCAACTCACCCATATCCATAGGTGCTAATCCCTTAGACATGCAACAAACCTCGAATATGGCATAAGATCCAAACTTGGAGGACCCCTCTCCAAATTTGTCGACCCATTCAAGCCTTCTTCTCTGAGGTGTAATAGACTTCAAACATGGTAGAAGTACTGGGCCTAGCCCATAACACTAAAGGGCTACCAACTTGTCCATAAAATTGAACATATGCCATTATATGAGTTGGGTTTCATAAGCCTTGGTACCCATAACTTTTATTTAAATACAATTCCACAAGACTTACGAGATTCTAGGATTCCAGGTACTAGCCAACCTATGCCTTAGCACCTTCCCTTGTCTCCTCTACTTGTTCTCCTTCATAAGACCAGGTGGCATGAACTATGGATAAGCCTTTGGGTGCTAGACTTCTCTGCTGCCATGCGGGAGCTAAATTCCCTTTATAACCTTCTCCATGCCCTTGGTCACATAGCGGAAAAAAACATACCTTGGGCTTATTCTTAGCCTTCAAATTTCTCCTTTAGGATCATGTGTCAAGGTGGGAATTCCCATTGTATGCATTGGACAATAAAAAACCCGCAGGGATGACATGTGGTACCACTACTTATAAAGCCTATGAGAGCTTATTTTCCTTTATAAACCTCCACACCCTTAGTCTTCATTAATTCCAATTACCACATCCTGGCACTAAGGCCCAAAGCTACCTAGCCCAATGTTTCAATAAAAATATTTTAACGAAAAGGTTACATGGCTTATCGACTCTGATTTTTCTTCACTACTGTTCCTTGATCCTCGCAACCTCGACGTTATTTTTTCAATTAACAAATAATTATGGGATTTTTTACCTTTTGGGTATGCTCACTACTAGGGTGATGTCATGTTGATTTCATTCATGCCATGCGTTGACTTGTGAGAGGTCGATGTGACACCTTTTGGGTACTTGAAAATGCTAAAACTTCTTGTCACATGTCTAAGATTATCTCATGATGACATCATCTCCAACCAATAATATGTTGTAATTTGTCCTATCAGAGGAGAGAGAAAGTGTCTCCTAATCCTTAATTTTGCAAGCAATCTCCTTTGTAAATGGTTTTATGTCCGAAGTGATATGCTACCAAACTATTACCTCAAGACATCAATCCTGACACTTTTAAGAAACTCATTTAACAAAATGTTATAGGATTTAGACCTTCTGGGATTTCGACCCTCTGGGCTTGGCCCGCTTGTGGCACTACTATCAATGCCCGCTTATGCTCCTCTTTCTTTAAGGTTTTGGGATTGGCCTACCTTCCACCTGTCTCCCTTTGAATGCCTCTTTCTATTGGCCCCTCTATAATGCACAACTCTCAATTACAAAAACATCTGGGCTTTCAACCATTTGGGCTTTTGAGCTCTACACCATATCTCCATGCTTTTGGGTTTTGGGCTTTTGAGATTTTGGGCTTTCTACCATAACTCTATGGCTTTGGGCCTCCAGGCCTCTAGGATTTTGGAAAACGTTCCTGCTACCCCCACTTAATGCCATCCCGTAACTCTTTTAAATAAACCTATGGGCTTCTGGGCCTTTCGGGGTTCTAGGCATTGCTATTAAGGACTTCAAAGTCCTTACTTTGACTGATCATAACTTTTTGATCCAAGAGGAAATTTGTGGACTTTAACATAACGTTGGAAAGATATTTCCAAGTAATATCTAGCTATTCCATTTCCAAGAGTATTTGAGAAAACCTCCTAATGCAGAAATGCCTCCAAAATATGGAACTCTCAACCATCACAATCATATTTTTATGGATTATTTAATAAGCCTTCTATTGTGATGATCCTCTACTAGATACTGTAGCAACCATGGGACACCCCCGAGCTTGACACACAATGCACATCAATGCCACCATCTATTGCCATTAGCATCAATACTCATCTGGTTGACATCAATGGAAACACACATGTTGCCATTAGCCATCAAACCATGCCAACTATCCAACACATGTACTAGAATGACTATTTACATCAATGCCAACACATTTGTTTCCACTAGACATTTAGGTAATGCTAATTGTCCAACATGTTTCAAAAAACATATGCACATGGTGGGTCTATACTAACACATGAAATTTTTACAAGGAAATTTTTTAATGGATTGGCACACACATAAAGAGGACCTACTTCTCTTCATGGAACATCAACACTCACTTGAAAAAATAGAATAAGGATTAGTTGACGACACTGGACACCACCAACATATAGGGAATCTCCTGAATATAAGGTCCTAATTAGACCTAACACCATTTGGTGTAGGAGTCCCATCCAGAATATGTCCTCATTGTCGTTAACTTAAAGATACGCCTTAGATTTAATAGTTAGCACAAGAGAGAAGTGAAAATGTGCTTTTGAATGAGTAAGTGAGTGTGCCTTGTGAATGTCTGATTATAGATGCATCAAGGTTCTTTCACTGCAAGGAGGGAATAAAGTGAGCCTTTAAGAGAGAAGTGATAGTACTACCCTAATGGAGACACACACAAAAAGATAAATTCTTGTCTAACATCAAGAGAAATAGTTCACATAGATGTGACGATCATTATAAACATTACAATACAAATTCAATAAGCACTGAAGTCACCGAAATAGTTCAATTACTCCAGTACAAGTGAAAGAAAACATGAATCATAAACATTCAAAGAACAATCTTAGAAACATTCACAATCCATGTGTGAAAATTTTCTAGCCTGAAAAGGCTTCAATATTAAGTAAAATTTCCAAGATACATAAATACAATGGACATCACTAACTCCAATAGTGGATTGTTAGAGCCACTACTTTTTCCCCAAAAGTACTAATTCAATCTCTCTAAATACTTGTGGGAGAATCCAAGGTTAAACTTTCTTTATAGAGCAGTGAAGATCCCTATATAACTTGAGGCATGACTTTTCACATCCCCATGACCCTTGAATTTCCAACTCCTAATGAACTTTGGACTTCTACAACCTTTGGAATTCCAAATGAATTTTGGAATTACATATGACTTTTGGTATTACATGTAGTTTGGATTTCCACAACTCTTTTTTCCATACATGACTCTTGGACTTCCACTTATTTGTCTTTATAATGATTCCAACATTACATGATGACTTCCACATCATCATCAAATGAAGAAATTACATGTCACTATCCTTGATGACTAGGACTAATAGTGATCGATGACATGGAATTTCTTCAATAGTGACATGCCTGCCACTTTGGTCTCCGTTCTTAATACAACTTATGATCACGATGCCTTTCCCCTCCAAAGGGTCTTTGGTCTTGGTGCCTTTTAGGGCACTTCGATCATCAATCTTTCACTGTGTTATTTATTCTTAGAGGCTTCCTTTGTTTGTATTTTTTATTAGATCTTTCCTCATATGTGATTGCAATGCTATTTCTTGAACACTTTTGTCTGCAATCACTCATGAAAATCAACCATCAGCTTGAAAGTCTCCTATTTTATCATGTTTTATGCATATTTTCTATTCATTCCTCTTTTTTGCACTTAAAAGGGATAAGGAGAGATTCTGGGGAAATTGGCGCACTTTGAAGGGCTGAAGGGCTAGAGAGAGAAGGCTTTAGGTCTTCGACATGTGCTCAAGGGAAGGAGATAGTCAAGGCAGGGTACATGGTACAAGTCCGAAGGATGAAGGGGAAAGCTTCGAGCTTCCCAAGTGTGTTGTGTTCCCAAGAGATAGAGGGAGGGTACAGGGCACACTCTTAGAGGCTAAAGGAGGAAGGATTCAAGATTTTAGGATGCACTCACTCACTAAAGAGGCTCAAGAGGGTGCATGGCACAAGTCTGAAGGAGGAAGGGGAGAGCTTTGTGCCTTCAAAGTGTGTTGATGCACTTAAAGGGTCTAGGAGGGTGCATGGTGCATTGCAAAAGGCTGAAGGGTTGGGCTTAAGGCCTTTTGGGTGCACACAATGAAGGATTCCTGATCAAGGTTTTAGAGTGCACTCATGCGCTCTTGGTCTTAATGAGTTTGTTTTGAAACTATAACTTGTCTAAGTCCAGGAGATAGGACAAGGGATGAACATGATGAGATTTAGAATAAAAACATGTGAAACACATACCAACTCATCGAGAAAAATTATACAATATTGAACAATGATAAGTATACATAAAAACACCACTTTACATGCATTCCTCAAGTATCTCAGGTGAAGTGTGTGCAAATGAGACCAAAAAGTGTCATTTTACAACAACAAATATGTTACGATAAATGAATTACGCCAAAGATGTTATATTCAATACGACAACACTTGAGAACAATCAAGAACACTTGAAACACATAGAACAACATGAAACGACACTTGATGACCAAGTCGGAATTTAACATGATGATAAAGTATGCTCCAAAATTTGAATGTACTAAAATTTTTCGAGGGTGTTGTAGCAGTAACAACATTGGGTGAGCTTAAAATTCTCCGTCTGGGAATAACTTTTGGTTAGAGGGTCAAACCTTCAGGAAGTATTGATTGCCTCAATTTCCCCTTTTGAACCCGGTTATATACATAAAATCTCACTTTCTTCTACTTGGTTGAACACACAAAAGATACACCATATCACAATTGTTTCAATCCAGGAATGAGTAATGTGCATGAAAAGTTTATGATATTCTTTGTATGAGTTTTCATCTCTAGTGTTTCTTTGCTACCAGTAGGCCTGGATAGTATCTCGACGGAGTCACTTCAAGGGCACAAATGTTCCTTCTCTTCCAACGAGCCTAGATAGTACCCCCATGAAGTTGCTTGCTTCACCTCCTTATGCTTCAAGCCTTTCTCTTCTTTCACCCTTTATTTATTTATTTAAAAAAAATGTGAATCAACACTTACTATTCTCAACGGGTGGAAGAGGAATCTCAAATTATTGAGAGCATAGGAGGTTGACCCTTAAGAGAATTATTTTAAGACCTCTAATATTGATTTGTTCACTTTAAATTTTCCCCTTATCCTTTCTCTACTATATTATACAAGCGTTAATGAACAAGTAGATTTACACCAAGTTGAGTAGTTTAGATACTAGCATAGGCACATATCTAATAGGTTCTCTCATGATTATCCTATCGGATGAATCACATTTTCCATCTAGACTTGGCTCAACTTATGGAATTTTCCCAAAAACGGACGGAGAACAATAGAAAGCCAAGCGTTGGGTTGTCACACTTCTCTTTCATCACACCATAAAGTCCTTTTGGGCCATGCACTTTCACAGACAATCTTATTTATTTAAAATGACCAACACACATCACAAAATAAGATATGAATAACAAAATACACTTATCACTAATACATACGAAAAGAAAAGACACAAAAAAAAATGTACTTGAAGAGAAACTTGTAGCTTCTATTGGAAACAATGTTTCAAATCTTAGCCATTTATAGGAAGGGGGTCAATCCTCCCATCCAAAGATTTCAGCTTGAAGGTATTATGATTGAGCCTTTCTTCAACAATAAATGGTCCAATCCACAACGATTGGAACTTCGTGTATTTACCTTTGTCTTCGTGGGGTTTATCCCACTTAAGTTATAGGTCACCCAGATCAAAGCTCTTTACCCCTATGGATTTTTTTTATCAAACTAATTCTTTACATGGATTTGGTGTACGAAAAATCTCTCCTTGGATTTGAACCTTTCCTCCTTGACTTTGAGTGAAGTGTATATCTTGCTCTGAACTAGAAGGCAAAGTATACCTTGTGACCCTTGTGAGAGTTGCAAGGTTAGGAGGTAAAGGTTCAGAGGTAGGTTAACTTATTTACCATAAACTAAAGAGTATGACAAGGTCTTTAGGGAAGGCTTTGAAGTTACATGGTCAACCTAAAATGCACTAGACAAAGAAACATGCCAGTTCTTTTGTTTAGAGAAATGGTTTTATTGATTATGTGTATAAGCTTTTTATTTATTGATTCAACCAAACCATTTCCTCGCTGATAATAACTAGATGCATGTTTTAAAACAATCCCATTTTCTAATGTGAATTTGTAGAGTTTTATAAATGAAAAATAAGTTGCATTATCGAAGAAAAGTGACGTAGGAACACCAAACCTGGTTATAATGTTCTATCATAAAAAGTGGATGGCTTCCTGGTCATTTACTTGTCTCAAAGGAACTACTTTTGACCACCAGATAAAATAATCTGTCACTGTGAGGATATACTAGTGTTGCTTTGATGAGTGAGGAAATATTTCTCTGATAACATCTAGACCCCAATGTTGGAATGGTTCCTCAACTACCACTGGTAGCGGTGGGGCATATAACGTTTGATCACGATTGATGCATTTCTGACTAGATCGGAACTTGAAGACATAAGCATGAGAATATTTGAATAGAGTGGGATAATAATAACTAGCCCTCATAAATTTATGTGGTACAATGTCACCCATGTAGTGGCAACTTGCTGGCCCGTCGTGAAAATCTCTGAGTACCTTCTTTGTATCCTACGGCTCAAGGCATCTTAAGAGGAAATCATTGTGGTGATTTTTGAAAAGCACTCCATGGACTAGTTGGTAAGATAGAGCTTTTAAACAAATTTCCCTTTTATGTTTATTCGATAAGTGCATCGACAAGGTTCCATTCTCTAGAATTTTTTGTACATTAGCATACCATGGCACTGTAGATGAGGAATATGGAACATGCTATATGTTGTATGTTTCTATCTCCTTCTCCCAACCTAAAAGATCTTTCTGAGGAGTATTGCTTGCTACAACTGCTATCTTGCAAAGGCCATGACCCTTTATGGTATGAACTGGTTTGAACTCTAGATCATATTCTTGTAAGCAATTCATCCAGTTAGCCCTCTTCTCACCTAGTTCCTACTACACGAACAATGTTCTTACTGCTAGATGAGGCACAAAAATAATTATGTGAGCTTTCAACATATAGGGCCTAAATGCCTTATATATTGCATATGCTTGTTTTTCAATGGCAAGGTAATTTAATTTTAGCCCTTGCAGATTGGAACTCATAAAATAGACAGGCCACTTATTTCCTTCAATATCCTTTTGAGTCAATATGACTGCAATCGATGAATCCAAAGAAAAAATACAGAGAAAGAAATATTTTCCATAGTCCAAACTAAACAATGCGGGTGCATACACAATAGCCTGCTTGGTCTAAGTGGAAGCATCCTTCTCCCATTTATCCCATTTATGTGTTGCATATTTATTAATCATCTCCTATATATGTTTTTCTATCTCCCCATAATTAGAGATGAATTTCATTAGAAAATTGATTTTTCCCAAGAAAGATTACATGGCCTTCTTATTTATCGGAAACAGGGTCTGTGTGATGGATTTGACCCTCTTGGGATCAATTTTAATTTCTATTTTGCAGTGATGTGCCCTAAGAGAATCCCTTATAACACATCAAAAACACTCTTCTTGAGATTATGAGAAATCCCATACTTTTGACACTACTCAAATATCTGTTTCAGATGAGGTACATGGTCTGATATTTTCTTGGAAACCACAGTAACAACATCCAAATAAAAAATGATGCTCTGACTGATAACACCATGAAAGGTTTCTAGGTTTTAACCCCATACATAAATTACCTGCATACGAATTCTAAAACACATAAATAAACAATGTGAGAGTATAACACATAAAGCACATATACATAGAGATTTCCCCTGGATCCCAAAACTGGGACTACCAGCTTAATTTTTCATTATGTTCCTTTCAATGTTACAATACATATTTATACATGCCAAATCATCCAATACCATGGACAGAAAACCATTGCGTCCAAAACCATGTGCAAAAACTATGCACAAAAACATAGGTAGGTCCGCCCAACCTAATATAGGGTCCAATTTTTTTCCCAGGGCACTGCCCTAGATGCCATAGAGGGGGGCTACTCGCCCCCTTCAAACCCCCTATGACCTCCCTGCTGTGTAATCACCGCCCATAGAGGGGGGCTACTCACCCCCCTCAAACCCCCTATGACCTCCCCGCTGCGTAATCACCTAGTTAACCCCCTTGTTTACTAGGTGGGCTAGTCATGGAAAGAATATAACACAACCCAACATTATCCCACTTGTTGTTTTCTTTCCACAAGGGGCCATAGGAGAGCTTAGTCATTTATCCAACCTTGAAACACCCATTGTTTCTCTACACCAAGAGAAATTCTCAGAGCTCATAAATTTTGTCAATGCATCTGCAATATTCTTCAAAGTGTCCACCTTTACCAGCAACACCTTTTTCTCTTCTGTCATATCCCTCACAAAGTGATACTCAACATCAATGTGCTTTGTCTTTGAATGGTAAGCAGGGTTCTTTGCCAAGAAAATTTCACTTTGGCTGTCATAGTCTATCCTTATAGCTCCATGTACTAACCCCATACTTGAACACAATCTCTGCAACCAAATTTCTTCCTTGCTTGCATGAGTGGCTGCCATGTATTCTATCTCTGTAGTTGATAGCACCACTAAAGATTGTTTCTTCCTCATCCAACTGACTACACCTCCAAATAGGTTAAACACATACCCACTTTTCGATCTTCTCTGATCCAGATCTCCAGCCTAGTTTGCACCAACAAAGCCACAAATATCCAACACTCTGTCCAATCCTTGTCTTCCTTGGTAGCACAAGCCATAATCACTAGTGCCACGTAAATACCTGAAAACTCGCTCCACTATTGTCCAATGCTCCTTCCCTGGTTTTGACATAAACTTGCTCAATAATCCCACTGCATGTGCAATGTTTGGTCTAATACATACCATCACATACATCACGCTATCGAATGCACTTGCATATGGAACATGGGACATGTCCTCTTCCTCTTCTTGTGTCTTGGGACACTGTTCAATAGATAACTTTACACCTATAGGAATAGGAACCTTCATTGGTTTACTATCTTGCATATTAAACCTGTGCAATATTGTCTCGACATACTTCCTTTGGTTTAACCAAAGCTTCCTCTTTGCCCGATCTCTTTTAATTTCCATGCCAAAAATATAGTTTGTAGCACCAAGAT
>APFE030805523.1:0-18873 GCA_000404065.3 Pinus taeda | reverse complement strand
GTGAAGCCAAGTCCCCGTATAAATGTATCAAATTTTTGATACCACATCCTTGGTGACTGTTTTAACCCATACAAAGACTTCTTTAACTTGCATACCAATTATTTCTTACCCTTCACCACAAAGCCTTCAGGTTGCTTCATGCATATTTCCTCTTCCAAATCCCCGTGAAGAAATGTTGTCTTCACATCCATCTGTTCTACCTCAAAATCAAAAGCAACAACAATAGATAAAATTAATCTAATAGAAGCTACCTTAGGAACAAGAGAAAAAATATCACCAAAATCAATTCCTAGCACCTAGGAATAACCTTTTGCTACCAACCAAGCTTTGTATTTCTCCACCTTTCCTTTTGCATTTGTCCTCTTCTTGAACACCCATTTGTTGCCAATGGGTTTCCTTCCTGCCGGCAACTCCACCAGATCCAAAGCCTTATTTTTGTGCAAAGATGCCATTTCATCAACCATGGCCTCTTTCTAGAGTTTGCCATCCTCTAAATCTATTGCTTCCTTCACAGTTCTGGGATCATCATCAGTAACAAATAAAGAAAAATTTGAACAGAAAGCAAATGGACTATACCTTTTTGGTTGCCTTCTTTTTCGAACTAATCTTCTCACACCTAGAGTTTATGGCTCTTCATATTCTGATTCCTCCTCTCATGTAGAGTCTGATTCTTCATCCTTTAGCTCAAACTCCATCTTCTCAAGTTCCTTTGATGGGACTTCATGTTTAATAACATATTTCACCTCTCTGAACACCACATCTCGGTTGTACACAATCTTCCTTGTTACTGGGTTCCAAAGCTTATAACCCTTTAAACCATCCTTATACCCAATAAAGATGCACTTTTCAGATTTACTACCAACTTGGTTCTATTCTCCTTTGGAACATGTACATATGCATCACATCCAAATATCCTCAGATGTGAAAGAGAGGGTTTCTTACTAGTCCATACCTCTTGTGGAGTCTTATCCTCCAACGCTGATGAAGGTGATCTGTTGACCAAGTAACATGTTGTCTCCACCACCTCTGCCCAGAATTCCTGTCCTAACCCGACACCACTGAGCATGCTTCTTGCCCTTTCCATCAACATCTTTTTCATTCTTTCTCCAACTCCATTTTTTTTAGGTGTGTATAAAGTAGTGTTCTGCCGTGCTATACTAGAATTTTTACAGAATTCTTCAAATTCCTTACTGCAAAACTCTCCACCTTTATCTGACCTCAACACCTTTATCTTCTTCTCTGTCTGGTTTTCCACCAGAGCCTTAAATTATTTGAACTCGTTAAAGACTTTAGATTTCTTCTTAAGGAAATATATCCATGTATTCCTTGAGAAGTCATCTATAAATGATACATAATACACAGACTTACCCAGTGATGGAACCTTGACAGGTCCAAACACATCACTATGCACAAGCTCTAATATCTGTTTCACCCTCTTCCACCAGAGGGGAAACTCACCCGATTCTGCTTCCCATATACACAATTTTCATAGAAATCAAAATCCAAAGAGCTATTATTCATACCTTCTACCATACCTTTACCATGAAGCATTCAGAGGCCCTTCTCTCCAATATGTCCAAGCCTTTGATGCCACATCATGGTCTTCTCTCCAGAGACCACTGTTAGTGTCGGTATCTTCATACCTCCGTCAGAGATCAAATCCTCTTGTTGCATTTCATATTAGGAGTCTCGCCCAGTCATATGCATTCCATTAGGTGCATGGATCATCTGATGGGAGTGGCTTTCCTACAGTTTCCCTCATGGCATTTACCTGCTGGTTCATGTTGTTTTCTCATCAAAAGCATATACAACTTTCTTTTTGTATTAAAGTTGCAAAATTCTTTTTAGGGTTTTTGTTGTCAATTAGGTCTAGGGTTTCATTAGGGTTTTGTCAAAAAGTGTTTCAAAGTGTCTAATAACAACCAACAGGCCATGAGGAGGTTCCAACATTAATAAATTTCATCATCAAGTGTTCAAAAATGTGTTTTTCCTCAAAACTCTGTTTTGAGGAAAAAACAGAGTATTTAGCTTTTATTGTACAAAAATCATGAAAATTTTGTTTTCCTCATTGTAAATTCCTTCATCTGCACCCTGGTTTCTTTCCTTAGCCCAAAAAGCTCCAACACCTACAAAACAAGCAAAGCTCAGGTCATTTAGTTCATCATAAAACTTAAGAGAAGTGAAAAGTCCAAAAAATAAAGTTTGAAATAAAGTCATTTGTAAAACATTATGAAAGTGGGTTTCATGAGCCAAAATTCCAAAAGCTCTTTGTTTATAAGCTATTCCTACATTTGAAAAGTTCATTTGCAAAAGAAAAGCAAGGCAGAGCAATTTTGGTGAACAAGTGAGAAATTGGGTAAAAATGCTCCAAGTTAACCGGCGCGGTGCACTGGACAGGAGGCGTGGCGCACCCATAAGGCGCGACGCACTAGGCCTCAGAATCCAGTGTAAAATAACAAGGGTGCGACACATAGGTGGGGCATGGCACATTGGGTTGGATGCGCGATGCACACAACCAGAGAGACCGAAACTTGCCCAAACTCGCTCCAATCGCCCGAAATCGCATGGAATGGTCTTGAAACAAGTAGGTAGAGCCTCCAAATACTGTTTGCTATCCAAGTTGATGCTTGTTTTGTGGTGTTTGTTTTATGGTACTTGTAAAAAATAATCAAACCCTACCATTTGAAGAAACTTGCTGCTAGGGTGTTGATTGACTATTTGTCACCAAGTTTACTCTCTCATCCCATTTGTCCCTTGATTCCATTATTCCCTAAGCTCCCCTACCCCCTAAATTCATTAATCCCCTATCCTAAGTTCCCTTTCCCAAAATCCCAATTGTAAATCCCCAAACCCTAATCCTATACAAAAACTCTCAAAACATCCTATATTTCCTTAACTAGAATATATCCCAACAGTCCCTAAATTCTACACTATTTTTCCCTCCCCTTACAGTCCCTCATTTTACTGTTTCCCTTGGTGGCAAAGGTCAAACACATCACCAAAAACAGTTTAAGACAATTTGACATATCAACACCTATTTCTTCAAGATAGTTTATCTACCAGCAGCCATGACATCTGATCCTTCATATGATTATGAAGAGGAAACCCAAAGTGACTCACCTACACAGGGACATGCACCCAAGAGGCCTCATAGAGGTGGAAAACATATCAGAGAAGAACCAACCACCCTTGCTGAATTGCAGGCCTGCCCTCTTGCCATCTCTTGTTTCCGACATCAGTCATGTTATGAATTTTATGAGAAGGTTGCTAGCATTCAAATACATCATGGGTTGGCTCGTTTGTTTGTACTGCATTTACATGGTGATCAAGCCACTCTAGTCGGTGTCACTTTCACATTAACACCAGAATTCATTTCAATAGCAACCGGCATACCTAACATTGGAGAGCCATGGAACAAGAGGTAGAAAATTAACCGACAACATTATGAACCGTATATTAAGCTCGAATTCTTGAGGCAGCTCAAGAGATTGTTTCCTTTTCGGTACCTCAAAGAGGAATATGCTCCTTTAATGAAATTGATCATGAAGTATTTTAGCTGTGAGGGCCGGTTCTCCCATTTGTATGCTTATCATATCAGGTTGTTCATGCATTTCACCTAGGTACGGATGATGAACATCCCTTACTTCATGTGCTGGAATATCGAAAGGATGACCACTCTATTGCAACACAAGACTCCTTAGCAGCAGTTTAATAGTATTTACCATTTTGCTCTCATAAAAATTGTGTTTGTCCATCAGCTTGGCTTATAGGGCATCACTTGGGATGACTTCATCCCTCATGAGTTTTTCAGAGCTTCTCAGGGACCTTCAGAGACTTTGCACGAGAAAGGTGGACCTTCTTATTGGCATGAAGGTCATGAGACACACACTGCTACTGTGCCGATATTTATCACTTATTAGAAGGGCACCAGGCAGTTGTTCGCAACAGCAAAGCGAGTGTTATCTCCACATGGGGTGGAAGGGGCCTCGCTTCCGGCATCAACACCACAGGTTTAGGACAAAGGCAAGAGGCCAATGCAGGATGAGGGGCCTTCAAGTGAGCAAGACTTTATTCCTATTGAGGATGTTGATACAGACATGGGCCCACAAAGCACAAATCTCAAACAGATCATCCAAGAGTAGTAGACAGAAATCAAAGCCTTGTCCCTCAACTTGGAGAGGGCTAAGTGGATTATAAAATACTTGGAGCAAAGGAATAAGCAGCTTGAAGATCAGCAGGTGATTATGGAGTTACAAAACATTCGGGAGAATCGCCAAGCTGCCCAAAGGAGGAGGGTGGAGTTCACTTCACTTGAGTAAGAGATCAACGCTGATCGAGAGTCTTAGCTCGAGAGAGTCAACATCCACTGAGAGAGACTCCTGAACAAGGCCGACAAGGACAAGGCATTGCTGAGACACATGGATTTTCATTACATGGCAAGGAATAAAATTTGCAAGGTGCGAATAAGGAATTTAAAGGCAAAATTAAGGAAGGCATCAAAGAGGAAAAAGAAGCAAAAGGAGAATGATCGACTTCGGATATTGGCCAAGGCATCCTTGGCTCAACATAGCTCTTGGTAAAGAAGGTATAGCCCAAATTTCAAAAAATTAGGAGCAATTTTTGCATTTTGGAATTTTTTGCACAAAAAACAGAGTTTTCCTCCCTATGCGCCGCCCCATGTGGTGCTCGCTTTTGCTAGAGGGCTACAAATCACAAAAACTTTGCATTTATGGATTTGTCATGAAAAGTTATGCTTTCCTACCTATGGCCAAGAAATTTGGGTAGGTTTTGAGCCCTCAAAGAGATCAAAAACACTCAAAAAATGACCTCACTGCCCCTATTTTGACACACAGGAAGCAACCTTGAGAGATTTGATTTTTGACAGGGAAAACGAAGGCCAAATTGAAAAATTCCACTTAGGTTGGAAAGTAGATAGGCAAGAATTTCCAACAAGCCTACTTGGAGCTATTTTGGACATCAGGAATGCCTCCAAAAGTGGGTCCAAACAGGCGCGACGCATAGAGGAAAAATTGCTAGTTTGACCAAGTTTTGCTTTGTTTTTTGCCCAGCTTTGCCTAGTTTGACTTTTTCACTTTCCTAATGGAAAATTTATGATGTAATTTGATGAAAATTGATGGATCATGATGTAAATATGATATATTTTTACTTGTAGAGGTAGATTCATCAGTTTAGAGGTTGTTTGAAACTAAATGAATCAGTTTCCTTGTTTCTAGAGGCATGCTGTTATGTTGCCTAGTTTCTAGTTCTCAATTTAAGATTAGGTGGATCAACTCCTAAACATGTGAGCTCGACCCCTAGAGGCAAGGATGAGCTATGTTTGTCTATATTATGTTGTTTTTCAGTCATTAGCATTGTTGGACTCTTGAGAAAGCCTAGAGCTTCATTGTACACTCACATTAGTGTTTTGGCTAAGGAATTGAGACCAGGATTTGTAGCATTCTTTGGGATCCCTGTGGAATTTGTTTTGGTACAATGCTTTCTTATGTCTTTGTGAATTTATTCATGTGTTATACGTATCATTTCTATTTATTTCTTCTCAGCTAAACAAACAAGAGTGTAAGTAGAATACATTGAGAAGTGCATTGCTCTACTTGAAGTTTGCTTTAGTCTTTTAATGTTTTCCACTGTTTGGAGAGGATCCATGGCTTCCATTGCCCTATTCAATGCCTCCTCAGTCTAATCCATCCACCTCACTTGAATTATAGTGCCAAATATAGTTTCCTACCTTGCCCCATTGAAATCCCTGCAAGATTGTGCCTCATTCCTTGCACCCAAAATCTGCCTTTCCCTTTGAGCCCACAAAAACATCATTTATCAAACAATTTTTTTTTTACATCTATACCTAGCTTAAGATCAATAGATAAATTAGTCATCTCAATCCCTTAGTGACCATAATTAGCTGAGATTGACCCGGAGAGAGCCCTAACCTAACCTGGTAGGGCTAGCTACCAGGTTGAGCGTGGTTTGATGTGGACCTAGAATCTTACCCTTTCAGCCCGAGGTAAATCTAGGCTCTAACAACCACTAGATTTTATACTCCACTTTCAGGAACCACAGAACTGTTGCACCCATCAAAAACAGTGCTACCTTGCAGCCTGTACAGAGTTCCAATCCAAACTCCCCGCATCAATACCAGTGCTCCCAAAACCATCTTGCAAGTATCCTTCTTGAACACTATTTTTACACATGCATCATCCAACTTGCTTACAGAAATCAGATTTCTAGCCAATGCAGGAATATGCAGAACACCTGAAAGTTTTCTAACCCTTCCACCTTGCAATTTCAACTTTACTTTTCCGCGACCAACAATTCTAGCCTTCCTATCATCCCCTAAGAAGACATCAACACCATTGTATTTCTCATACTCGCAGAACCACTCTCTATGGTGAGTAAAGGGAAAGGATGCACCTGAGTCAATCAACCATGCATCATGATCTACATGTGTACTTGAAGAAGCCAAGTACACATCCCCACCTTCATCTGAGGTGGTTCTTGCCTCTACAGAAGGAGCATCATCATGTCCCTTTCCTTTGTTAGGAGCTTTAGATTTATAGTCCCTTTTGTAGTGCCCTTCCTTTCTGCATTTCCAGCAAACCACCTTTACAGGTTTTCCTGGAGATTTAGATCTCCCTCTAGATTTATATCTCCCACTTGATGACTTATTTTTGTTTTTTTTTTGGACCATCCTCATATAGACAAGGCATCACCATTCTGGCTCTCCATATTTTTCCATCTCATCTCCTTCGTTAGCAAGGATGAGACTATTTCATCAAACTGCAAGGTAGTTGCATTGCATTGCTTCCGCAATAACCAAACTATCCCATGAATCTAGTAGATAACAAAACAAACTGATGCACTTATCTTCATCTGAAATTTTAATATCAACAGACAATAACTAACTTACCACAGTATTAAATGCATTCATATTCTTGTCACCAAGTCTCCATCTTTCATCCTTATGTTATATAACTTTTTTCGCAGGAACAGTTTATTCATCAAAGACTTAGATTGGTACAAAGTCCCTAACTTGTCCCACAAAGCCTTCACTGTAGCTTCCCCCGATACATTCAGAAATACTGAATCTATGACACACAATCATATTGTGCTCTTTTCCTTCCGATCCAACCTCTTCCATTCTTCATCTGACACTCCCGTTGGTTTAGTACCCAGATCTACCACGCTCCACTAATCTTTATCCACCAACAGATCCTCCATCTTGAGTTTCCACAACTCAAAACTCCAACCATTAAATTTCTTGATCTCTATCTTTCCACTGCTCACCATCTTCTTTCAACGCGAGAATAAATCTCGCAGATCTCCCACTAAACAGGGTCTACCACAGACCCAAGCGAAACCCCTCAGTAACAAAGGCGTCCCTTTAAAGCCAAAACAACTTTGATACCAAATGTAGGTTTTAACCCTGTACAGAAATTACCTGCATACGAATTCTAAAACACATAAAATAAACAATGCAAGAGCATAACACATAAAACACATATACATAGATATTTTCCCCTGGATCCAAAAACCGGGACTACCAGCTCTATTTTTCATTATATTCCTTTTAATGTTACAATACATATTTATACATGCTGAAGCATTCAATACCATGGATCGAAAACCATGCACAAAACCATAGGTAGGTTTTCCCAACCTAATATAGGGTCCAAAAAACAATTTTTGGGGCATTTCCATGGACCCCATAGATCGGGGTTGCCCGCCCCCTGCTGTGTAATTGGCACAATGATGGGGGCACTCTGGCCCCCGTCTAACCCCCTGGTTAACTAAGTGGGCTAGTCATGGAAAGAATATAACACAACCCAACAAGGTTATGTCCATTTCTCTTTTAAAAGTTGCATCAACATTGATAAGCCAAAATGACATCCTCTTGACGACAAATTTTCCCCATTTAGTCTTAAAGGTAGTGAAGAAATTTCAAACCTAGATACTATATGAAGGATCTGTTCCATGGATGGCACTAGGTAATTGTATCTATTAGAACCCTAGTTGAGATTTTGGAAATAAACACATAGCCTTATTTCACCAGAATTATTACTAACTGTGACTAAGTTGGAACCCCAAGTGGAATGTCTCACTTTAAAGATGATCTAGGAATCCAACAACTTTCTCAATTCCTTTTGTATGCGGGTTTCCGATGTTGGATGGAATTTCCATACTTTATGTTGGAAAGGCTTTGCCCCTTCTTTTATATGAATAAAAAGCTGGATAATATGAGTGTCATATGTCTTTAAATCGATGTATTTCCATGCAAACAAATCATGATATTATTTGAATAAATGAATACATGCTTGTTGCTCCTGTGGAGAACAACACGTATCGACGTTCACATATTTTGGATATTTTTGAGTCCCAAGATTGAATTGCTCAGATGATAACTTTGAGCTCTGAGTCTTCATGTTTATTGGTCCTCTAAATTAGTTTTGTAGGTCATATAAATTCTCTAGGGACGACACACCTTCTGGCATAGTGTTTCCTTTTGTTGCACCGGACACATCCTACAGAGAGTTATCGTGCTCATCCTCATCTATGAAAACATATTTGAATACATCCACATTAGCCATAAAGTGCAGTATCTATTGGTAATCATTGAAAACATGTAAATTAGTGATGTTATCTAACACATATGGTTTATATAGAGTTTCAATAGAAAAATCATTTTTCAATGGCAATATTCTAGTTGTTGCCCTTGCTAATGCATTTGTTGCAACCTTTATAACTCTAGGAACATAAATAATATTGAAAGCTTTAAAATGGTTAATTAAACACCATACCTCATGCTAGTAGTTTTTTAGATTTGGTGAAACACAGTATATAGTATCTTGTACTTGATGAGTGACTACTTCGGAGTCATCAATTATCTTAAGAATCTCAACCTTTAGGTCAATAACTTTCTTTAATCCAAGCACGAGTGCTTCATATTCTACAATATTATTAGTAAAATTGAACTCAAAATGACATGAAAGGATATGATTCTTGTTTCGTGGGTCTGTAAGTATGGAACCAACTCTAGAGACATCCCATGCCTTTGAACCATCAAAATATAGAGTCCAAATATTATGAGCTACTAAACTACATCCTATACTACTATTACTACTATTATTATGTACATCTATATTAGATGATTCATTTTCACTAATTGGAGAGAAAGGAAGGAGCTCCAGCTCTGTATCTTGTGGAGCAGGTGATGGTTGTGCCTGATAACACCCGAGGTTAGTTTCTAGGAAACAATTCTCAAAGATCATATCAACAAAAGCTATAGGCTCATTGTGGCCCTCAAGTGGTGTCACGGTGTGTTTTATAAATGGACCAGTCTCCACCTGAATCTTGTTATTATTGCCCCTGTATGGAAGCCATAAATGTGACTAGCCTATAACAAAATACCCTTCTGATTTGCTAGACCAATCTCTGTTGAGTATTACACCATAGGCATTTGGAATGTCAACAATTACAATATTTATACAATGATGAACTTGGTCATATTTTGATAATATAATAAGCACATTATTAAGTTCACCAATAGCTTAGACAAGAGGTCTATCAACCTGAATAATTTGAGCACTAATTTTTTCCCATTTAGTATCTATTTTCTTTACAACAGATAATGGCATTGCAATCATAGATGGGCTAGAATCAACTAAACAATTATGGAAATTAAAATTGAAAATTTTGAACGTTAATAAAAAGAGAGGGTAGAGAGTGTTAGCTTCTAATGTTATAATATTAACTACAAACTCGAGGGGACAAGATGATTTACTAGACACCTTTGAGAGGAAGAAGCTTTATCACCTGGCGAAGGTTGTGAAAAGGCTTAGACAATTAATTCACATTGGCTTGTGATCCTTGCGAGCTCATAGATGGAAATATTGGTGCACACTCTCTTCAAATATTCATTAATGTTATAATCAATTGTTTCACCCTTAGCAGGCAATGGTGAAGTGTCTGGAGGAGTAGCTTTATTTGACAATTCCAGAGTGGCAGACTGTAACAGCCTTTGTGAAAATTCCATGTAAATAAAGTTAATAAAGGAAATCTAATAACCATGGTTATGAGACACTTATTCCAATTTGAATGTTGGGAAAAACATCCTAGTGTGGGTGTTCATTTGGTTTATTATGGCTGAGGAAATTGGCAAAGGCAATGGAAAAATATTTGGAATGGCATAAGGCATTAATTGGTATTTTTTTTTATGAAAATAATGAAAATTAGGAGAAAAGGAAAGTGAAAGGTCACATGTTGCACATGTGGAGGAAAATGAAGGAAAATAATGGAAAAATGAAGAAAATAGAGGCCTCGTTAACAAAAAGGCTTATGAGGATCAATTGGTACCTTTTATCAATTCAGTTTTGGAGCTCTTTCTCTATTCTCTCTCTCACACTCTTGGACACAGAGTTTTCTCAGAGAACTTCAACATTGGATCAAGAAAATAAAATAAGGCAAAGGAAAGAAAGGATCAAGTAAGGAAGAGCAGGATAAAGCATCTACATCATGATTATTTGCAGGTATCAATTTGCATGTGTGATTTCCTTGCTAGTTTTGCATGCATGTGTGTTTTTGGTTCTCTTGTTGTCATGGGCATGGGTTTCTCCATGCGTGACAATGTTTTTTAGTCTTGCCTTTCCATTTCTAGATAGCCATGGTGTGATGGAGTTCTCATGTTATAGTTGAGATGGATTGCTGGATGGATTCGAAATTGAGTGAGGTGGTCTCTGAAAGAAAGAACACATGGAATAGTGATCCCTAAATCAGACTATGGATTGTGGTAAATCCTTGGCCTAGTAACCCCTGAAACGAACTATGGGTTGTGGTAAAGCTAGATGTTGTGTTACCTTGGTGGGTCTAGGAATCCTCAACTAGTGAATAGTGGGATATACAGTAAAGCCTAGAGGTTGGTTCCCTCAACTAGGCCTAGGAATACTTAGTTAGTGAATGGAAATATATATGGTAAATCCTAGAGGGAAAAGTCTTGCTTAGGCCTAGGGATCCTTGACCATTGAATGGCAGGATGTACGGTAAATCCTAGAGACAAAGAGATAGGAAAATTCCTCATGGTGTAGGTTGAGAAATATAGTGGCATCCATGTTTGTTTAGGGCATGGTGATCTGGTGGGGATTGTGGTAAGCCTAGTTTTATTAATGAGGGCGAGGTGGTGTAGCCTTGGGAAGCCTTGGTTGATTTTGGTTATGAATCCCACATTCATGCTTGGAATATGGCGCGGTGGTGATTGAATAAAATAAATATTTGGTTCAGCGAATCTATGGTTAGGTGGTTCATGGAAGTACCTCACCTGATTGGAATTTTCACTCATTAATAAGAAGCCCTTTATCCTTCGTATTTCATGTGTAAATTTACTCGTTTGTATGTGGATTTTATGGCCATTGTATCCTTATTATTTCTATTGTTTATATGCTGGTTCTGAGTATGTTTTATGACAATGATAATGTATATCTCTCATCACGTTTTGATTTATAAATGAATGGACAATGAATATATGATCTAAAAGATTATAATGTAGCTAATATGATATGGCATCAATATTCCTTAGCAATTCTTAGATAAGTATGAGACCCCTATGCTCATATATGTTTTTATGACTTGTAGAATCGATATTTGTGATATGTTTTACAAAATGCTTGTCATGGCTAGTAGGGGTTCAATTAAGTCATTATTCAAGTATTTATATTAGTATCATTATTTTGATGTTAATTTTCATTTTTGGAGTTTTTGTGAATTTCTGGGCAGTTTTTTGAGTCCTGGCCTTGAAAAAGTGGCAAAAAATCCGGGGTCATAGGCTCAGAACTAGCTGAAATAGTCCCTAGTTGCTGGCATGCCCTTACTGTGGGAGCAACTGGAGGGTCCCAGTTGTATGCATGCCCATGTCATGGGAGTGACTGAGGCCCTAGGTCAGTAAAATGTTAAGTTTCCTCAGGGGTTTGTCACTTGGAAAGATTGGATGGCTACTGGAGGTTCTGTAGCTTGTGTGGAAGGTCAATTTGGTTTTGTTTTGTCAGTTATGCTTTCTTAACTATACATGGGGAGTTGAATCATATCATAGTAGCCTCTCATCACATGTTTAACCCAATGAACTAGTTAACTTGGATAAATGTGAGAGGAAGGTGTTACAAAGTGGTACCGGAGCATGGTTCACCCCTTGGATTGGATGGGCGGTATGTTGGTCATGCATTCATTTCAGTTACATATGCGTTCCTTATACTTATGGTCTATGTGCTTGTTGCATAGGAATGGTGGTGGTCATGGTTGCATTTGTGTTGCCATGTGAAAGTGGATGGTGTGTTTTTGGATGTGTTTATCATGAGTGTAGGTCAGTTATGCAATGATTATGCATGTTAGTGTTTGTATGTATTACGTATGAATGCATGACATACATATGTTGATTATACATACATTGACATGGTTGTATTTGTCATGCATGGGGTTGTGAGGTGTGGTTGATATGGTCACGCATTGATGACTGAACTATGGTTAGAATGATATCTATATGTTGTTATGATTATGTTTATACATGTATGTGCTAATATGGTTGATCTTGCAGATGAGATATCCTCCCTGAACTATACAGAGGTATGTTGATTATATTATGTTTTGTTTTTAGCTGACATGATATGCTTTACATGAAAGAGATCAAATATGACTAGAAAGATGGTAGAATACAGTTCCCAAGACTCTTCCTATGGGTCAGATGAACAATGTTGTATTGGGAACTTTTCTGATTTAGTGAAAACATTAATGAGTTTGAAGGCATAAACAAGGAGTTGCAAGGTAGATAATGATAGGATCATGTAGTCATATGAGAAACAAGCAAAAGATAATGCAATAATCCTTCAGAGTTTGTCACAATTACAAAGATAGGGACCACTTTGGATCTGCCATGGGTAGGAGGATAAGACTAATGGGGCATATGGAATGATCCAGGTGGATCTTGGTGGCCACCCACCTATCCCACTTGGATCCCCACAACTGTCTCTTTCAGTTTTTTAGTTTCTTAATTGTAGCACAATTTACTATTTTTAACAGTTTTTTGGGTCTTGAACTTCCAGAGCCATTTTGAGGCCCTAAATGACATTTTTTGGGAAAATTGGGAGCAACATGGGTCCATGGACTGATGTTTCTCTTTCCACAATTGTATTCCTCAGATATATATTTCTAACGAGGTATTGTGCGCGTCAAACGAAGATCGTATGCCAAAGTTATGACCCCGAGAAGTTGATGTACCAATTTACCCAAATGGGCCCCACAGTTTGGTGTTTCATCTCCTAGGGTTAGGTTTTTGGATGTTTAGGGTTTTCCATTGTTCTCAACAATAAATAGGCCTTTGAGACTCATTGTAACATAGTTCATAGGCATGTAGCCGCCACATCTCTTCTCAGAGATAAGCTACCATCAACCTAGCTAGTTTATTTCCATTTTTGTTTGTAATAATATTTCCGTATTTTACATTAATGAAATGAAGCATTATTTCTGTTGCATCTCTGTATTTATGGTTATAGTTGTAATTTGTTGCGTTCCTGTTTAAATCCAGATCATGGAAGTAGATAGCATGGTCGGCACAAGTCAGATGGGGATGACATGGTTAGAGATGGAAGGCTCTTGGATACTCCAGATAGGAGAGGTGATGGACACAAGTACTATTCTAGTTCTGGTTCTGATAGACACTATGATCGTCATCATTATCACCCTTATAGAAGGAGTGACAAGGGATACTTTCCAAATGAGTTCAAGAAAGCTAAGCCACCTACCTTTGATGGATATTTGAAGAAGTTGGAGGATGAAGAGGCTTGTTTATTTGGGATGAAGAAGTTATTTGAAATGAAAGAGTACATAGAGAATATGAAGGCCATAATAGCTATCTTCAACCTCAAAGGGAAAGTATACATCTGGTGGGAAGATGTAAAATGGGTCAGAGACATGAGGACAAAAGACTTGAGTTAGCATGAATTCAAGAGACTCTTCGGGAATAAATAATTGTTAGAAAGGTACTATGATGGAAAATCCAAGGATTTTTATGAGTTAAAGATGGGATCAACGACAAATGAGGAGTATATGACCAAGTTCTTGGAGTTATTGAGGTATGTACATCATCTTAAGGATGAAAAGGAAAATGTTAAGAGATATTTCCAGTGGATTTCCTTTAACATTTAGAGATTGGATTGAGTATGATGAGCCTAGGTCACTTGAGGGCATTATTGGGAAATTAAAACATTTATATGAATATTTAAAGCACAAGACAAAATATTAGCAAGGATGGAAAGGGAAAGATAAAGGTAAAGGTTAATGGCATCCAAAAATAACAAGGCCTCAAAATGTAGAATGGAAATAGAATGTCATACCATACAAAAAGTTCAACGTAGCTAGACAGGGACATGGGTACAACAACATAATAGAGGTGATGATATAGGATGGTTGAAGTGTTGGACATGTGGTAAGGAACATCTTAAGAGAATTTTTTCACGGAATCAGGGTGGTAGGCCTCATATCTATAGTGCATAGGAGGCATAAACTATTGAGGATGTTGGGTAGAACATTCCTCGTATATATGCAGTGTTGGATAACAAGTAGGAAAATCACTGAGGATATATCATTGAGATGGATGGAAAGATTTGTGATCAAGTTGTTTCCATTTTAATTGACCCTAGATCTAATTATAGTTATGTTAGTCCTGACTTGGTGGATAAGTGTGGTTTGAATAAAGAAGTGCATGCAAAATCTTGGACAATATAATTGACTATTGGTACAAAGAAGATAGTTCCTCATTGGGCAAGAGCTTGTTCTTTGGAGTTGAATGGTATGCCTACATCAACACATTTGAATGTATTGTCATTGGGATCATATAGTATGTTGTTGGGTATGGACTAATTGTATCTTCATAGGAACAAAGTGGATTATTATGGAAGAGCCAATGAGTGCTTGGATGATAAGGGTAAGAATAAGGAAACATTAGTTAGAATTGTGACAACTATGCACTCAAAGTGCAGTCATAGAAAAGTGTGTCTATATTTGCAATACATATTTCTAGTGATAAAGGTAAGGATTGTCAAGATGCAGAGGTATTGAGAAGGTACCCGATATTACAACAATTTTAGGATGTATTTCTTGTAGATATGTTAGAGTTTCCACCTCATAGGGAAGTGGACTGTTCCATTGAGTTGGTGCTAGGGGCAGCGCTAGCATCAAAGGCACCTTACAAGATGAGCACACCAAAGTTAGTAGAGTTGAAGTTGTAGTTGAAGTAAATGCTTGAAAAGGGATACATTAGGCCAAGCGAATCACCTTGGGGTGCACCAATATTGTTTGTGAAGAAGAAGAATGGTACTCTTAGGTTATGCATCGATTACAGGTAGTTGAACAAGGAAACCATCACGAACAAATATCCATTGTCAAGAATTGATGCGAAACAACAATGTTCACAAATATTGATCTGATATCGGGATATCATCAGGTGCACATTAAGGAAGAGGAAATATACAAGATAGATTTCTGGACTAGGTACGAGCATTATGAGTTTGTTGTAGTTCCATTTGGTTTGACTAATACTCTAGATACCTTTATGTGTTTGATGAATAGTGCGTTGCATCCTTATTTGGACAAGTTTGTTATTTTATTCATTGATGACATCTTGATATATTCTAAAAATGAGGAAGAACATGCCAAGCATTTAGCAACATTGTTGAAATTGCTAAGAGAGCATCAATTGTATGCTAAGCTTAGAAAATTCAGTTTCTTTGAGACATAAGTACATTGCTTGGGACATGTTGTCTCCAAGGAAGTTATAATAGTGGATCTAGAGAAGATAAGGGATGTCATGGAATGGGTAGCTCCTAGAAATGTGGATGAGGTAATATCATTCATGGGGTTAGCAGGTTACTATAGGAGGTTCATCAGGAATTTCTCTCGCATTGGATATCCTATCACATCACTGCAAAGGAAAGGAAAGAAATTTGAATGGACAGAGGAATGTACAATAAGTTTTGAGCAGTTAAAGAAGTTGTTGAGAAATTCTCCAGTTTTAACGATTGTAGATACAGACAATGAGTTTGTGGTATGTATGGATGTTTCCAAGAGAGGAATTGGCAGAGTTATTATGCAAGTAGGATAAGTAGTATGCTATGAGTGATGGAAACTAAATGAGCATGAGCAGAATTACCTGACACATCATCTTGAGCTTGAAGCAATCATCCATGTGTTGAAGATGTGGAGGAAATATATTCTTGGCAAGAGGTTTGTATTGATGAGTATTTGAATTCTAGGTAAGCTAGATGGTTGGCCATGATCAGTGAGTTCGACTTTGAGATCAGGTGCATCAAGGGTATGGAGAACATGGTCACAAATTCACTTAGCATGCGGATACAAGTGAATCATATAGCAACTATGAGTTATTATGGGATAAAATTACATGATCATATCTTGTAGGCAGGCCAGCAAGATGATTAGTACATGGAGCTTATGCACATATTACAACATGGT
The DNA here is from genome assembly GCA_000404065.3 of Pinus taeda. Lineage (NCBI taxonomy): Eukaryota > Viridiplantae > Streptophyta > Pinopsida > Pinales > Pinaceae > Pinus > Pinus taeda. The sequence continues at coordinate 2,352 of APFE030805523.1, read as the reverse complement.
GAAGGTGATTAGAATGTGGACTATCAGCTCACAACATATGGCTTGATTAGATTTAGGTATAGGATATATGTTCCAGATAATAGTGAGCTCAAGAAGTATATCTTGAGAGAGTTTCATGTGAAACTGTATTAAGGGCACCTAGGATATCATAAGGCATTGACAACAGTGAAGAGTTTTTATCATTGGCCGAATCTGAAAAAAGATGTGGCAGAGTTTGTGGCTAGATGTTTGGACTATTAGTAGGTAAAAAAAGAATGTAAGCATCCAAGTGGATTACTACAGCCAATTCTTATTCCAAAGTGGAAGTGGGAGGTCACTTCCATGGATTTCATCACGGGTTTGCCCAGGACATCTAGACTGCATGATTCCATCATGGTTGTGGTGGATAGGTTGACAAAGGTAGAGAACTTCATTCCAGTGATTTCTACTTATTCATCTAGTGATGTAGCATGGGTATTCATCAGAGATGTAGTGAGACTTCATGGTGTTCCAAAGAAGATTGTGTTAGACAGGGATGCTAAGCTCACTTCCAAGTTTTGGAAGGAACTATTTGTAGGATTGGGGAAAATGTTAGCCTTTAGTACAACTTATCATCTGAAGATAGATGGATAGACAAAGAGGGTTAATATGATATTGGAGGACATGTTGACGATGTATGTGATGAATAATTAGATGAGATGGGAGGACTTCCTTTCGTTGATTGAGCTTGCTTATAACAATGGGTATTAGGAATCTCTAAGGATGAGTTTGTTTGAGGCACTATATAGGAAGATTCGTAATACTCTCATTAGTTGGAGTGATCCAGTAAATAGGGTGTTGATCGGATCAGACATGTTGGTAGAGATGGAACAAGAAATGTAGGTAATAAAAACGAATCTAAAGGAAACACTGGATAGGCAGAAAGTTATCTAGTTCAGAACAGGTTGTTTAAGGAGTTTCAGGTTGGGGAACATGTGTACTTGCACATCAAGCTGAAGAAGATCTCCTTGAGGATTGGATCATTTTCCAAGATGGCACCTCTATTTTGTGGACCCTTCAATATTCTTGAAAGGATTGGAAAAGTAGCCTATCAACTTGTACTGCCTCCAACAATGAAAGTCCATGATGTTTTCCATGTGTCATTTCTTAAGAAGTATGTTAAAGGTTCTGATCATGTGATTAAATGGTCTGTATTGTAGGTGGAGCCAGACTGAGAATTCCAGCCAGAACCTCAGTTTACGTTGTAGAGAAATATGCTGATGCTCTGGAACCAAGCAATCAAGCATGTTAAAGTGTAGTGGAAGCACTTTGGGCTTGATGAAGCTACATGGGAGATGATAGATCAGATTCAGGCTGTGTATCCTTCTCTATTCGTTGGTTAAGCGGATGTTTTTGGCATATGTTTGGTGTGATGTTTTTGGTATATCTACATATGTATATGGATGTAAATACTACCATGAGTTGTGTTATAAAGTTGTAATAAGAGGTATGGGTGTCATGTTGTTATGTTGCTATGTTATCATGTTGGTTTTCTTCTGAGAGGGTTGATGATTTTAAATACTAAATCGAGCTAAGTTATAAATCTCTATGGGTAGTATGTTTTCTTTTCAACAATATTTTTGGTTGTATCTGTCATTGAACACTGGGGACAGTGTTCCTCCAAGGGGAGGCATTCTGTAACAACCCTGGTGAAAATTCCATGTAAATAAAGTTAATAAAGGAAAAATAATAACCACATTTATTGGACACTTATTCCAAGATGAATGTTGGGAAAAACATCCTAGTGTGAGTGTTCATTTGGTTTATTGTGGCTAAGGAAATTGGCAAATGCAATGGAAAAGGATTTGGAAAGGTATGAGGGATTAATTGGAATTTTATTTATGAAAATAATGGAAATTAGGAGAAAAGGAAGGTAAAAGGTCACAGGTTTCATGTGAGGAGCAAAATGAAGAAAATAATGGAAAAATGAAGAAAATGGAGGCCTCATTAATAAAAAGGCATATGACAATCAGTTCATACCTTTTGTCAATTTAGTTTTGGAGCCCTCTCTCTCTATTCTCTCTCTCACACTCTTGGACACTTAGAGTTTTCTTGGATCACTTCAGCATTGGACCAAGAAAATTAAAGAAGGCAAAGGAAGGCAAGGATCAAGCTTAGGAAGAGCAGGATCAAGTAGCTATAGTGAGATTATTTGCAAGTATAGATTTGCATGAGTGATTTCCTTGCTAGTTTTGGCATGCATGGTTATACATGTGTGTTATTGGTTCCCTTGCTATCATGGGCATGGGTTTCTCCAGTTGTGACAATGTTTTAGACTTTCCTTGCCATTTCTAGATAACCATGGTGTGATGGGGTTGTCATGTTTTGGTTGAG
>APFE030805509.1:8500-163908 GCA_000404065.3 Pinus taeda | reverse complement strand
CGGCTTTTATACCAGTTGTTATAAAATTATATATTATAGAACAATGGAACACATAAAATATTGCAGAAATATAAACACACAAAACACATAAAACAAGAGAGATACAAATATACGTGGTTCACCCAGTTTGGTCTATGTCCACAGAGAAAGAGTCAGTCCTTCTTTTTATATTATCCAGCAAACTGAAGAGATACAACCTACAGTAGATCTGTTGTAACTTCCTCTTCACTCTCAATCTCCTTTCTCTTCCTCACTCAGAATATAGATATGCATAAACGCAATACAATTCCCTCATATATAGTGAGGGGTTGCCTTCTAGGGCAAGAAACCATAAATTATAGATAACTTCTACTATCAAATATCCACCTAATGAACGGCCCAGATTGACTACGAAATTACAACATTTTACAAGGCAATTTTACATCTATTCTTAGCTTCGGGGGCGTTGCCCCCAATCCCCCCACCGGGGGGGCCTCCCAAAGGTCGCACCCACCCCCCTAGACGCCCCCTATAGCGAATATTTTACGGGCGGCTTTGCCACCCCATTACAAACTAGGGTCCAATGCAGTGATACCTTTTAATACATAAGATAATCAGGCTCCACACCCAACAGCTACGGTAGAGAGGGCTTTGCTCCCATGCCACTGAGGTGGTCACCATCTATAGTTGCCTAGTGTATCTATCCTTGGTTTCATGGCATGCTACTTTTCATCCAACTATCAGGTGGTTTTCCCCATATCCATCCTCTTGATTTTAAATTCTTGTTCTACATTCTAATATTTGGGTTCTTCTCCGCCTCATTTCCCTTTGTGAGATAATTTATGATTTATTGCGGGTTTTAGGCCTCCCTGTTATTTAACCCCTCAAACATCTCTCTCTGGTGGCAGCATTTTAACCCATTTCTCACCCTAAAACTCAACTTATGTGGATGGTATTAAGGAAAATCTCCTTAATTGTTTCATGGCACATGGTACTCAGAATGGTTTCTAGTTCGACTTCATACTCGGGTACATGTGTGTTTCTTTCATTTTGATAGTGGTCTATGGGTTTGGGTTAATTTTCTTAGGCTAGTTCGTCTTCCTAAATATCAGTTAATTCTGATGCAAGTGTGACCCTATCTTCAATTGGTGACCCAGAGAGGAAAGGGGCGGCCCCCCATATACCAGGTTTTCACCCTCAAGAGATTTCCCCCTCCTTTCACACCTCCAAGTTACAATTTTTATTTTTAAGTTCAATGGCTTGATTTAACTTCCAAATTTTCTTAGTTTTTCTTTCGAGTTTTTGTTGGGGTTGGTTGGCTAGGTTATTCACCTGATGTTTGATTTGTGTAGCTATACCATTCGCTCGTTGGTGCGGTGCTACCCATACTATTCCTATACATGTAAATGATTTCCTATGTCGGGCTTGCAGAGGTAATCCCTATATCTTCCCTCAAATGTGTTCTCCTGCTTCTTAAATTCTCTATTTAATTGGGGTGCTACTTATTTTTTTCCTGTAATGACAATAGGATTGTTGATATATGTAGGTGGAGTTTCTTCTCTTCCCATAGCGACCTAATCGACACTACTGCTTTGGCTTCGATGTTCTAGGACTAGCCTATGCCTCCTCATAGGTTTGTCCCTTGTTTCATAATTGTGGCCTCAATGGTCGGATTTGGGTTTTAGTTGTTATGAGTGCAATCTTATACTCCAACTCACGATTTTGTTACTAAACTTCTAATTGAGTCTCTGTAATTTCCAAAGAATGCCCATAGCACTCATAACTATAATCTGGTGTCAATTCCTTTTCTTCCTATGGCAATGATGGGGTCCTCACCTTGGTGTAATTTTTTTTTTGTAACCAATGACCCAAATTGGTACCATGATCTAATCTGATTCTAGTGCATTAACAATATAGTGTCTACATCCTTATTGTGTCAGTGTTATTATTGTGTTTTTGTGCTAACAATTAGTTGTTCATTTTATTATAATTACAACAACCTTCAAATGGTGTAAGATTTCATCTATTTTAATTTAAGTTTTTTGTATTTGTGTTTATTTCTACCTATTTATCGAGTCATGTAAAATTTGATTGATTATAGAGTGTGAATCCCCTTTTGTGGGGGTTGTTCCTAAGCTCTGTCGACAACAATATTCTCTCATTAAATTCATCATAGGAACATACCCACCTTCTAATTTAACTTAAATTTGATTTCTTGTTTTTAATTTAAGGGAATGTATGCTAGTTATGATATGATTTCTAGAAGATGATTTAAATTAGAATTGAAAGTAGAGTTAAATTTTGAAATAAAATTTCATGTTCCAATGTAAATATGTATTATCAAAAAGTCATTACAGCATTCCATGCTTTCCATGCCACATTGTTCAGCTAGGAATGGTTTCTCTTTCCAAAGATGCCCTAGGCTTGTAATATAAATTGTTTATGCCTCCTACTCACTCCCTGAATGTTTTTCTCTTTAAAGTTTTTATTTGGTCTGTGTTTATTACCCATAGTAGTCCTATACTTATTTCCATATAGGTTTCCTATAAAATTATCTAATTAAAATGATATGGTTTTGTTTAAGTGTACTAGTAGACTCTAATTTTGTTATTTTCATGCACATTTCTCCGAACAGACTCTTATTGCACTTTTCTTTTACCATTTTCCCGTTTGATGTTTCCATTCAATCACTATTTTTATTATCCCTGATAAATTAAAGGAAACTTTATAATACAATCGCCTACATCACATGTTGTTTTTTTATTGGTTTGTTTTTTTATACAAATTAATTTACAACCACAACTTCTCCTATAAGCCTTTGCAACTACAATTTTTCTTACCAAATCTACCCACTACTTATACTTGTGCTAAATTCTATGAGTACTCCATGATCCTAAGTATAAGCATCATAAAACCTACAGTCCGATACTGGAGACCAGATGTCTCGAGATTAATTTCCTCTAATATCCCACCATGCATTTTGACTTTACTCTAACATGCAATCTAGTACTGTCCCCAGAGATGTAATATTGATATCTCCTCATGGTCAAGATTCGTAATGGCACAATAACCAAAATATTTAAATTTACAGAAAATATATTATGCTACTTACCTATAACTGGTTGGGAAGCTTAAAAATTCATTTCCATCTATTTTAATTTTAGTTTTCGGTGTTACCACATACTCAAGGAACTACCTCACCTCTCTACATTATTGCATGTCAGTGTTACTCATAATTCAACCATAAGAAATCATATGTGAAAAACATTCATCCTAATTCAAAATCTTAAAATAAGAAAATGTCAATATAAATGAAAAATATCAGCCGCGAACTTCTAACCGATAGTTTAGCTAGAAAATGAAATGTGGCAAATGTTGTTCCTCCCAACCATGAACCATATCTCCTGGTTCCCCGCGATCTAGAAGTGTGTTCCTCTCTTCAATAACCTCTTGTTGATTCCCAAATTATGTCTCATATACATGATTGTTGAAAAATGTTTCTCTAGTAGCATCCTGCCTTTCAGGGGTCTGCTTATCCCCTTAGCCTAGCTTGTTTCTACTTTTCCTTAAAAAAAAGTAAGATTTTTTTTTCTCCAACAGCTCAAAATTCTACTTTTCTCTCCCACAAATTTATTCCCTTAGTATTTATCTTCAACTAAGTGGATAGATATCTAAATATCTAATTATCATATTTAGTGGCTTCCTTTTCCCACATTTCCCAACTTAAAATCTCAATTTGATCTATATTAATTTATTTTCCTTTCTGGTGGACCCCAGCAAGTTATAACACTAGTTTTTGAAACATTTAACCATAATAATATTTACATGAAAAGGAAGGCGTTACAATGAATTATTTGAACATTTAAAATCACACATCATAGGGAGATAAAAGGATTAACATAAGAGTCAATATGATAGTCTATAGAAGTTCTCCTATTAGCATTAGAAACTCAATTAGGGCTACTACAAAATCTTTAATGTTGTAGCAGTGCTTAAACTTAAACATTTTCTTGCTATTTGGAGTAATGATAAATTTATTAATCATAAAAATAAAAAGAAATAACCTTTACATCACTAATGACTAAAAGAATTGGTCTTATAATATTACACACATCATGAACAAAATGAAATTTGGCATAAGATCAAAATGATGATTAAGGAAAAAATGCATAAATTAATCAAATGTCAATCCAATCAAATAAACAATGACTAAATTAGTAAAATGTTTTAGGACAGGCCCTTTATTTTGTCAAAATAAAAGGCAGTAGGTTGGTCTTACAACACACCTATGAAATTTGATAAGGAGGCTCTTCATTGAACCAATCGACTCCATCAATTATATTAACTATAATATGTTGCATTCAACGAGTGATGTGCCATCAAACTTAACTCATTTTTTGTATGTGACCAAGTGTTGTGATCTTGAACAAATAGCATAGGCACTTAATCTTAATTCCATGCCTACATTAGGATCCCATGCCTTTAACTCTTTAGCACATTTTCTTCATGCAATGTAGGCCCATGACCATGCCTTTAGTCATAAAGTAATTTCTCATGGATTTGGGAACTTAACCATATTTTTTCCTTTCCAGTACTACATAGGCCTGAGTCAACAAAAGGTCTATGTAAATGAATAGCCCCAAAAATGTTATATAGTCAGATGATGTCACTGAGACCACATGGCCACATCCAAGTGGTGCCACATGTCATCCTTGTTAGTCAATTACCACGCATTTCTTCGCCTAGACTAGGTCCCACACTGGTCGAGAGGTCAAACGTCATCTCACTTTTGTACTATGTGCTAGCACTTATCCCTCACTAGCCTAAAGAAATCAGTAGCCCAAAAAGATAATACAAGAAAACTTCACGAAACCGAACCCTGGGTGTGAACATCAAAAAAAATTCCACATCATCATTCTTATGTTACACTTAAATCATGCTGACATCATCAATCACATCATGTAAGCAATAAAGTTTCTAAATTATATGTTTATATACTATCTAATTATTTATCAGATAAAATATTATCTAATTCACTATTCTAACAACTTATAAAGATATACAAATAGATTTTGATATATATATATATAATTATAATATATAATATATTATATATATAATTTTTAAAACAATTGTTTAAATAGAACATATGTGAATGATATAATATTGCAGAATTTTTAATAATCTTACAATAATTACTTCTCTCTTTAATTTAAGCCAATATAAAAAAAGTCTAATCTACCATTTAACAACAATTTAATTTTAAGTGTCATTAAACTTGACTAACGATTCTTAGTAATCTATATTATCACTTAGTTACTATTTAATCAGTTCAATCATACACGAATATATAAAAAATATTTCATTTAATATAATATATCTATATAATATATATATATAATATATATTAATATATTTATATATATATATAATGAATTATTGTGATGTACTAAAATTGTCTTATCACTTAAATTAATAGTTAAGTTAATTATGGTAGAACTATTTAAGCTTGTATCCATAAATATTATTATATTGATCCACACTCTAACATTTAAACTGAGAGATAAAATGATTTCATATATATATATATATGAAATTAAATATAGTGATAATAATAATGTACATATTAATTTACTTATAACTTAAATAAAATTCCAATGGTAAATTGTAGGCTAGTATCAAATACGAGTTAAATTTATTATTATGTTATAAGTTTGGCAAGTTGAGAGGCGCTATAGAACTTAGTAAGAGGGAGATGTTGTAGGGTTTGTAAATGAGTATAAACATTTAAATGTTGGCTCAATATTAGGGAGATGATGTAGTGATTGTAAATGAGTGTAAACATTTAAATGTCCTCTTCAAATGGGAGAGATGTTGTAGTGCCCATAAAATGAAGCATTAAATCACAAACTAATAATAAAAAAACATCATATCAACTCAATTAAAAAAATAACAAAAAGTGAAAAATAATAAATCTATTTAATTCAATTTGTTGTATTGTAATATTACTTTTATTATTAAAATTAGAAGAATTTTGTTTTTAGAAAAATTATCATAATGTACATGTTGCATAAATAAAATTTAAATAATAACAATTCATGAATCTATCTATATATATATATTTATATATATATATATATATATATATATATATATATATATATATATATATTATATATATTGTAAGCTAAGAATGTAATTACCTTCCCCCAGGTTTCAGTACATAGTTCAACCATCCCATGCCAGTCTACTTTATGGTCAGTGATCTCAACATACCTAATGGGAAACTAGGTATTTTTTATCATCTTCCTATAGAGAAGCTAGTCCAAAACTACAAAAGTTTTACCATCATATCATCTTCCTACAGAGAAGCTAGTCCAAAACTACAAAAGTTTTACCATCATCAACATAACAAAAGTATCTACAGAAACAACAAACCATAAAAGACTAACATCAACCATATGATAGCTATGAATCAGAAGAGGTAATTGAGGTTTTAAAATATCTTGTTTATAATAAAGAGGTTTCAACCTTATTAGGATTGAGGGAACAACCTAAAATTCAAGCTCCCAAGCCTCAACCAAGTCAATATAGATTTTATCCTCAAAAGTCTAATGCAATGATATTAAGTAATGAAGCCCATTTGTAAGCTAACCTAATCAATATCCAAGATGATGCTCCAAAAACCGTTTTGTTAAACCTCCATGATGGGATTTACCACCTCACCCTACCATTTGAAATTACCCTTTAACTCCACAACCTACATGTACATAATTTTCTATATGATTTAGACCCTCTCACTCGCTAATATCCTTGGATATAATGGACTCACTTATGCCCTTGGATGTAATGGAAAAACTAGGGTTGGATACCTCCATGCCTTACAAAGACCTCTATTGCTTTGATTCTAAAATATTACAATTCTTAGGTATGATTAAAACCTATGACCAAACCATATTTTAACATCATATCCTTGAGTCTCAAAAGGGAGATCGAGATGTATAAACAAAAACATAGACAATTAATCCCAATCTTACACCCACTAATAGGAAAGGAGGAAAATAAATTATGTAATGCAAAGATCATCATTTCAATTAGGTATTCTGAATCAATGGAAAATCTAGTCCCAATGAGGAAAAAATGTGGAGAGATAAATTTGTGTGTGGATTTAAGAAACCTAAATAAACCTTCCTCGAAGGATAATTACCCACTACCTAAAATGGATCAAATGCTATAAAAGGTAGTTGGATCTCAAAGGATGTGCATGTTGGATGGTTTCTCATGTTATAACCAAGATATGATGGATCCCTAGAATGTATTTAAAAATGCATTTACCATGCCTTTTCTTATGATATAATGCCTTTTTATTGATAAATGATGGGGATACCTTTCAAAGAGCCATGGACTTTTCCTTTGTAGAAATCAACTATTTCCTGATCATTGTCATATATCTCAACAACCTTATTGTACATTATCAAAATGTTGATGATCGTATGCAACATTTGAGGGAGGTATTTAGGAAGTGTAAAAAAGCTAGCATATGAGTTTTAACTTAAAAAGCATTTATTTTCAATGGAAGATGGTAATTTGTGGGTACATATTGTCTTAGCACAAGGAGTCAAGATCGATATGGAGAGTTGAAGTAATAAATATTATCTCCTAACCCTAGACACAAAAATGCTTTGCAATCCTTCTTTGACGAAAAAAAAAAAAAAAAACTTCCTTAGTAGTAAAGTTGTTTTCATGACATATGTTATTTATTGATGGCCCATAATAGTGAGGAGAGGGACGAGGTTCATCCCCAATTTTGTTGAATTAACCAAACATGTGACCAAAATGTTTCAAAAGGATTTTGAGATCTTATGGGATGATAATGCCAAGGAGTCATTTGTGGAAATAAAGAGAAGGCCTTAGGATAAGCTCCAATACTAAACAAACCTTACTATGGTAGATATTTTACTATATTCCTATTTGTGTCAAAGCACGTCATAGAAATTTTCTTTCTACAAAATAATAGTGAAGGTCTTTTTGTAGTTGTATTTCATTTCATTCAATGAAATAGAAACCCATTGCTTTTTTCAGCAAACCACTTATAGATCTAGACCTTAAATATAAAATCATGGCTAAATAAGCATATGCCTTGGTAAAATTCTTCAAATCATTCAAAGACTCTATTTTTCGACACAAATTGATACCTTTTTCCCCATGCCTCAATAAAGGAAATGTTGTTCTAGCAAGAAGCATATGGTTGGTGGGGTAAGTGTATGTCTAAGATCCAATAATGTTGCATGGTATTAAAACCCACCAAACTCATCAAAGGAGAAGGGCTAGAAAATATAATGGCTTAATCTAGCTTGCAAGAAGTAGGTGTCAATGTAAAACAGTTCACTAAGGAAAATGAACCATAAATAGAGGAGGTTTATCTCAATGATCCACGGGATTAGTAAAGTTCTCAAAATTCAAAGTGTTCAAAAGTGCTCAAAACTAGTGCCAAAGTGTAGAGCTCGATGACCTGAATCCAATGCAACTTGAATCGCTCAAAAATTGATATTGTATTCTCCTAATATCACATTCTAATAATTTTCCTAAAAAGGTAAAAGAAATTGCAGATTGGATACAGGACTGCTGACTAGGAATTTTGTACACTCACTAGGCAAGGTGATTGGGCAAGCTGACTATACCTCATGGTCTAATGGCAAGCATCCAAGTGGCCTCATGCGATCGGTTGATTTTTTGGCACATTTGATTGGTGGTTAGAGTTTTTAAGGGGCCCAATGGTTGGGTGCCACGCGGCCCAATCACAAGCTACCACAAGGCACCCTGGTACTTAGAAAAAACTGGTTAAGGCCGAACTCCCATTAAAGAGGATTGAACATGAGACCTTTCAACTAGCAATGCAGTGCTTTACCAATCACGTTGTGGGTGGAACTTAATAGTCATAGTAGAGAATGCATAATTAAGTTTTTGTTGGTTTAATGTTTTGGGAAGGGTCTGGGGCTAAGCCCTAGGCACTGGTCACCTTACCACCCACAAAGCCATAGGAAGAAGGGAGCCAAGGGATTGGGCTTAGCCCTAGCCCAAGGTTCCACAACCCACCATGTAACCGAAGGACAGATCTTGGTTGACAAAGTTGGCGGATGGGTGTAGATTTTTGGGAACATCCCCGGTAACATTCACTACATATGACCCTCAGTGGATTCTAAAAGATGGCTGGCAAAAAAGGGTTTGCTAATGGCCGTCATACCCTAGGCATTTGGCCTTAATACGACCTTAGTGAAAATTTTTAAGTGCCAACGAAAGGAGGGCTAGGGATAGGCCTACGCCTTGGCTCTATGCACACCCACATGACCACAGCTCTAGGTTAAGTGGAATGTGCTCCAACAAGGGGGGAAACCCTAGGTCCTTTGGACCATTATATGACCAAGTGAATATGATTCAAGGATCCAGAGGGAAGGGCGAGCGGTTAGCCCAGATCTTAGACCCGTGGCAGCCATAAGGTAATGTGCCCGAAGAAAAGGTGCTTAACCGACAGGGACAAGAGTTAAGGCCTAGCCCTCGACCCTATGTGGCTAATATGGATGTGATTTTCGAAGTTAAGGGATCAAAGGGAATTTAGCCATTTGACAAATTACACCCAAATAGGTGGGAATCCTACCGGCACCAGACGAAAATGGTGCTTGGCAATTCTAGGAAAGGCGCAATTCATAGGATAGTTAGTAGGAGAGTGCAATTTGTAGAGTGATTAGCAGAAAAACTTCTCTATAGCAATATTTCTTCCGTTTTTGGCCAAATTGAGCCCAACAAGAACCTAACTTGGGGGTTTTTACTATTCTGGATCCATTAGAGAAATTTTTTTACATTCTAAGTACTATAAATCCATGTAAACACAAATTTTAGCACTTAATCAAAGAGGCCCAACATTGGAATTTGGACCAAGAGATGTAGCCCGAGAGAGGGGTAAACGCCTTTATCATTTTGATGTCTTGCGTTTCTAATATGGTATATTTGTCTCTATTTCTATGTTGTTAACTAAGTTTTAAAACCATTAGTTTATGTATTTTTTCAAAGTGATCAATTTCCAAAAAGACATTAAAATTTACTTGCAAATTTTCCCATCACCTTCAAGTTTATATAACATATCAGTTTGGTATCAGAGCTCAAGATTATTTTTAGGGTTTGATTTTGTTTGCAAGTGTTTTCTTATGCTTACAAGGTTGAAGCTAAAAAGAGGAGAAGGAGATATTGTGGAGCGAAGGTCTCAAATTGCTTCAAGGAGAACACACGTCTCTCAAGCTTCACCAATCATGGCACATGAAGAAGGTCATGCAGGGATGTTTGAGGATGAGAGAAATTTCAGAGAATATTTCTTTAAAATGTTTGAAATGGTGAAAGTTATTTATGATGAGAGGAACTCAAGGTTGCAAGGAGAGAGCTCAAAACCTCCAAAATGAAAGGGAGGAAATGGATACAAACCTCCAAAAGGGAATTGAGGGAATGGTGACAAGCCACCACCTTCATCTCCATCTTCATGATCATCCTCATCTTCTTCTACTTCTACCCCTTCACAAACACCTCCAAATTCTCCAAAAGGACATGTTAAAACTTCTTTGTTAAAGCTTGAAATAAAGTTTCAAGTTCTTATGTATGATTGAGAGGTAGATACTGAGAAATTAGATAATTGGATTCGTCAGACTGAAGTGTATTATAGGATACAAAGAGTCAAGGATGATGAAACCAAAATTCAGCTTGCTTCTCTTAGGTTGGAGTGTGCAACACTTATTTGGTGGGAGGCCAAAACTGAAGAGGACATGAAGAAAAATGGTAATATTTTATCCTCTTTGAATGCTTTTTTTGGTGCAATACGAAGACAATTTTATCCATTAGCATACAAGAAGACAATTTTCAAATCTATATTCAAGAATTTAGGAAAAGAGATTTCATTTTGGGTATCGATTAGAGGTTTACATAGTTACTTGAGACACACAATTCTCATGTTTAACCCTACAAAATTAGATGAATTTTGTGTACAAGAAACTCATTTAGAAGCAAGAGGGAAGAATGTCTCTGAAGAAACTAGTGAGAAGTCATTTAAGTTTGGAGACAAAGGAAAATGGAATTTCAAAGGAAAGGATAAATATAATGCTTCAATCAAGAAAGAGTGAGAAAAACTCAACTGTAAACATTGTTCAAAAGAAGGCCATGATGAAGACCAATGTTGGAAACTTCATCTTGAGATGAGACCCAAAAAGTTTAACAACAAGGAGAAAGAAAATATTGTTGCAACTACAAAACAAGATTCAAGATCTTATTCTAGAGATGAAACAAAAATCATAGCTATGGAATTGAAAGATAAGGATTCTATTGCAAGTACTAGTTCTTCTAGAAATCCCCCGGAACTCAAAATGAAAGAGGAATAATAGAGCTTTTTCATATTAGATTCATCACAAAACATAACAAAGTAGATACTTTGTTTGATAGTCGATCACAAGAAAACCATATTTCAGAAGACATTGTCAAGACACTAAATTTGGAAACCATTCCTCATCCTAACCTTATCCTTTGGATTGGGTATGTGATAATGCCAAATTTCAAGTGACAAGAAATTGCATATTTAAATTCACCATCACTAAAAAAATTATTAATGAGGTAGAACTTGATGTAGTACCACTTTACATATGCGGGATTGTTTTGGGAAGCCCATACTTATATGATAGGAAAGCCATCTTTCATCGCCATGATAACAAGTATAACTTGTTTAAAAATGGGATTGAGTATATTGTTAGAGAAAATCACAAGAATTTGAATTTATCTCTTGTGAATGCTAGATAAATGAAGAGGCCTATAAATGCTATTCATAAGTTTGCATTGTTAATGATTAAAGATAAAAATGTTGAGGAATTTGAAGCCTTCCAAGGATGTGATGTAAGATTAAAATTTGATTTAGTTGAGTTTGTTAACACATGTGATAAGATGTTTCAGGAATCTGACATATTGACTTCTAAAATAGGAAAAGAACATGAAGTTCAATTGCAGTTGGATGCATCACTTTTGAACATTGGTGTGAACAAGATGTCAATGTTAAAGAATGCAGGGATCAAGAACAGATACAAGAGTTTCTTAATAAAGGGAACATTAGTTATAGTACATGTTCTTGTCGGTCTCCTCATGTAATGGCTTTGAAGAAGGATGGTGCATGGAAATGAAGATCACATTTGGTGAACATACAAGCCAAATACAAGGCTAGACATGATAACAATCGTTTTGACAATATTTTTCAGGTTGGAGATGAAGTAAGGCTTTGCATCAGCAAAAAAAAGCATCAAGGTGAAAAGAACTTGAAATTGGGTGAGCTTCCTCTGATTGAATATCAAGGAGAGAATATTCATATTCTTTCAATAAATGTTGTAACACCCTCCTCCCACATCTACCCAAGCAACTGGCCAACCGAGGTAAACATATGATGAGAGGCCACTATGATATGATTCGACCTCCTAAATTACATTAAGGAAGTGGAACTGATGAAAACACACCATACAAACATCAATCATCAGCTACAATACCCTCAAAAACCAATCCAATAGTTTAGGCAACATGTCTTGGGGTCCCATTGTTTCTGGGAAAACTAGTGTCACTATTTGATCTCCTAGTCCCACTAAGACGGGCAACTATCTTAGAAACAAAAAATTCAAAGAAACTTGTGTTTTCCTTTATGGATGATAGTTAAGAGAGAATCAGAGAGCACCAACCTCAATCTCTCGCTTGTTTCCTCTCTCCTTTGATAGAGCTTGCTGCTCCTTTCTCACTTGTCCCACTTCAAAGAACACCTGTAGAGACAAAGCAAAAAAATACCATCAAAGCATAGAGATCTACAATACCATAAACAATGTCGAATCAGAAGCACATTAACCATACAATTGCATTCACCATTACAAGATTTACAAGTACACAAGTATATGGAGGAAAACTCAAATAACTTTATTGATAGTAGAAGTATAAGAGCGGATTACAACCCAGCTGTCTGATCTAGCATCATCGTCCTAGCATGAAAGCCCTCTTCACCTCATGAAATGAAATATCACCCAACAATACAATGTCTCAAACAGAAACCAACAACACTTCCTCACAAATTACAAAATTCTAGCCTTTGGATCTCTAGGATGAGGGATCCATATATAGATATTTGCAGAGGGGTGAGTTAGCTTCTAGGTTTTCTATTAGTGCCATTTCACTGATAGTTCTTGGTTCCACTTGGAGATTTCATGATCTCTTACTCATCCGTGGGCGAGTTTAGAGAGGCAAGTGTCATATGACAAGTTTCTGGAAGATTCTCTGGGTTTCCACTTAGCAAACTGTCTCTTCCATTTGTCTACTCTCGCCCATCACACCCTACAGAAGGCTCTTTCAATTTGCATCACACCTGGCCAGTGTAACAGCCAGTATGCATCACACCCTTAGCACTGAGAAGTTTGTATGGTCCCGTTTTGACCAGTTCTGAGTGGTTTTTCAGGGAGAACTTCTGGGAAATAATGTAATCAGTTGACCATGATCCTTTAAGGTTTGAAACAACACTTTTAGGGGTTTAAGAGCCCTTGGTTTATTAACATATGCGATTGGGGTTGCAGTGCCCAAATATGTCTATAACAGCTGCCCCCTAAAGCACGAGGTCGTAAATCTTCTGATGTCCAGTGAAATTCTTTAACATGAGGATCTGAGGTCTCTCGAACTAGAAGGTGACTTGTATAAAATACAATACAATACATTATCTTCATATTATTTTCATTATCTAGCTTAGGCGGGCATTCCCATGCTCAGCTTCATAAATTCATCTTCATGTATATAGGATAGAAAATCGTCCGCTGTTGCGGATTTGGAGAGTCTTGTTGAACCATCATCCTTTAGCTTGAATGATCATCTGTGCAGCTACAGTGTATATTTGATGTCTTTATTTTCCTGAATATATCACATCCCAGATGGATGAAACTAGATCCAGGGTCTTCAAAACTCGTTCAATCTTCGCCCAATGTACAAGTCAATCCATGTGAAAAGATGTTCTGAAGTTCAACATGGAAAGACATCGCCTGATTACCAGCCAATGATGTAAGTTGTTAACAGGAGCGAGAGGAATCACTGATAATGATAATGACCCTCAAGGTATTACAGTACAATTCACATGGTGTGAATATATGAGTCGATGTCGAACACCACGTAAAATCTTTCGGTCGAAGGCCATTGATGTAAAAATGTCGTCGGAAGTGAGAAACTTGCCATTAAGGCATGCAAGCTTAAAAGTACTGAAAGGGTTGTTCCTAAATCAACTTCTTGGATAATGTGCTGATGTAAACAAGAAGTGACCCGTCATAGGAGGGCCTTAATGAATCCCACATCTATGACATGAAATGAAGCAAATGATTTTCTGGAGGTGAAAATGATCTGATGATACAAGGTTTAGGAATGGCGGTCATGAAAAATGGAGAGTGAAGGTATTGCAGTGGATGAGGCGTTAGCTAGGCTGGTGAATTTTCTGAATGACTTCTCCTGAACATATTGGCGACACTGTGATCGATTGGTAGCGTTAACCCCAAAAATGGATGGTACGGAGGACCAATGGTGATGTGACCGGGGAACGGAATAACCCAACCTAACTCAATCATGGTGATGGAGTGAAAGTGTCATGTTCAAGAGTGACCTGCTACCAATGAAGTTCTTCAAGTTTTCTTCCCTTTTTCCCCAGTCATTGCTGACAAGTACCTCTTTATTTTTGTCAAGCTTGAGGAGGATAACATATGCTTGTTCTCTAATTTACCCTTTGGGAAAACCTGTCACTATGTTTTAGCGAGCCTAGCGACAGTGAAACTCGTTCTTGTCCGGATGGACAAGTTTGTTGCTATTGTTTTAACAAGTTTAACAACAAAGATAACTCAGTCCTCTTCATATTTTGAGAGTTTGAAAAGAGACAAAAAGGAAACTCCTGTAGTCCTTTTTCATGGCATAATCCCTTAAGTCCGAAAAAGTATAAAATAGTACGAAAGGCATGACTTTTCGATAGGTTTAATGCGCTGAAAAAGACAAGCGCTCGATCTTTTTGTGGACTGATCCCTCACGTCCAAAAAGATTAAAATGTAGAGGAGGGATGGCACTTCCCTTTACTTTAGTGAGCTGGAAAGGCAAGTATCTCGGCAATCTTTTCATATTTTACGAGTCTAAAAAGAGCTTAAAAGAGACTCGTTTTTTAGGAACGAGTGATGTATCCGGGTAGCAACTAGTTTCAGGTAAGTTTGGGACTTTCTCAAACACGGCAGTGTAATGAGGGTGGCTTGATAGAATCACTCGTCATAGTTGTTCCTCAAAAGGGTAAAAATTCAAGTGGAGGTGTATGATCAGCTAAAAGAGTGGAGGTGACGATAAGAACACAACCAAGGCTCAAAAGGATGATAGCAATGTGATCACAAAGGTTATTTACTGAGGGTGGATTCATTTATTTTTTAAATGAGCTTGAATCTTTAGAAACTATGCTCAGTGGTGGGTTTATTTTTTAATGAGCTTGAACCTTGCAGTAACACTGCTTGTGATAATAGTCAGAGATGTTCAATTTACCATTAGCACTATATTCTTTTGAAGATCATACTACCCGTTCAAATACTCCATCAAATTGATCAGAAATGCAAATACATGCTTGAAAAATGAGTTAAAAAACTAACATCTTACTTGAATTATGTGAATAGTAACATAAAAGTAGTTTTACCTCTCATTTTAACCATTTCA
The DNA here is from genome assembly GCA_000404065.3 of Pinus taeda. Lineage (NCBI taxonomy): Eukaryota > Viridiplantae > Streptophyta > Pinopsida > Pinales > Pinaceae > Pinus > Pinus taeda. Next base: position 148,167 of record APFE030805509.1, on the reverse strand, counting down.
TTCAAATTTGGTATTGTTGGAGCTCTAGAGGTGTTTTCCCCCTCGAATTTCATCAGTTGATTTCAGGAGATCTAGTGGACTATTTTCCATGCCGTTTGGACCAGATATGAGCTAACCCTGAGCTCTTCAATTGCATTCCTTCCTTTTCTGATTTTGAGCAACTTTTCCTGTTCTTCTGGGCCCTAGGGGTTTGAACAATTCATTCTCTCCCCATCACACCTAGTATGCATCGAAAAGTGTGATGCATACTAAGCTAGCAATTTTCCAGTCAGTATGCATCTCACCCTGTACACAGGGAGGGTGTGATGGGCAGAGGAGGGAAAGTTTATGCAGTGTTTTCTCATGAAATTTTTGCCTGTTTTTGCCCAAATCGGGATCCTAATTCATCTTTTGTTTTTGTTTCAGAGATTCATAGAAGTAAGATGGTTGTTACATGGTGTGAACACGAGCATGAAGAAGAGGACATTATTACCTTACACGATCTGGGTATGGTTACTGCATTGCGAAACTATGGCTTTCTCAAATTCTTCTGCATGTCCAGCATGAGGCAACAAATCAATTTGTTGCAATATCTTCTCGATGCATGGGATCCGACCTATTATCGCCCCAAGAAACTCTCCTAGGTTGTATCTCAGAGATGCTCGGGAACATTACAAATGTTGAAAATAGATGAATGGAAGGAATGATGCTTGTTCAAGCTGGATAACCACTTCTACTATGCTTAAGTCTAGACATGCATGAACAGTGAACACCCCCAGACTACAAGGATTTAGACCACCAACTACTCACAGTTTAAGGAATAGGTGAATATGGAGAATACTGACCACACCAACAGATGCACAAGACCATGTGATGGCCGGCTGCAACCAGTAAAAAGGTCCACAAGTCTATTTCATAATGCACAGACAGGATGAAAGCTCTCTGGGACTAAGTTAACAAAAACCTGCATAACGCATTCAATGATACATACTAGACTTCAACACAGAGGTAGGATGACAGGCCCTCTAATGCTAAATATCAAGCCCACATGAACAAATGCATAACAGGCATAGGCTAGAACATAATGGAAGTGGAAAGTGAGAAATTAACAGCAAAAGGAGCTTGTATTAGCTGAAAATGAAGATGAGACACTGCAAGTATCAAAGCATTTACAGCCTCCAGAAGTTGAACCTTACATAAAACAACAACCATCCACCATTCCCCTGATTACATATATTTTTTTGGTATATATAGAGTCTGATTACAAATATATTCTGCTATTCTATGCGTGGAGGGGTCATAATGGACCACCAACCGCTTTAACTCTTTGATGGAGTCTCTACTACAATATTCTTTCTTTAATGAATGAATTTGACGTTCTCTGGTTCTCTATTGTCCTTCTCAAGCAGGTGGAGTGTTATATGGAAGGAGTTCCATAACTGATAAATGTGTTTATCTGCTCGAGGCTGCTCCTTTCCCTTCTCAGCCATCTTGTTTATTGAATGCAGTGGTTGAAGGTTAACTACGCAGAGTGTTGAATACTAGTCACCTTCTTCCTTCAGATGCACGGGATAGGCTATGGACAAGTTGACTGCATGGCATAACAGATATCAGTCGTTGGATCAAGTGAATGGAGGGCAGAGATCTGTTGGTGAGAAGAATTGAGCAGAAGTGAGAGGAAACAAATGTGAGTGGTCAGATCGTGAGTAGACAGATCCGACGGCCATTGGGCGAAAGAGTAGCACGAGAGATAATGAGCAGGGACAGGCAAGTGGGCTATAAACGGTATGTATCGCAACACTTTTGGAGGGTGAGCAGTAATCATACAAGGGCGAGTGGTGAGAATTATCAGGCAATGTATAGTAGATGGGATGGGATGAAAACCACTTCGATTGCGAGTTAATGTGTAGGCAGCTTATGGGCGCAGGAGGTGAGAATGTCGTCAAATTGCACGTATGGACAGCAGAGATCAGTTTGCAGGAGATATCAAGAGATATGAGAGCGAAATGGGCATGGGCTGTTGGATCTGGTCGGGACTAATCGGACAGCGGAGGAGTGATCGGACGAGTCACTTTATCGGGCACGATGGGAGTCATCGGATCTGATTTTTCCTTTGATAATTTTGGGCCTTTACATAGGGCGATGTGTGATTGTGATCAAATTGCATCACAATATTGCATCGATAGAAGTCAAGGGGCGTAGCCTTATACACAGATAGATGTGATTTGCGATAGTGATTAAACCCGAACCCAATAAAGGAAGTAACTATTTTTAAGACTAATGAAGGGATAATGAGTGAAGGAGAAAATGACGATTGTGATGGAAAAGGGCTTATGAGAAGTGCACGGTCACGCAATCATGGTCTTATGGGTTTAAACTTTGTGCTTGGAGACTTGAGGGAAAGTGGGTTTATCTAGGGTTTTGGAGGAAAACAGAGATAGTGAGGGCTTATGAGAGTATAGGCAGAGTAATTGGGAAAAAACGGAGGCAGCGAGGTGAAAGAGAGTAAGCGAGGTGAAGGAGAAGGAGGACGATAACCGGTGTAGACCACTTCTGAGCAAGAAACCAAGGACTGAGCTTACTTCCACTCTTTGAAAATCAGCAACATGTAGCAGAGCTAACACGACCAACCAAGCGTTCCAGATTAGAGGTAAATCCATCCCTTTGACAGCTGAGGATATCTACTTTTTGACTGGTTTATCGAGGCGTGGTGCCCCTCTCTCACTATTAGGATCCGCCCATGGGGGTGAATCCGTGAGGGATTATATTCACTAGTTTTGTAGAGATGGATCTCAGCCGAGCGGGGATGGAAAGATCATTGTTCGAGATATCACTGATCAATCCTTAAGGACTATTTTATTCACCTTTGCTAGATTGGCTGGTAGCACGGCTCTTCATTTGGCCAATAGGTCTTATATGCAGTATCCCTGGAATGCCTTGAACCAAAGGTATTCAACTGGTGTGATGCAGTACTTCCGGTTATAAAAGAACAACTTTCCAAGGTGAAGAATGGAAGATCCAAGAACTTTGGTTATGGTTCCATTATGGCGGCTTTCACCTTGGAGAGGATTCCACTGATGCAACCATAATACATTTCACTTGGATTGCCAACATCGAGGGAACCACAAATGCATAGATGGATGAATCTCATGGCCAGACATGTTGGTCAGTCACATATTTCATTCTCTGATGCCTTCTTTGAGTGGTTCGACCATTAAGAGATGGTCTTCACAGAGTATCCATACGTTAGGATGGATTTCTGAGGTGACCCGGATTTGGCGTTACCAGCTGGCGAGCAGTGGGGTGTTATAGGTAAAAAGATATTACCCTATCTTTGTTTATTGCTTTAATAATTTTCTTGTGTTTTTTAAAGGTTATCAATACTAATTAAACTCATATATGTGAGCAGATATTGGACCAGTGCGACCAACGACGCGCCCGAGGGTAGCATCTACCATTCTAGTAGGAGAGGCTATAGGGAGGGTTATCCTTCGCGATCTGGACATAGCAGAGACCCTTGCAGTGTTGTAGGATTAGATCAAGGGTCTCACCCTTGGTATTCAAGATGTGAGGACTGACGAGTTACCTCTGAGATTACAACACCATACTAATGGTGTTCCGAGTCGATGGACTAGGCTCCTATGTATGATGGCACAAGCAGTGACTTGCTATCACCAACACCATTAGTTTAGGGTGCTTTTCTACATTTTTGAGTTTTTGGGTCGTATGACCATTTTGTCCTGGACACAGAACATTTTGTAAAAAACTATAAACAACTATATATATTTTTGATTTCCAGAGTTTTATTTTGGTTAAGTTATGCGATCCTAATGAAAATGTTGATTGAAATGCTTTTTCTTTTATAAATGCTGCAAATGTCTGTCTAACACTTAATTTGCTAATGAATCAGTTAATGTGTTTAAGTTTCTAGAAATGTGTTGATATTGAATAGAATCAAATTGCCTTTCCAAAATCCTGACCCTTAGGAACATACAATAGATAGCTAGATTCCGAATGGAATAGATGCCAATAAGTTGTAGGATGATGAGTTGTGAATCTAGCTTGACAATAAGTCGACATATGCCATGTGCGATGGCATAAGAGAGAAGCTCCATCAATGCATTGTACTCAGTGATGTTGTTTATTGATTGACCAATACATATCCCTCTGAAGCTCACTAACTCATCGCTTGGATCAAAATTGGCCCAGGCTGCAGAAGATAGATTCCACATACTACGACTAGCTCTGTCGGCGTATCCAAAAAATGATTCCAACAAGTCTCGACATCTGCAACAAATGAAAAGTGGGTTACCTAACCAAAATGGTCACTCTTGACGAAAACAAAAAACGTAACAAAAGCATATAAAGAGATTACTACACTTAATCAAGCATAGTAACGCTTAAGGTACAACCCGTTTCAAGGTTGCGACAGTGGAATCCCATCATAATCTACTAGCTCGTAGGCTCCTTTTTCTAATACTCATTTAAGAATGTAGGGGCCCATCCACAAAGGTTGGAACTTACCTACTCCCAATTTATCGGATTCCAGATCGTACAACAAGACTAGATCACCTTCTAAGAAGACACGGGGTTTGACATTTTTTTCAAATTGCACCTTGACTCATTTCTTATGAGCTTCATTAGCTAAAGAAACATCATGATGGGTTTCATCCAATTGGATTAGTTCCAATAAACAAGCCTCTTCCTCCGAAGTTTCAGGAAGTAAGTCAATTGCGAGCTTGAGAGATGAAATTTCATACTGAATCGGTAAGATCACTTCCAGGCCATACACCAACTGAAAGGGTGTGAATCCGGTCACATTTCTCACCGATGTCCTATATGCCCATCAAGCTGAGTACAGGATTATGCGCCAATTCTGTTTGTGGACTCCAATCATCCTTTGCAGCATGTGCTTCAAGACTTTTTTGATGGCCTCAACTTGTCTGTTAGCTTGTAGATAATACGGAGTAGAACTGTCGTGGGACAGTCCTAATTTGGAAGCTAATTCAACCATCATGTGATTGAAAAAATGTCATCCATGATATGTGACTATCGCTTGTGGGACACCAAATCTAGAGACTACATGATTGAAAAAGAAAAGAGCAGTTGTTTCGTCGTTGTTGTTTAATGTAGGCAGCGCTTCAGTCCATTTTGTAAAATAGTTGACTACGACTATGATATACCCATGCCCCCCAACCGAGGTGGGGTTACATGTCATGAAATCAATGCCCCATTTGATGAATGGCCCAACAGTAACTAATGGATGCAGTGGTGCAGGTGGTAGTTTGGTTTTGCGGTCGAAGATCTGAAAAGCATGGCAACTTCTGACCGCAATTATGCAATCTTTGAATATAGTAGGCCAGAAGTAACCTACTCGTAACATCTTTGGTGTTGTAGCGTAACGAGATTGATTCCCCCCACATGCACCTAAATGACAATCATTCAGGACTTTTTTGGCCTCCTTATGCATGAGGCACCTCCGCAGAACTGTATCAGCACCACGATGGTAAAGTGTATCACCGACAATCATGTAGTATTTTGCTTGGTATCAAGTACATTTTTGTTCAAAGCAAGAGGTATTAGGCCTAAAGTTTTGGGTTTGGAGATAGATCATTATATCTCCATACCATGTATCGCTTGACGATATTAGAAACAAAGATTCATCCATGATTGATGCTTTAGATGTTGAATTGTTGGGCAACGATGGGAGGTCACATAGTAACTCCGCAAAAACTAGAGATTTGTAAAAAGAGCTTCGGCGTAAATCACATAAAAAGATCATTGTCGACGCGTTTCGAACCCACCAGTGTGGTTCATCGTCAGGACAAGTTGAAGAAACAGATCTGGCCTAGCAAGTTAAATAGACTGAGCAGAGACACTGAGCAAAGAACTAGAGATTTCTTTAATTTGGATTTTGTGAATTTTAGATCAAACTCTTGCAAAATGGCTATCCATTTTGAATATTTTCCCCTTAGTAATTGACACGACAAAATGTAGGTCATAGGGTTGCAACCTAACAGAATGGTAGTTTTGCGAAAGAGGATATAGTGTCGAAATATCTATACTGCTTGAATAGTTGCTAGAGCCAGCTTTTAAACATAAGAGTACTTTCTTTCTGTATTATTTAAGTTTCGGCTTAAATAATAGACCAGATATTCAATTTCGTCATCTTCTTGTACTAAAACCATTGCAATGGCTGTATCTGCTACAACAAGATACAGGTTAAAGTATTTTTGATAATCAGGAGCGTACATTAATGATGCTTTTATTAGGGAATCCTTTAAAGCATCAAAGGAAGCTTGTGCAACCTGATCCCAATGGAAAGGAACTTCTTTTTCCAAAAGATGTGTATAGCCTTTAGCAAGTTCAACATAATTTGTAATGAATCTCCTTAGAAATTTTTCTTTCCCTCGGAGTTTCTGAATCTGAAGCAAATTTGAAGGTGGACGCATGTCGATGATCGCCCGAACCTTACATGGGTTGAGTCGAATCCCATCCTTAGAAACTACGAAACCAAGTAAATGACCAGAACCGACATAAAACACACACTTGTGTGGATTGAGTCATATCTTGTAGTGTCGACAACGTAGAAATATAGCTCTCAAATGCTGCAGATGATCAGTTCGCTTTCGCGAATGAGCCAGTAGATCATCGAGATATGGTTGAATGATGTGTTTGATGTCATGGAAGGCATAGTTCATTGCCCTCTTAAAAGTTTCCCCTACGTTTTCTAAACTAAAAGGTAGTTTATGGTACGCGAATGTGCCCCACGGACATATAAATGCAATCTTCGACTGGTCCTGTCGGTGGATGTTTATTTGATTGTATCCGAAAAATCCATCCATGAATGAAAAGATTTCACATCTGGCGCATTCATCAATTATCTGATTGATGAAGGGTGTAGGGTAGTTTTCCTTTGGACAAGATTGATTTACATCCCTATAATCAATTCACACTCTAATCGTTCCTTGCCTTTCATGACAGGAACAATAATCGATACCCAATCAGTAAGGGGAATAGTGTAAATGAAACTAACATGTAAAAGTTTTTCAACTTTTGCCTTGATGCAAGTGGCTTTCTTCGGGTGGACCTGTCGAAGCCATTGTCATACTCATTTGACATATGGATACATCTTGATTTCATGTTCAATGATGCTCGATTCAATTCCTGGCATTTCTTCATATGACCATGCAAAGACATCTCTGAATTCACGAAAGAGAGTGGAGTATATTTCCAGTTCTGAAGAAGAACAAGATTTGTCGACATGAATATTCTCTACAACATTAAGTTTGGTCGAGATATTTATGGTGATAGTTTCTTCAATATTGGATAGATTTCACTTGGAATCCATCATATTTGCAATATTTGATAAAAAATCAAAAACTGAAGGATGATCAAGGTTGCTGGAATAATCTTCGTCGTTATCTTGAATATGGGAACGATGGTGGTAAACATCCCATAGTGCCTCTCCTATCATCATTGATTGAATGATTCCTTTGTCTGTAGAATGTATACGTGACCAAGGATCTGAAGAGGCGCCATATTCTTGAGACCTATCTATCCAAACACTTGATGAGTGTTGATTTGGGTTTGCTGCCCAGGCCAAGAAAATTGATTGCTACAAAATTTATATGGGGCTTGGAGGCAATACCTGGTGATGATCCATGCTAAAAAAACGTTCGTAAATCTTATTAGTCTTTGCTGATGTAGAAGATACCATATTACAGGTTTCCACCGTGGCCACTTCCGCCAGATTACTCAGAGGCGGGAGGGAAAAAGTACCCATTATGGCAGGGTCTTTTAGGAGGACTACTCCAACATTTTGAAGCGATTGAGAGCTTCCATGGATCATTGGAATGCTTCCTGTAGCATGTGAACTATTGAGGAGAAATGTTATTTGGTCAATGATTGTAATTCCTCCTTGGAAGGGAAATGCAATATTTCTTAAATATGTTGACACAACAGTAGCCATAGCATAAATCCAAGGCCTTCCTAGTAGGATATTGTAATCAAGGTTTCCATCGATAACTTCAACTTCAATTTCTACTGTCTTGCCCCCCAGTTCAACTTTAAAGCTACTTAATATCCCATACAGTGTGTATGTTCTTCCATCAAATGTTTTTAATGTCATTAATGATCACGACAAGGGTGGTGAGCCTAAAGTTTTCCAGCAACTCATCAACATAATATAGGTGGATGTCCCCTCATCAATGATTGTTCTATGAATAGTTTTGTTGAGGGATTTTACCTGTATAAGGAAAGCGAGTTGGGCTAGTAACTGAGGTTCATATCCTTTGTGGTTAAAGGCCACAAGATTGGAATCCGTTGGGTCAATCCCACCTATTGTTGAGAATAAAGCTTGCTTTTGCGAACGGCAATTCTACAGTACTTCAAGTGTCGACATAGCGGATGGTGATTGGGCCAGATTCTCTACTATATTATAATTATGTGCTACTTGAGCATGAGGATTAAAAGTCGATTTATGTACTACTCCTTTGGCGGCTTTATTGTTAGTTCAAGAATGATGGATGGCACAACTTTTGACGAAGTTGTTGTCGAACTACTGGGTTGATCTGTAGCCTTGTTTTTCGACATCTATGGATTCCCATAATATTTGTTCATCAATATCAAAGCATCATTTTTCTATTTCGATATGGATAACATAAGCACTTTGGATGGGGAAGCATTATCGATAGCAACTAGATTAGTTTTTGGGTTTGGAAATGGATCAGTCAACATTGTTGAGGTGCTCGAAGATTTTAAAAATTTCTTGACCTCAGCTCAATGCGGACAATCTTTTGTCCAATGTTCTTCATTACATATGAAACATGGTTGACCTGGTTTCTTTTGCCCAGTAGGGTTCTCAAAATATTTTTCAAGAGGTGTATCTTCTTGTTTCTTCTTCTTGTTTTTCCCTTTTTTCTTGCCCCCTGGTTGCTTCAGTTCTTTGCCTTTGTCGAATGACATGGCATTAACCTTTGAGGTAGCGATTTTGTCATTTGTCTTTTTACTGGAAACTACAAGGGATTTAATAGTTTGAGCCTTCGCAGTTTTCATACTTGAGGTACTAATCACGCCATCACTAGCATGAGAGTCCCTGTTTGATTTAGGAGGGGGGGGGGGGAACGGAAAATTCTAGTCTAGGAGCGTCAGGAATTTTGTCTTAGAACATGCCAGACTGAGTATAGATCAAGTCTAAATATTGTGCATGAGCAATAACTTGCTCTTTAGTGACAACTCCTCCTTTCACCACATATTCTGTGATAGAAGGTAATAATGACTTAATAAACCACTCAGCTAGAAGTTGATCAAGAACATATGTCTTTACCATTCAACGATGACGTCACCACTCATGAATATGATTAGATATGTGAGTGGTTGTTGTCTGTTAAAAGTTGGTAAGGAGTTATGTTCCCATTTCGTACCTTATGGATAGCTGAAAGTGGGTTAAAAAGGTAGTGGCAAGAGTGCTAAAATTGTTGAATGAAGCTCTAGGCAATTCGATGCACCATTTCGCTACCAGACTAGTTAGCGTTCACTGGAAAAGGTGAAGCTTAATTGAATCATCATTGAGGGTACTGGATGAACACCACAAATGAAAGGTCATTATGTGATTCGATGGATCTTCACCCGGATTTCCATTGAATTTAGGAATATCTGAGGGAAGTTTATGAGGAATCGCTGGCCACCAAGGGGCGTAAGAAATTGGATCATTCATTAACCGATTCAAATTTGGTAACTCCAGAGTTGCTACAAAGGGAAACTGCTGATTCAGGTTTGGTGAAGCATACCCAGGATATGATGGGATTGCCTGAACAGTAGGTCTTTGCATACTAGCATAATGTACCTGATGCTAATAACTTTGATAAGGTTGATGGGCATAACATTATAGTATGGTTTTTGATAACTGTTTTGAAAATGCAGTTGTCCATTACCTAAAGTGCCTTGTTGCTCAGGTCCTTGGTAAACTTGCTGGAATTGGGGTTGTTGATATTGCACCAGCCATGGTTGTTGAACCATTTTCTGTTGCCCAATACTAGATGATTGACCAAGATGTGGAGTCATAACACCTGTTTGAGCCTAAGTCGTTCTAGTTAATGAAGTACTAATCTGAGATTGTGGCAGAGTCATAGAGACAAGAGGCTATTGTACTGCAACCTTAGAAATTTGAGGTTGACATACAATAGGTTGTGCTTGTACTTGTGACATAGTCACAATAGTAGGTGTAGCGGTAATATTCGACACAGGGTGTGTTGGTTACATTGAATATACAACCCTTGGTTGTTGAGGTAGTATTGGTATCCAACCACTGGATGTAATTCTAGTTTGACCTGAATTTTGTTTTGAACTCTCATACGATTGTTCTCCAGGAAGGAACAATGAAAAAGTATACTACCCCCCGTATGGTGGTAATCCAATGTTCAAAGGATAGATGGGTCTTTGAAGACTGGGCTGCCCAAATTGAAACTGGTATGCAGGATCAATTTGCTGAGCTTCAACATAAGAAATTCCAAATAGGATTCCAGAGGAACCAATGGGAACAGACCATGTCGTCGAAACAGTCCCTGGGTGGACTCCATCTAGTGGTTGAGAACTAGTTGGGACAGATGGTATACCAGCAAACATTGTCAGAGTAGCAGCAGGAGGCTTTGCTGCTGTTGTATCAGATGACACAGTCCTAGATGTTGATGGTTGTTCAGACATATTTAGTCTATCCAAAAGATTTCCTAGCGATTCAACAGGAACTTGTGATGAAGGATGATTGAAGGAACTAACTTCAGGAATAGAAGGGTTTAAGTGGATCCAAGCTCCAAAATGCAATGGAGTACTAGATGGAATATCCTCTACAACTTCTTCAATAATAATCAGTCTAGGTGGAAGAGGTAGACCGTCTAGTCCGTAAAATATTTCTAGGGCCGAAGAAGGTATAGTTTCTGCAGCGACAGACACTGGAGGGGTGACACCATCTGAATTCTGGAACTCAACTCCCAGATGTTTAGGTGAGTGAACTTCATTTTATGGATCAGCTCTAGATGGAGTTGTTTCAGGTATTGAGGCATCTATTGTTACACTAGGATCAGTTCTAATGTCCTCTCGCAACTACAGAACATCTTCTGTAAAGGCAGATGTACCAGAAATTATCGGAGTAACTATAGTCTCTGATGATGTTGAAACACAAGTTTCAAATAAACCAAGAGAGGTGGACTCAGTTAAACGAGACCGTTTTGCCCGGAATGGTTTCGTTTCCGAAGTCAAATACAGTTGACTTGCTAGCCTCGGCAAACGACGGGGTTTTGATTGACTTTCTTCCACGATTGTGGATTACTTGATCAACTCAAAATTTAAAAGGGGAAAATGTTATTCCGAATTAAATGAATTTTATGATGCTTTGACACAACTTTCTTTTTCAATTTTTAAGATTCGAGAAAAATCTAAAGGTGACTTTAGTCGCCTTCAATTTTTAATGAGCCTAAAGTGACAAGTGCTCAGATGGACCCTTTTTTTTACGGAGTCGAAAAGGAACGAAAGTGACTGCTCTGGAAATCTAGACAAATGGATTACCAAACCAATCGCAAAATACACCTTGGTGGTAAATTAAAGAGAAATTACCGAGGAATTTACATATGGTAGTCAATCTTCTCGAATGCTATGTTCAGTGCATTGTGATCGACAAGGCGGCAGACACAGCTTCCTAAAGATAAAGGATATCAGCCTATTGTGGTCTCCCAATATATACTCGACAGTACGGGGAGCACAAGTCCGTACTGGCACTTGTCATATCAAAGAGGAGGAATCACCCAACCTTCAATGAAAACAATAGTTACTAGGCTTTACGACGCTGGAATACGTCTCTAGCCTAGACTTCTAGATGTTGTGCATTAGGTTCCAAAGCATTTTTATGTTCATTAAGGTTGATTTTAGAGTTGATATTTTTTTAAGAAGTTTGCCTTTCAAGGTTCACCACGTGATGTAGATGTAAAATTCCTAAATATGCAATCTAAAATGATAAACAGTCATTTTTTTTGTTTTAGCAATGAAAATCCTAGCTACTAAGGAAAGAAGAGTATGATTCTTTCAACAGAGAGCAAAGAGCACACACTAAATGCACTTTTCCTAAATCATTTTCTGCATGCAGTCTAAATGCAAATGCACATGCATGTATTTGTTTTTCCGTTTCCTTAATGTGAGAATGCCAAAAAAAAAACTAAGTACAGATCTGAACTACTTTTCTTCAAAGCGAACCTAGCGATTTCTTTTCAAAACGGAAGGAAGACTAAGACGACACTTTCAATTTCGAATGTAAAACTACTTTTGACACTTCAAATATTGAAAATTGAAATCAAATACAATGGGAAACGTAAAATCAACTATCTAGAAGAGGAAGACTTTATGATACTCTTATTTTCGAATCACAATGACAGTTGCAACACTATTGAATCAAAAGACAACAATTCCATTAAGCTACTTTTTGCAAAGGAGGACTATAAATGATGAAAAATACATAAAAAAGACATTCACAATTCCTTATCAATGGAGGTTGAATAATGTAAAGGAAGAAGGCTTCAACAATGATATACTGATCATAAGCAGCAGAACTACTGAATAAAGTTGAAAACAATGAAGAAAAAACCAAATTCTATAGAGGGAAACAGTCTCATTCAATCATCGCACCTATCCTTAAGGGAAATAGGGATGCATCTCACCTGCAACACATGGGAGGTGTGATGCATCCAGACTGCCAATGATAGACAATGCAATGGACCATGGAATGAAACTGAGCTTGGTTTTTGCTCAAAATTTGCAACTAAGTTCAGTTATTTCAACCAAGATATGATAGACAGTAAACACAAAGTATAGGGGTATGATCTTATGAGGTTATTGAGCTACCACTAGGACGCTTAGGATGTTTGCAAGTCAGATGTTCAGTTCATAAACCAACCGGGGGATTGACTGAAGCAGCGTTGATCTACTTTGCAGTTGCATAGCAAAAGCAGTTTGAAGGCTAGCTGGCTTAACTTCAGGCTCCATCTGTAGTTTATAAAGCAAACAAATAGAAACAAACAAACAAACTATTCATTCCCCAGCGAAGTTTCCATTTTGTTTCCGAGAAAACTAGTGTCGCTATTTGATCTACTAGTCCCACTAAGATGGGTAACTATCTTAGAAACAAACAATTCAAAGCAACTTGTGTTTTCCTTCATGGATGATAGATAAGAGAGAAGGAGAGAGCACCAACCTCAATCTTTCGTTTGGCTCCTTGCTTGTTTCCTCTCTCCTTTGATAGATCTTGCCGCTCCTTTCTCACTTGTCCCACTTCAAAGAACACCTGTAGAGGCAAAGCAGAAAAATACCATCAAAGCATAGAGATCTATAATACCATTAACAATGTAGAATCAGAAGTACATTAACCATACAATTGCATTCACCATTAAAATATTTACAAGTACACAAGTATATGGAGGAAAACTCAAATAACTTTATTGATAGTAGAAGTAAAAGAGAGGATTACAACCCAACTGTCTGATCCAGCATCATCCTCCCAGCATGAAAGCCCTCTTTACCTGATGAAAAACAATATCACCCAACAATACAATGTCTCAAAGAGAAACCAACAGCACTTCCTCACAAATTACAAAATTCCAGCCTTTGGATCTCTAGGATGAGGGATCCATATAGAGATATTTGCAGAGGGGTGAGTCAACTTCTAGGTTTTTTATTAGTGTCATTTCACTGATAGTTCTTGGTTCCACTTGGATATTTCATGATCTCTTACTCATCCTTGGGCGAATTCAGAGAGGCAAGTGTCATATGAGAAGTTTCTAGAAGATTCTCTGGGTTTCCACTTAGTAAACTGTCTCTGCCATTTGTCTACTCTCGCCCATCGCACCATATAAAAGGCTCTTTCAGTATGCATCGAAACCTGGCCAATGTAACAGCCAGTATGCATCGCACCCTTAGCACTAAGTAGTCTATATGGTCCAGTTTCGACCAGTTCTGAGTGGTTTTTCAAGGAGAACTTCTGGGAAATGATGTAATCAGTTGACCATGATCCTTTAGGGTTTGAAACAACACTTTTAGGGGTTTGAGAGCCCTTGGTTTATTGACATATGTGATTTGGGTTGCAATGCCCAAATATGTCTATAACACCCACTAAAATTTTGGACAACCTGACGCTCATTCACTCCCATTCTATATGCATGAGGGCAACCAAAAACCCAAAGTCACTCCCACAGGATTGTCTGCCAGTGGCCAGAGACCTAAATTGTCAGTGCTATCCTAGTAACTCCAGGATTTGATCCTCTTTTTCAAGCCCAAAGCCTAGGTCACTGCCCATAATAGATACATCTCTTCAAATTAGTAAAATAACATAGAAATTATAGTGCTAAATAGAATACTTATTCAAGACCTTGACTGGAGCCCTACTAGCCATGACATGCATTTCATCAAATATTTTGCAAATTTGTATTCTACAGGTGTAATTAACAGTTCTAAGCATAAGGGTCTCATACTTAGGTAAGAATCACTAAGAACCATTTATTCCTGAACACATCAACTGCCATTCCATCCCTTAGGTCATAGAGACATTGATCATTCAATTACAAGTAAAAACGCAATGAGAGCCATACATGGCTACTGTCATAAAACACATACATAACGAGCACAATAGAAACAGAAATACTCATGAAATTATAGTCATATAGACCACATATAATCCATCAAAATTCTCATGTAAATACAAGGAGAAATACCCTTTCATTAATGACACAAGATCCAAATCAGGGATGGGACTCCCACATTCCACCCGACCGTAGAATCACTAAGCCAAAACTCTCTTCATCGATTCACCCCGGTGCCATATTCCAAGCATGAATGTGGGGTCCCATAGAACATATCAATCGAAAACTATCTGGGGCTTCCAGAGAACATCCACCTCCACCCACCATATAGTGATTCCACCTCACAGTCGAACATCAAAAAACCATCATTAAATCAGTCTCTATCCCAGCCATCTAGAGCTCCAAAACATTTGTCTAGCTAAGGCTCCAGGACTAGTAACGAACCCACAACTTTTATCGAGCTCTAGAGTGTTTTTCCAGCCATGGCTCCAGGACTAGTAACTCAACTCACCAAGGGTTGTAGAGCATTTTTCCAAAAAAGGCTATGTGACTAGTAACTCGACCCAAGCTAAGGAAGCATGAGAACCAACCAAAAAATAACAATGAAAGTAAACCAAAAATCACCATGGCTAACCAGGAAATGGCAAGGATAGGAAATCCACTGTTAATCTAGGCAATCCTCCATGCCAATGATAGATCATGACCAAGAATCCACATGCATGGGCCATGCATGCCAAAACTAGTGAAAACATCATACATGTAACTCAGTACCTGCAAGAAAATTTGATGTAGTTGTTGATCTTGATGCCCTCTTGTGATTTCCTGCTCTTGCTTTGCCTTCTTGCTCCAGGAATCCAAGTATACCACACCCTCCAAGAGTGCTCCAAGAAAAATTTAACTATCCAAGAGTATGAGAGAGGCATAATAATGAAAAAGAGCTCCAATATTGAACTAACAAAAGGTTACCAACTGATCCTCAGAAGCCTTTTTATGGATGAGGCCTCTATCTTCTTCATTTTCCTCCTCACATGCAACTTGTGACCTTTTACCTCATTTTTCTCCAGATTTCCATTATCTTCATAAATAAATGTGCCAAAAATGTCATTTTTGCTTTCCAAAACCTTAGAAATTTCCTTTTCCAATTTCCTTAGCCATAAACAATCACATGTGATCCCTATCACTAGGATTCATCCATTGTTATTATTTTTCCTTTATTTACTTTTATTACATGAAATTTTCACTAAGGCTATTACAGAAGTTTTCTCTCCATAATATCTTGAAGAATTGCAGCAAGATCCTATCCTTGAAAGAAAAACAAGAATTTCAAGAAGGAATAGGAAGCACCTTTCTATGGGACTCAAAGGTACAAAACCAAGCAAAGCCAAATGGATTGATATTGGAAGGGTGAGGGAATTGTACCTTCATATGTTTGTTAACTGAAAATAGTCTTTTGCAAGTCCAAAATGTTCTAGTTGGGAGGAGTGATCCAGGGGATCACTAAAGTGCTCAAAATCCAAAGTGATCAAAAATTCTTGGAACTAGTGCCAAAGCATACATCTCAAAAATCTGAATCCAACACAACTTGAATCATTCAAAATTGATATCATATGATCTCGACATTGTGTTCTAATCCTTTTCCCAAACAAGTAAAATAAATTGCAGATTGGATGCAGGACTGCTAACTAGGCAGCATGTACGCTTACTAGGAAGGGTGACTAGGCAAGCTAACTATACCTTGCGGGCCAATGGTAGGTTGCCAAGTGGGCTCACATGATTGGTTAATTTTTATGCACATTTGATTGGTGGTTGGAGTTTTTAAGTGGCTCAAAGGTTGCGTGCCACATGTCCCAATCACAGGCTATCACATGGTGCCCTTATATTGAGAAAAATTTGTTTAAGGTTGAATTGCCATAGGGGAGGATTGAACACGAGACCTTTGAACTAGCATTGCAATGCTTTACCAATTGCCTTGTGGGTGGAACTTAATACTCATAGTGGCGAATGCATATTTAGGTTTTTGTTGGTTTAATGTTTTGTGATGAGGTCGGGGCTAATCCCTCGCCCAAAGTCACCTTACTGCCCACAAGACCATAGGTTGAAGGGAGACAAGGGCTCCGCAGCCCACCATGTAACTAGAGGATGTAGCTTGGTAGATAGAGTTTCCGAACAGGTGTGGATTTTTGGGAATAGCCTCGGTCACGTTGACTACATATGACCTTCGGTGGAGTTTAAAAGGTGCCCGGGAAAAAGGGCTTGGGAATGTCCCTTAGCTCCTGGGAATTTGACCTTAATACAACCTCCATGGAGAAGTCTAAACACAAAGATAAGGAGGGATAGGGATAAGTGTATGCCTTGGTTCTATGTGTGCCCATAGGATTAGATCCCCAAGTTGAAGGAACCAGTCGGAAAGCGATCTAGCAAGGGGCCAGCCCAAGGTCCTTTGGAGCATTATATGACCAAGCGCATATGGTTAAGGGGAGCGACGGGGAATGGCGGGTGGTTAGCCCAAACCATGGACCCGTGGCACCCATAATACCATGTGCTCAAAGAAAAGGTGCTTAACTCGGAGGGGTGGGTGTTAAGGCCCATCCCTCAACCCTATGTGGCCCATATGGCCGTGATTTGCAGAGTTAAGGGGTCAGAGGGAATTTAAACCATTCAAAAATTATGCCCGAACTGGTGGGAATCGTGTTGACGTCGAATGAAAATGGTGCTTGGTGGTTCTGGAAAAAGCACAATTCATATTACATTTAGCAAGAGAGTGCAATTTGTAGAGAGGTTAGTAGAAAAAATTCTCTAGGGCATAATTTCTTCAATTTTTGGCCAAATTGAGCCCAAAAAGAACTGAGCTTGGGGTTTTTTACTATTCTAGAGCCACTAGAGATAAAACTTTTACATTTTGAGCATTTGATATCCATGTAAACACAAATTTGAGCACTTAATGAAAGAGGCCCAACATTGGAAGTTAGACTAGGAGATGTAACCCAAGGGAGGGGTCAACGTCTTCATCATTTTTTTGTCTTGTGTTTATTATATGGTATATTTATCTCTATTTTATTCTATTAACTAAGTTTTAGAACCATTGTTATATGTACTTTTCCAAATTTATCCATTTCATAAAAGATATAAAATTTTACTTGCAATTTTTCCCATTGCCTTCATGTTTGTATAATAGATCAATCAAGGCATGTTATCACCACTCTCATTTCCATCAAGGTGTAGTCTATCTTTTTACCACTAGGATCTACACCGAAGGGTTTATAGTTCACAATGGAGATCCCTAAAAATTAAGCCCACAAGATCTTGTGCTTTGGGTATAGAGCTAGATTGGAAGAATCCTGAGGGACTATTATTGAAATGCTTGCTTGAATATGAAACTAAAGTTTTGATTCAAAATATGCATCAAAGAGTATGTAGAGGTCTCTTTTTAGCCATTGATACAACCCATAAATTTAGAATGTTTGGACACTACTAGACCATTTTTCAGATGTCCATAAGTTTGTGAGGGATTGCATGGAGTGTCAAACCTTGGCTTAGAGGAAAAAGATTATTGCATTACCTTTGAAACATGTCCAAGTTGAATCTCCTTTCTAGAAATGGTTGGGGTATAGATTTCATTAGGGAGATACGCCTACCTTCTAGCTACATTGGGTATTGTGCTACATTAGAAGAATCCTGAGGAACTATTATTGAAATTCTTATTGGAAGATGAAGCTAAAGTTTTGATTCAAAGTATGCATCAGGGAATATGTAGAGTACACTTTGCAGCCATAGATACAACCCATAAAATTAGAAGATTTGGATGCTAATGGCCCATTTCTTAGATGTCTAGAAGTTTGTGACAGCTTGTATAGCATTTCAAACCTTTGTTGGGAGGAAAAGGTTTCTCGCATTACCTCTAAAACATGTCCAAGTTGAATATCCTTTCCAATAATGGGAAGGGTCTATATTCCAACAGGGAGACAAAATTGGCTTATATACTTCAACATAGATGGATCCTAATGGCTACATATTACTTGACCATGCGGGTGGACACTATCCCTACTAAATATGCTATAGAACTTACTTTCATTAGATTTAAAGAGGAAAAGATTATGCCCCAAGTTGGTTTCTCCAAGAATATAGTGACCAATAATTCCAAAGATTTTAGCTCCTTCTATGAAGCTTGTCTTCATGGACATATCTATTTGTATAGTCTTTGAAAAAAATATCCATGTTTCCCTCCACATACACATCATGTTTAGGAAGAAAACTTTTACCAATGAAAATCTCTAGGAATTATGAGACCATTTTCTCCAAGCCCCATTTTATCAAATTCTAGAAGAAAGTATGAGTGTTGGTTCACATCTTTGCATGCTCTCTCAAAGAAAGTCATTGTTTCAAGGATAGTTTCATTTGAAGGCAGGACCTTATTCAAGAAATCTTGCAAATTAGTTGTGCTACATGGACAATGTAAATTAAATACACTCCTAAGGGGAAGATTATTTTCAAGATCTATAGAGGACATCTGAATGGATTGATAAATTTCCTTAGAATCAAACAAAGGCATAGCTAAACTTACATATCCAACCCATAATTACACTCCTCCTAAGGGGAAGATTATTTTCAAGATCTATAGAGGACATTTGAATGGATTGATAAATTTCCTTAGAATCAGACAAAGGCATAGCTAAACTTACATATCCAATCCATAATTACACTCCTCCTAAGGGGAAGATTATTTTCAAGATCTATAGAGGACATCTGAATGAATTGATAAATTTCCTTAGAATCAGACAAAGGCATAGCTAAACTTACATATCCAACCCCTTTTGTGAGACATACATGTATTCTCAAAAGCATGACAATTTGAAAAGAACTGAGTGTTGTGACTTGATGTTCTCTCCAAAACAGGACATTTACAACCAAACTATGGCCTTAGAAGTGACTTACAAAATTTCATATATAGGGGAAGACTCAATGTAACATGCTAGCAAAAGAAGTGAAAAAGTACACATGATTGACAAGTTTTTGAACATCCCAACACTAGTGATTTCATACACCCCCGTGGAATTGTCTATAATTGGGACATTTTACCCATTGCAAGAAACAAGATCATGCATATAGAAAGACCATTGATCAATAATGGCTATCATTCCCTGATGAGGGAACCTAATGACTCATAATAGAAAAGTAGCAAACTCTATCATGACATATGTCCAACTAATTGGTAATGGATTTTATCTTTGATTGTTTGAAATTTATCTATAAATTACTATGGATATTCTATTGTAATATATGGTCACAAAGGGTCATCTAATATTCGACAATCTCTTATTATGGAGTGATTTACTTTAAATTGTAGATTTTATGTTACTCTCTTAATTTTCAAGGAAATGAAATGAATTGAAACTAAAATGAAATAACTAAGCGAATAACATCAACACAATAAACACAATATTTACCCTATGAAAACTCATCTTGGAGGTAGGGTTTATGTTATGCTCTTTTCTTCTCATTCTTATGGTGAAAATATAAATAAAATGGGGCACTCAGTATGGAGTTATTAGGGACTTTGTGGCCAAAGTAGCTACTACAAGATCTCATACTTCCTCTATTTTTTCCCAAAACCCACTTCCTAGATGCTCTACTCAGCTATGGAACAATAGACATTACAATAAGAATAAAACTCCTTCATTTCCCAATGGACTAGTATTTAATATAGCATGTTAGTCATCTAGGTTAAGGTTAAGGTTTATTTGTTCCTCAACCCCTAATTAGTTTTATGGTTTTTTACTCTCTATAATCTTATTGAAAGTCTACAAGTGACTAGCTCCACATGTATGAGTAATGTGAGGTGACATGGCATCCATTCAATATAATGGTGGGCAACATGATAAGTCAACTTAATGGGAGGTGTAAATTCAGTATATGAACTACCATTAAGATGATTATGCTAATAAACTTGATGTGTAGAATACCATCAAGGGGCTAGAAGTTATGTTTGCAAATTTGCCCAAAAAAATGGCTAGGCCTCAAACATGATCAGGGAAGTTCTAAACCACAAATCTAAGTGGGACCTACCTATAAAATATTCGTATAAACCAATAACTCCCATATTTGCACAAAAAAAAATACTAAAATAAATCACATATTACATAATAACACATTGTAAAACATAAATCATAATTTAACTGATGAAATAATGAATCATTTGGTATAGTGATGGAATAATAAATGATTGTTGAGAGATTATAGAAATAGTAGTTGTCTATAATGCGATTTTTTGGAAGCTTTTCCGGTGGATTTTTCTGGTCAAAATCCAGCAGCAATTTATTGGAATCGCAAGTTTGATAGCTAGTTTCTCCACAAACAAAGCGTCCTACGGGTTTTTCAGTGTGCTGAATCCAAATATGGAGTTAAAAAACCATTTTAACTGCAACAAATCAAGATTTACCTCAATTTCTTCCGCCGGATTCCGTCACCGGAATCTCCAAAAAATCGCATTATAGACAACTCCATAGAAATATGACCAAATTTGCGTTGGGTTAAACAAATTACCGTGCGTGTTTTTTTGGGACCAGTGTGTAGTTTTTTAAGCCTTTGCATTTTTTTTTGGGTATGCACACGTAATACACCAACTCTTCTGAAATGGCGTGCATTAAAAAAAAGGTGGAAAGCTACTTTAAAAATATAAGTGGAATATTACAGTTTGAACGTGAAAAGTGAAGTAAGAATGTTCGATTCTCATTTTTTATTTCTTATTATGTTTTTTAATGCATGGAATGAACAAGGAGGAGAGAGACTATAGTAAAATGCATGGAGACACAATGAGTGTTTAGAATGTTGAGAGAGGAGTAAAATATTAAAGTGGAATATTAAAGTTTGAACGTGAAAAGTGAAGTAAAGTAAGAATGTTCAATTCTCTTTTTTTTTTTTCCTTATTATGTTTTTTTAATGCATTGAGTGAACAAGAAGGAGAGAGACTTAGTAAAATGTATGGAGACAGAATGAGTGTTTAGCATTTTGAGAGAGTAAAATTTGAGTTTGTATTATATTAGTTTTTTTGTATAAATATTTTTGTGGGGATGGTGTTTTAATTTTTCAAAGATTTGGTTTTAATTTTAGGTTGAAGTGGTATGTATTGCGTTTATTGTACATTTTTTTTTTCTTATTTTCTTAATGGTGATAAGTAATATTGTATTGCCTAAATTTGTTGGCACAAATTATTTTGTATGAGAAAACACATGTAACTTATATTCATCACTAAAGATTTATGGGAACTTGTAATTGATGGATACGTTATGTCTTCTCATGATGAATTCAAAGCATTAAGTGGTGATGAATAAATCTCTTAAGGAACTCATTAAGAAAGATAATGAAGCACTTTCACTTATAGGAAGCACTCTTGAAGAATCTATATTTCCAGGAATCGGTAGTGTAGTATCATCCAAAGAAGCATGAGATAACTTAAAGAACACATATGAAGGTGTTGTTATAGCTAAATTGCAAACATTAAGGAAAAATTTTGAATTTTCCCATATGCAAAGTAATGAATCTATTCATGATTACATCAAACAAATGCAAGATCATGTTAATCATATGAGTTCATTACGGAAAGAAGGTTAATCAATAAGATTTTAAGAAGTGTTTTGCCTATGTTTCCAATGGTCACCTCCAGTATTATGGTCTCCAAAGATTAAAATACCATCAAAATTGATGAATTAAGTGGATTATTGTTAACCATTGAAGAGGATCAACCATCTTATCAAGTGGAACATGCCTTTTCTTCAAAACATAGAGGAAGAGCAAGGAGCAGAGGTCAATATGACAATCATAATCAAAACAGAAATAAAAAAAGTTCACAAGGAAATATGTCTCCTTAGAGAGGAGGTGGAAGGAATCCCAGTCAGTTTAGAGGAAGAGGCATATATGGATCTTGTAGAAGAGGACAAGGAAGAGATGGAGGAAGAAGTGGAGGACCACAACGTTATTATTTCCAAAAATTTGGCCATCTTGAAAAAGATTGTTATGAAAAAATGTGAGATTTGATCATAAGGGTGCTAATACAGATGTTGTAGAAACTAGGAATGAGAAGTTATTCATCTCATGTTTGATGGCACATAGTGAATAAAGTGAAGCACTATATACTGATTCGGGATGTTCAACTCATATGACATCTCAAGAGGAGTTGTTTACCAAAATTAATGACAATTATTCCAGTAAAGTCATATTTGGTGATGATAGTGTTTCTGAAGTGAAAGGGAAAATCGCAGTTGCAATACCAACATTGCATGGAAAGAAGTTAATTGAAGCCACTTTGTTCACACTAGCATTGAAGAAGAACCTACTTTTTGTAGGAAAAATGATGGAGCAACAATACAATTTAGTGTTTGATAATAAACAGTGTTTAATGATGGATAGGTTGAATCTAAATGAAGTTGTAGCAAGGGGCGAAAGGACTCAAGAAAAAAATGATATCCTTTGATTCAAGCAGTTTATAGAGTTTGAAAGCAAAATAAGAAGCAAAAAGTAAGCTTTGGCACTTAAGGATGGGATATTTGAATTTTCAAAGTTTGATGTTATTGAGAAAGCAGAACATGGTGAATGGTATTCCTTATATTAAATTGGATGATGAAGTATGTGAAGAGTGTATTTTTGGGAAACAACATAGGGAAACTTTCTCAAATAAAACATGGAAGGTTAGAGAATGACTAGAATTGGTGCATTCATATTTGTGTGGTCGAATGGAGACTGTCTCTTGGAAAGGCACGTTATTTTCTCACTTTCATTGATCATGATTCCAGAAAGACTTGGGAGTATTTTTTGCAAGATAAGTATGAAGTATTCTCTCATTTCCTTAAGTCTAAGGCTTTAGTTGAAAATAAAAGTGATCTAAAAATTCTCACCCTAAGCATAGATAATGGGGGGGAATACAAGTCTAATGAGTTTTTTGAGTTATTGGAGGAAGAATGGAATAAAGAAAGAGTTTACCCATTCATACTCTCCTCAACAAAATGGTGTTGCAGAGAGGAAAAATAGGGCCATAGTTGAAATGGCTAGGAGCATGTTAAAAACAAAGTCTAATGGAAATGAATTTTGGGTCGAAGTAGTACACAAAAAATAATACGCTCTTAATCAATATTCTACAAAAGCAGGTTTGACTCCAAAAGAAGCATGGCTAGGATACAAACCAAGTGTTTCACATATGAAATTTTTTGGTTGTACTACATATGCACATGTTCCTATGGAAAAGAAGAAGAAATTGGATGATAAAAGTGTGAAGTGTATGGATACAGTATTGAAACAAGAAGCTACAGGTTGTTTGTTCCTCAAGCAAAGAAGGTGATAATAAGTAGACATGTTGTGTTTGATGAGTAGGGAATCTACTAGCCAGAACATGTATAGTTTGAATTGATGAAAGATGCAGTGAATATTGGTGATGAATCAATTTCCAAGTCAGTAAAGATAGATGAATTTAATAAGAAGCCTAAGTGGCTTGAAAGGGGAGATTCAGAAAATAGCATGTTGGATAGAAATTTTGAAAGAAG
Organism: Pinus taeda; assembly: GCA_000404065.3. Lineage (NCBI taxonomy): Eukaryota > Viridiplantae > Streptophyta > Pinopsida > Pinales > Pinaceae > Pinus > Pinus taeda. The sequence continues at coordinate 124,040 of APFE030805509.1, read as the reverse complement.
AATTACTAGATTCAAAGTTTTATAATAAATTGTGCACTTATGGAATTGGTAATGAAAATGGATGAACTACAGAATTATGCAGAATCCTCAAGAAAGAAGGAATGGAATGAAGCTATGAAATAAAATTGAATGCCTTTGTGAGGAATGATAGATGAGACTTAGCCAATTTCCCAAAGGGAAAATACGTAAATGGCACTAAATGGGTTTATAAAACCAAGTATAAATAAAATGGAACAATTGATAAGTACAAGTCTCATTTAGTTGCAAAGGGATATACACAAAAATAAGGCATAGATTATAGTGAGACATTTTCCCTCGTGGCAGAGTTGGATACAATCAGGATGGTTCTTGCATTAGTTGCATAGTACAAAAGGTCAAATTTTCAAATGGATGTTAAATTAGCTTTTCTAAATGGTTATGTGGATGAAGATATTTATGTGGAAAATAAGATAATGTTTATAATTTCAAGAAGGTCTTATATGGTCTTAAGAAAGCGCCAAGGGAATGGTATTCAAAAATTGTCAAGGATCATGGATTAGTTAAAATTTTATTTGAGCTCAATCTCTATATCTTTCAGTTAGGACGAGATATTCTAATACTTGTCTTATATGTTAATGATTCGATCTACACAGGGAATGGTGATGAACTATTTCAAAATTTTAAGTCACATATAATTTTTGCGCTTCAAATGACAACATGTCGATGAGTTACATTATTTCTTAGGTATTGAATTATGACATAAGGAAGATGGTATTTTAATGTCACAAGCTAAGTATACTTGGGGAATTTCAAAAAGGTTTAGAATGTTAGGGTGCAAGCCAGCAAAAACTCCTTTGGAAGTTGGGTTGAAGTTATATGGACATGATGACTCTCATTCAGTTAATGTTACTTTGTATCATCAATTGGTTGGAACTTTGATCTAATTAACTACAAATAAACCAGATATTTCTTTTGTAGTCAGTATGGTATTGAGATATATGGAAAAACCTAAGGAATTTCATTGGAAAGTTGTGTTGTAGCAGCTACAACCACCCTCCAAAATTTTTCCTTAGCTTGTTTTGGAGCCTCCCTACCAACCTTATGTAGCACTTTGTCTTCCTTCATCAAGTACTCAAGCTTCAGTGCTTTCCTCACACAAAGGCAGCCTGCTGGACACAGCCGATCCATTCCCCTCACAAGCTGCTTACTCGGACTTGGTTCAGCTGCAGGCTGAGCAACTTCCCCTTGAAAATTGTGCATTCTTGGAGGGCAACTAGCCTGTCCCTCTAGGAATTGCACAATCCTCTCTGACAACCTGTTGGTCTCCAGTATTGCACAATCCTGCCAGCCAACCCTCCCAGTAGGGATTGCGCAATTTTTCCCGCCAATAAGCAGTTCAACGTAGGATTTGCGCAAATTTGGGTAGCAGTCAGTTGCAAGGCCTAGAAAATGTGCAATCCCCTTGGGTAGTCAGCCCATCTTACAGTTAGGAATGTGCATTTTCCCAAGTAGTTAAGCACTGGCATGAATGGATAGTCTGGTTGACCAGTTCCACCTGGGACTGAGGAAACATGACTTGCATGCATGCATGACTTGATATTCCCGCAATAGCAAGAGGCAACATGCAAAAGGTATCCCATGATTTAGGGAGATATTTTTAGCAACCGAGGGTTACATCCAAAGTTGTTTTAGAATTTTCCCTCCAGGTGTCGTTTTTTCCTAGATTTGTGGCATGCACGGTTTGAGACCAGACTTATTTATTCGACACATCAGAGCTCATTCATTCACATCGATCTTGGAGCTCTGAAATCCCACAGCACATCTAGCTTTCTTCGACACATCCGGCTTAACTATTCATAGGTAAGTGGCCTCAACTTTTCTTTTTCAGCATTTCTATCGCATTTTGTGTATTCACTTGTGTGAGTGATTTTTTCTTGATTTCTTTGAACGTTTGTTGTCATTTACATATATTCTAGCTTGTCCTAGCTATGTTTCAATTTTTGTTGCTATCTCATTATTGTCGCATGCATGAAATATTTTTGCACAGACATTCGCCCAACCGGCGAATGGTCTCACCCACATGCATGTTGATCTGTTTTCTCAATCTTCCATTCATGTTTTGTATGCACTATTGATCACTTCTACTATCACTTAGTGTTGCCATGGATTTCATCGACTTACTTGTTGCTTGTTTCCAGATCTTTCAGATGTTCATCTATCTCAATGGCTTCCAAGAGAATAGGATCCGAGGACACTGATGATGTTGCAGTTGGGAAAATAGTTGAATAGGTATCCTCTAGCATGCCAATCTACAAAGATACGAAGTTGTATCTAGACAAGGACATCAAACTGAAGTGGCAAGAGGTGAATGAAACATCTGCAGGTAATTTTGGGGAAGAACTTGAAGATGGTCAGGTGTACGTGAACATTCACAAGTTTGGCCTATACCAGATTGCATGCAGATACCCCGCATTCCCATGTGCAGATTGTTATCACTCAGGTTGTTCCCTGCTTCCTAAAGGGAATACGGCCGAGGTAACCACTGACCAATCTTGTAGTTACAGGTTCTAGCCTACCTGTAACCAGAGAGGGCTCTCTCTTTATAGTTTAGCTTTGTTTGATGAGTGTTTTAGACTATTATGAATGCTCACCTATTTGTTTGAATTGGTGGTTTGGTGAATTCTTTAGAACTGAAGTTGATTTACAGGACAGTTGTTCCATGGGCAATGGAGTTGAGATAGTTGTGCTTTTGGAAAGTGGATCTGTGAAGACAAAGTGTTGTTGCAGAGCAAGTTAGGCGAATGTGTGAAACAATAATACAGGATTGTTGGTGAAAATGGGTGATTAAGTGAGTGAAGAGGCAGTTAAGATATCTTTCACTATGCTAATGAAGAAACATGAAGTAATGCTAAGAGCAGTTAAGAATTCTTAAACAGTATTCACCATGTTAGGAATATAGTTTAGACACATGAGCAATTAAGAATTCATATCTAATGGCTAAATCCAGCAGAAAACATAATTTTAGAAATAGAGATTGAGCATAGGGTGTTTGAAACAAATCCTAGGCTATTCTTTTTCTCTACTTACTAAGATTATGAAAATACAAAAGTTATGGAACAAACAGGAAACACATACACAGTTAAGAGAAACTTATTGATTCATCAAATGACATGGGAATTCTGCAACAACACAGAGCTTTACATATCCATCTTTAGATAGCGTTGGAACCAGCAATCTCAATCTCCATCAGCAATTTTTATTATCAAAAAGTCTTCAGTATACAACAGAGCTCTTCAGGAAGAATTGTATTACAACCAACCCTCAATGCGTTATCTGAGGGGATATATATACAAAAATAGGGTATAAAATATCTTAGTGGAGAGTTATGGTGCAATAAATTGCACCACCAACTCTCTTACAAAAAGTAAATGACAACGTAAATATAACTTTAAATGCTGAGGTAGCCGACATTCCTCTGTCAGACAGATTTGACTTTTGGCTGTGGAAAGTAGGCGGTAGCAGTGCTTTTAATACTGCGTTAATTTTGGCCTGCTATTTGGGTGGATTGCTGAGTCATCTGTATGCTGCTTGTTGTACCTGTATGTTGACTTGCATGCTGACCTGTATGCTGACTTGCCTGCTGACTTGTATGCTGATCTTTCTCCAAAAAAGGCAAAAATCGAAGTGGAATTATCTAGGCAAAATTTCCAACATTGCTTGCCACCAATCAGCTGGGGGTAACTGATGTCTTCTCATTTTAACCATTGTCTCATCTACCTCTGTGTGCCTATAAAAATTAGGAGGGACCTCAAACAGATGATTAATTTCATGCTCAATAAAGAATAGATTCTTCAGCTTGTCATAGAGGGTTTGCCCAGAGGGAGGCCCTGCTTCTTCTGTGGAGCTGCTGGATGTTGTGATCTGGTTTACAACATAACTTTTTATCCTTGTCATATACTGATTATATGACAGCAACTGTCCTGTACCAGTCACTAAGCTTGGAAGTCCTTTGTCTTGTAAAATAGCCATTTTAGCTCTGAATTCATCTATCTCAACCTTCATCTCCTGACATTTCCTCTCCAGTGTCTGAGTGAAATTCCTTAATGTCAGTACCTTCTTGGCTGTGAGGATTGTATCTGTTCTGCTGGCTATTTGTAGAGCAGCCAATTCTTCCCTAGTGCGGTTATTGAGAAAGTGAATCATTTTGGTGGCCTGCTCAGGCATTATTCCCAGGACTGTCCTGGCTCTCTGAATCTCTACATGAGCTATTTCTATCAGCTCCACCTGTTCAAAAATTACTTGAATGGACCTCCATTGGTCCTGTATAGATTGGCCAATTTTGGCCCAAATAATCATTTTTATTTCTGCTAGGGTCTTACCTAGCATCAACTCTTTCTCTAGAGTTTTTACTTTGGCCTCCAAGGCCTTTATTTCTCTTTGCTTCTTTGCCACAGTAATCTTTGATTTGTCATAACTGGCCTCCAGCTTGGCCAGTTTTTCCTTGGCAATATTTATTTCTGTGACTTGGTTTTCTAGCTCTTTAACAGCCTTCATCAATTCCTCCATGCCCATGCTGGATTCTGCTGCTGCTGTGGCTTCTACTGTTGCTCCAATTGCTGATGTAGTTGTAGTAGGTGCTGAAGCAGTAGGAGGGGCTGTTGTTACTTGTGCTGGAGGGGCAGGTTCAAGGTTTGTTGAATTTTGAGGGGGCTGGGAGGCTGATTCCCCTTGCTTGTCCTGTATAGCTTCCTCTAGCTCTACTTCCATCTGTAGTATCCTTTGGTTCATGACTAGGAGCAGCTCCATGGCATTATCCACCTGTTTTTCTTGTACAAGCTCTACTGTGTCAGGATGGATGGTAGGAGGCAATTTTTCCTGTTTCCTTAATGCAGCTATATCATCCTCTTTTTTCTTCATAAGGGCTCTAACACCCTTTGGATCTTTTGGGTCATGTCCCAAATCAATAATTATGTCCTCCAAAGTTTTTATTCTGTTATCTTTGGCGTAGGAGGACAATCTCTCCAAATCAAGCTGTCTGTTGGTGTGCTTAAGGGACTCTTTTAGCTGATGGGCCAGCATTACCCTATCACCAAGTGTTGCATACACCATCTCCCCAGTTTGTTTGTGTAGCTCAATTTGATCCATGGGGTGTATGTCTTTAGCAAAGACCTCTAGATTTGTCCTGTAATAATCTGCTGTGGTCTTTGGGTGTGGGACTTTGGGCTTTAGATGAGTGAAGATTATCTTTTCTTCCTTTAGATCAAAGGCAACCATCAATCTTTGCTTTTTGGCTGGGGTTGTATTCAGGAATTGCTCATAGAGCTGCACCCTTAGCAATTCATTTTGTGCCTTGATCTCTTTGAAGCCCTCTTTGACTGTGGCTGGTTTTTCGCCCTGTTGTCTGGAGGAGGACACCTCCACAGTATGTTGTTGAGCCTGTTCTAGCTGAAATGAGCTAGTGGCAGTCTGTTGGCTCGTCTGTCTTTCTTTGCTTTGGCTTTCTGCCAGCTCTTCACTCTTATGTCTCCTTCTGCTTCAGGGTCTCCCCTCGGCCTCTTGGCCTCTGGTTGCTGTGATGACCCTGTTGGAGGTGTGATTTATTCTCTGTCTCTCTTTTTCCCTCTCTCATCATTGAGAGGGGTTTACAAAACTGGGTTTTGAATTTGTTCAGTTTGTTGGGGAGGGGCCTGTCCTGATTGCTGGTCCTTTGAAGTATTAGGCTACCCTGTTTCTACCTCCTGTTGCTCATCCATCTTCTCCTTTCCTTTTGTTGTGGTTGTTGTTGCTGGAGCCTGCTGGATGTCCTATGTAGCTGGGGCAGTAGAGGTACCTTCTCCTGCTTGGACTGGTTGCTTGAAGACCTGTTGACAAGAGTCTAAGTCAAGAGTTTTTTCCAAGTCCCTTACATTCTGCTCCATTATTTCTTCCTGAGTCAATTCCTCTACTATTGATTCAGGCACCCATTCATCTTGATTAGCAAAATGTTGTACTTGAGGGAGTGGGGCATGTTTATAGGCTAGCAGCCTATATTTAACCCTCCTTGCACTGATGAAACCTTCAGGGTCATAAGGGACCCACCAGAAGCTTCTCTTAAGTTTGAGCTGTTGTCCTAGTATTTGGTCCGCTTCTTGCCAACCATCTTTTTTGTTCATTGTAAATGGGCCTAAGTGATCCCTGAACTTCAGGTTGGCTTTCTTCTTGGCACTATGAAAGTGTGTCAGGTCGGAGTTTATAAGCTGTCTATAGTACTCCAGGGCAAATAGCCTCATAGCGACATACTTTGGGAGCCTGTAGGGACAGAGCTCACAACCATAAATTCTAATGATAGTGTGGTTTTGGTACAAGTACGAATCACCAATCTTGTAGCTTCTGGATAGCTGCAAGATCTTTTGCATATCCTTGGACAATCTGATAGAAGGTGTCCTCTTCAAGAGGCATGTAATTGGATATACAAACTGATCAATGAATTCGCAGTAAGAGTAAGGGGAATTTTGTACTTGATGGAAGACTGAAGACCAGAAGATCACAGACCTTCTCTCACCCTGTGAGTCTAGCTTCTCGATTGAGCACTGGAAGCTATCTGTCTGGTAGTACAAGAATAAGTGATAGATGTATGAGAAATATCTGAATATTGCCTCCCTGTCCAGCCTTGTCAATTGATCATGTATCTTATTGGCAATGTACTTGGTATAATTGTATTTCATAGCAGGGGGCTTCATCAGGCTGTATGCAGAGAGCATGACTAGCACAGTTATATCAACATGTTTGTTTGTGGTGAACCCCAGCACAGAGGTCAGCATGTCTATCAGTAGCTTGCCAACCTCATTGAAATCTTCATAGGAGAAAGGAGGTGGCCCAGAGGGCTGGCAGTCTGCCGTCATGAATTTCCTAGCTATGGCAGCAATGTCTGAATCAGAAAGTCTGGAGCACTCATCCAGCAAATAGTTCATGGAGAAGGGGTATAGCAACTGGTTCTGTCTGTAGTTGAGCATCTGGTTGATGGAGTCTGGAGTTATATAGAAGAGGATGCTCCCAGATGGAGACTTCACAGCCCTGAGTTTCTGGTCATAGTTCTCTGCACATAAGGTGGATGATTTCAGGGAAATGTTGACAGAAGGCAGAAAGTAGGTGGGTAGATTAGATTGCCAGACCCCATACAGGTCACTGTTGTCCAAGTGACTGTTTCTTAATTGGCAATATGTCTGCAAATGGTTTCTCTCTGCCACAAAGTTTGTGATGAGGGCATAACTGTCCACCAATGGTATAGCTTCTAGCTCTCTGTTGGGTGGATTTATAGGCAAAACATCCAGAGCAACTGGAGTGGCCATTGTCTTGGTCTTGCTGGTGGTTTTACTGCGTTTCAAGCTTGGTGTGAGTTCTGAGGAATGGCTTAATGCTCTCTGTTTGCAGTGAGCAGTTTTGGTAGTTCAAGGAGACTGTCACAGGCTTAATTAATCTGTGGGGCACTCTGTTTTGAGGAAGCAGAATGTTTTTGAGCTGGTTAGCTGGTTATTTGCAGAAAATTGCTTAGCAGAGGTGAGGGAAATGACAATTTAGTTCTTCTAGCCTGTGGCTTGGCTTTTTAGCTGCTTTTTATGAAAAATAGGTAGATTTCACCGCGGGTCACGGGTTTCCTTGGGACTTCTTTCGTGCAGTGGTTTCAAAGTTTTCTTAGGTCGATTTTAGGGGTGAATTTCAACAATGTGGGTCCTTAAACTGAGTTGCTTAAGCAGGAAAACAGGATTTTATGGAGAACAGTGGACAAGAGGGTGCCTGCGGCAAAATACCTGGTTTTAATGGCGTACGAGGCGTTTTCACCGGTCGAACCGGCTGAATTGCAGGTGGTTGGGTTGACAATGGAGGCGACAACGACTTTGGCAGATTACTTTTGCTTTTCGACCGTTGGAAGTTGAAATTCGCTTGTAGAGGAGCTCCGGCGTTTGTAAAAAATAATGCAAAATAACGGTTTTTTTACGCCTTTTTATGCATTTTTGGCATATTGGCGCGTTTTTTTGATGACGTCATGTTGACGTCATCATGGGCCCAGGTACGGACAAGGTGACGTGGCAGGTGACGTGGGTGCCCAAGTCGCACTAACACGGTGGCAGGGTGGACAGGGCGACATGGAGGGCAGGGGTGATGTGGAGGCATGGTGGCGGCAAAGTGGGGTGATGTCACGCTGACGGGGGCGTGACGTCAGCGTGGGGAGTAGGGCGGTAAGCGGTCTCCCCGGCAGGCTCTTAGGCGGTAAGTGGTTTGGAGGGGGGGGCAGCGAACAACCCCAGCGCCTGACGCGTGGCGGGGGTACGGCGGCAATACCGCCCATCCCCCGGACGCAAAAGGCCAGGCAGCTCTATAGGAGGATCGACCGCCCACCGTAGGATGTGCGGGGCAGATGATCTGACGGTGGGCGGCGATCGTGATATGCCGCCAGTTTAACAACGGGGGACCTGCCCTATTATATAATAATCGTTTAATAAATGGGGCGCGGGGTGGGTTTAGAACCTTAGGTTATGGGTTTTTCGGGTTTATTAACCGCGTATTTATTTAAAAGATTTTTATTTCAAAACTTTATAATAAAGGGTTTAGGGTAGAGGAAAGGGGGAAAAGGGTAAATGAGGGTGGGGAAAGTGATATTTGCCCTTTAACCATAGTTTTTCTCAAACCCATAGTTTTTAGGAGGATTTAGGGCTAAAACTAACCCTTGAGGGGTTAATATTTCCCAAGGAAGGGATATGGCTATAGCACTTGGGAGAGGGGGAAGTTAGGGAGCTAGATCATAGGTTAGTGATTAATATGGTTTGTGAGGTGAATGAAGGGGTGAAGCCAAGTTAAAATGAAACTTGACTTAGAATATTGAGGACAGATGAAAATGATGAAAAAAGGATGTTTTTACACAAGAAATGTGGCTTCTTTTCATGCTTGAACTCCATGGTTTGACCAAGTGGTATGTGATGTGATGGAGTGGAACTGGAGACCTGAGCAGATCTCAAGGCCCTTGGGGGTGTTAGTAAGAAATTACTTTTGGGGGAAACTGGGGAAGTTAGAAATGCTTCCAGTGCTTGTCCTCCATTCTTTTTCTTTAATGCCCACACCCTGAGTGGCATAAGTTTTTGCACTTAATTGGCCAATTGGTGATGGCTCTCCATTTCTGCAAGCTTGCACTACTTACCCATCCTAGTAATCCTAACATTTTTTCTTCATTAAAGTGGGTGCACTTGAACTAGCAGACCCTAATTTTCCTCTTTTCTTTTGACTGCCCTCCTATCTAATATCTACCCTTATTTCTTCCAAGGCCCCAGATTAAGCAGTTGGGCACCTTTATTTCTCTACCTAGCTAGTCATCTGCCAAGCTTAAGCCGTTTGGTCAGGAAACATTCTCTATTCTGCAACAAGCAATTTAACCATGGCATGGTCCAGCTTAGATTGTTGGGCCATCCATCAAGTGTGATTAGCAGCAGTACTTGGATAACCTGACACTGCCAAGTGAGCTCAGTAGTGGCATTTTGACTGGCCACTTTCCTGGTCCTTAGTTTGGGGTTCATTTTCACTTTTCTCTTGATCACTTGATTTTCTTGCCCTTTGATTATTCTTTTAGGGCATACCTTCTTTTCATTTTTTAATTTTTTTTGTAGTATGTACACAAAATATGGAACCTTTGCAGCCTGCAATGATGAACATATTTGGCCCTTCCACTGCCAATCATGAAAGATGAAACATATTGGTATAGGAACCTAACAGTGGCTCCACTTGGGGATGGATTTACCTGGTGTAAAGCCAAGAACAGCAGGTTAGATAGCCTTATTTTCTTCCTCTCTCTGTAGTGAATTTTCTCTAATATTGCTACCTTTCATCTGCAATTAGTGAGATGGTATGCAGTGCTTCATGACCTCTTTAGGAAAACAATAAATTTTTCATGACTCTCTTAGCCTGTATCATTGCCTATTATTGGTTTTCTGTTTTGCAAACCTTGCTCTTCTCTGTTCATCTGAGCTTTCTCCAGCATCTATGTCATCTTGATGTGGTTTCGCTGGCCTTTCTTCAAAATATGTTGTAGTCTGCTCTTCTATATATCTACTGCAAAAAGGAAAAAGTACCTGAAAGTATTGACATTTATGTACAATATGGGGCCATCCTATGCTTATGTATCATTGTAGTGCTTGAGAATTCTCCCATTCACTGGGCCTTCATCATTGTTTGACTCATCTAGACTCTTGAGAAAGAAGGTATTGTTACCTTGCACAGTTTGAATTATGTATGGCCCTTTCCACAAAAAGTCAAACTTTCCATGCTTTCCTTTGTCTTCCCTCCTAGAGTCCCATTTCAGTACTTTGTTACCTATGAAAAAATCCTTAGCCTTTGTTCTTTTGTCAAAGACCTTTTTAATCTTCTCCTGTAGAACTTGGGTTCTATGATACACTTCTTCCCTTGTTTGTTGTAAGTGGATTGTCTGATTGATCCTTCTCTAGATATCATTGGGTTCAGCCTGTATTTCTTGCAGCAATTTGATCACAAGGATCCCAAGGGAGGATGGGAACACGGCTTCCAGGCCATATACCAATTCATATGGGCTAGTACCAATAGATCATTTTGTGGTCAATCTATCTGCCCATAGTGCATTTACCAACTTTTTGTGCCAATTCTTTTTGTTCTCCTCCAAGACCTTTTTGATGATGTTGATCAGGATTTTATTGGAGGACTCAGCTAGGCCATTTCCTTGAGGGTAATAGGCTGTGGAGTGACCTAGGGTGATATGATATTTGTGACAAAAGCTGATCATTTTCTTGGATTTAAAGGCAGCTGCATTATCTGTTATGATTTTCTCTGGGCAGCCAAACCTGGACAAGATATTGTTTTCTACGAATTGTTTGATAATTGAATCACTTGCTTGTCTACAAGGTATAGCCTCTATCCACTTGGTGAAGTAATCAGTAGCTGTCAGGATCCATCTATGCTGGCCTCAGGATGAAGGGTGTATTTCTCCAATAAAATCTAAAACCCATTGTTGAAATGGTTTTTCAGTTGAAATGGGCCTGAGGGGTAAGGGAAGCAACTTCTTCTTTCCTTCAAAGATCTGACATTTATGACATGACATCACAAACTTTTTTGCATCAGTAAACAGGGAGGGCCAATAAAATCCAGCCCTTAGGATTTTGTCAGCTGTGGATTTCCAGTATAAGTGTCCTCCACAGTCTCCTGCATGAAATTCTCTTAGGCCCTTATCAGCTTCATCTGAAGTCAGGAAGTTGAGTAGGACACCTTCATGATTTTTCCAAAATAACACATTGTCTATGATACAAAATTTTGCAGCCTTCAGTTTTAGAAATCTGTTTTTGGTTCTGGATAACCCTGGAGGAGCTTGCAGGTTTAATAATACAAAACATATGTCAGCATACCAAGGTGATTCTAGAAAGGCTTGATTGATTTGTGGAGTCGCCATCTCCTGTTCGTTATCCAGTTCATTTATGTCAAGGGCTTCAAAGTTAGTCTCAGTCATTAGCTTAGCTAGCCCTTGTCCTTTTATAAGCTTTGTTGGTTTGATTTCTATGTCATATTCCAGAATATTGGCAATCCATTTGCCCCTCTTGCCTTGCATTCCTACTTGGGTCAAGATATCTTTGACTACTGCATTGGGCACATATGCAATTATGTGAGAGTACATGATGTAAACTCTGAAATCCTTGATGGCTTTTACCAGGGCATATGCTTTTTTTTCCATGATTTTGTACTTCAGTGGGGCATTCCTGAGGGCTCTACTGAAAAAGGCAATAGGTTTTTCACATCCCAAGTCATCCTTTTGTAGTAGGACAACAACAATTGTGTTTTCAGAGGCAAAGGAGAAGATTATAAAGTCTCTATCAAAACTAGGGCTTGTAAGCACAGGAGTTTTTGTCAGGGCTATCTTGATTTCTTCAAAGGCTTGTTTAGCTTCAATTGTCCATTTGACTTTGGCATCTTTCTTGAGCATATTGTTCAACAATATTATCAGCTCAGCCAAGTTGGGAATGAATCTTCTTAGGAAATTAATCTTCCCCAAAAAGGCTTGTAACTCCTTGATGTTTCTTGGATGGGGGACTTGCAGGATAGCCTGAATCCTATCAGGGTCAATTCTTATGCCATCTTTTGAAATTATGTGACCAAGGAGTTTGCCTTCTTCCAGGCCAAATAGTGACTTCTTTGGGTTTAAAGAAATGCCATACTTTCTGCAAATTATGAACACTTGTCTGAGGTGTTTTAAATGCTCCTGGTCTGATTTTGAGAAGGCTGTTAGATCATTCAGGTAGATGACTAAGAAATCATGGATTTCTTTGGCAAAGGCTATATCCATTGCCCTTTGAAATGTGGCTCCAGCATTCTTGAGTCCAAAAGGCATTTTCACATATTTGAAAGTTCCCCAAGGTGTGGTGAAGGCATTTTTATCCTAGTCGTCTGGGTGGACTAAGATTTGATTGGATCCTGAGAAGCCATCCAATAATGAAATCCTTGAAGCTCCCACTACCCTTTGCAAGATGTGGTCCATTTTTGACAGGGGGTAGTGGTCTTTGAGAGAGACTTTGTTTAAATTCCTCAGATCCACACAGAGTCTTATCTCCCCTGTTTTCTTTCTTGTTGGTACAAGGTTAGAAATCCATTCAGAAAAACTTATGGGAGCAATTATCCCAGCTTCATACATTCGTTTTACTTCCTTCTCTATTAAGGGAAGAAGTACTGGATTGACTCTTCTCAGCTTCTGTTTAAAGGGTTTTTGGTTTGCTTTCAGGGGTATTGTGTGCTGGATTAATGTAGTATCATAGGACTTAAGGTCCTCATAGCTCCAGGCAAATACATCCTGAAACTCTTTGAACAATTTGATATATTCTGGCTTCTTATCAGGGGGTAGGGTTCTAGACAGTTTAATCATTTTGGGATTTTCAGTGGTCCCAATGTTACACTCCTCTATTTCTACATTAATGGGTTGCATCTTTGGTTTTTTAGAAAGATCATTTGAATCAAAGATGTCTTCTAAAGGAGCAAGACCTATAGGCAAGAAATTGTCCTTTAACTGAATTACTTCTGTTTCTTCTTCATTAATTTCATCCAGATCGGCCATTTTTAGCTTCTGCAAATTGGCAGGGTCAAAGGTTGTAGGATGTAATATCCTATCTGCTGTTTTAGCTGATATACTGGTGTTTAGTTCATCCTTTTGGTCTTGATCCTCCTTAATGCTTGTGTCAATGTTTAAGTTTGAGAATTCCTCCTTCATGGTTAAAAAATTATTTATCTGAGTATCATTCTCAAATACCTGCCAATTATTTACATTGTCTAGAACAGAGGGCCTGTGTTTGATTTCAGCAGTGAATTGGTGGTTAGGCCCAAAAGGAAGCTTACAGGTACTTGCAAAGGTTGCCAGACTGTGAGCATGTAAGTTGTGGTTCCTAGGTATTTTGGTGAGCTGTATTCTAGGAAGTTGTTGAGCAAGTCCGTTACAGCCAACCTATAGGACCTCATCCTGGGATCATTTGTAACAAAGTTTCCCTTTATCTGTTGGATAATGAGGTCTAAATCCCCTAATATTGAGACTTTGGTCACTCCTAGATTCTTTATCAGTTTGAGACCTATTAGGAGGGCTTCATATTCTGCCATGTTATTTGTGCATCTAAAGTTAAGCCTATAGGCATGACCTAGAGCATGGTCATTTTGAGTATTATGTATCCATACCCCTGCTCCTGCTCCAAGCTTATTTACTGACCCATCAAATTCTAAATACCAACAGGTTTCTTGGTTAGTATTGGTCTCAATTGATTTGCAGATTTGTTCAGTGGGCAAGTATGGTTTTGGTAATTCTGGTGACTTGTTAGCAGACCCTGCTGTTTTAATGAGATCAGTGATCTGTTCTTCAGTAGTAATGGATAGTTCATTGACATGCCTGGTCTCCTTTGTCTCCAGGAGCTTGAGCTCAGTTTTGGGGCACATATCAGCATTGTATAGTATGAAGGAGTCCATATCTGAATGGATGGAGTAGTTTGGGAAATTTTGAAGTTTATCTTGGCTGCTGACCACATATTTCATGAGTGTCTGTCTGTATAGTCTCTTTGGTTGGCCAAAGACTGAAATTGTGGCATATGACATGTCTAGTTGCAAAGATCCTTGGAGCTTGGCACCCCAAGATCTCGATAGGAGCATACCATATTTAGGTGGAATGTCTGCTACTACTACATCCATCAGAATTGTCTTTGCTGGATATTGGATTAGGAACACACAGAGGTCCTTGATCAGGCCTAAGCATCTGACCTGGATGGAATCAAATGAAAATAAGTCTTTATAGGGTCTGGTGATGTCTAGACCGAGTTTCTCCATTACTGATTTAGGCATTAGGTTATGAGAGGCCCCTGATTCAAACATGGCATTGTGTAACACTTTGTCATGAATGTTTAGGCTTACATAGAATGGAGGAGTTCCTCCATCCCCTGATTTGCCATTGACTTCTGAGCCAAAAATCAGTTCTGGTTGGTCATCCAAAATGTTGACTGCATCCCTATTTTCTGGTACTTGCAATGATCTATTAATTTGTTGTCTGAAGACCTCATGTTTGGCTGGTTCAGACAGAGTCAGTTTGCCAATTTCTGTTTCAATATTGAAAGGTTTTTCCATCTGAACTTTTACATTATGAGCAACAAATTTTTCCTTTTCTGCTGAATTTTGGGTGAGCATGTCCTGATCAGGCATATTGTTTTGGGATAAGTTTTGGTTGGATCTGTTTTCTAGAGGTTTGCCCAAAATTTCTGTTGGAAGAAGTGGTGTGGGTGTAGGTTTTACTGGGGGATGTATATCAGATACATATTCCACTGTAACCTCTTTGTGGGGCTTTTTATCTGAGGACTCTGTTAAGGTAGCTTTATCATTGGTTTTCTTGGGCAGTTTGGTGTGTGTTTGTTTGGTATTCTCAGGTACATCTATGGTTCTACTCCTTAACTTGTATTGTTTGTGTACTTCATAGACTGTTGTGTCATACCCTTCTCTGAAATCAAATGACTCACCAGATTTTTCTTGGAGCTGTTGATAGTCTTGGGCCTGTTGATCATCTTGTGTTAAGAATACCTGTTCTTCACTGTCCAGACCCATTAAATTGATATGGGGATCTTCTATTTGTTCACTAGTGGTTGAGGCCTCTGCATAATTTTCTTGAAATGGAGGTCTGATGTTCTGATCGGGACTAGTTCTCCCAACATTTGGGTTTTGGTTTTTTCTAAAATTGGGATTCCTAGTTGTGTTGTTGGTTTGTCCTTCCCAAGAGGATTTTCTCTCCATGGTCTCAACTCTATCTCCCAACCTTTCCATACCCTTCATGATTGCATCTAGTTTTTGGTCAAAGGTTGAGGGTTCCTCTTTGAATGTTATTCTTCTCTCATTTTTTGCTCTGGTTCTCTTGGCAATCAGGTTTGCCTCTACACTTACAGCTATATTCTGCATGTCTGCAAGCCTTGGAGGTGCTCTTTCTCTTAATTGATATGCCATGTCTGGGTAAAATCCATCAGGAAATTTGATCAAGGCCAGATCAGGGGGAGGTCTCAAGTTTTGAGGGATAGCGTTATATACATTGTTGAACCTAGCACAGTAATCTTGAACTGTCTCTTGTGGGCCCCTTTTCAAATTATCATACTCTGTCAGTATGTGAAGGGGGTCTTTCTTATTTTCCCATCTGTTTAAGAAACTTAGGTATAAGGCATCAGGATTAACTATAGAGTTTGCAGCCAAAGACCTGAACCAATTCCTTACATCCCCTGTCAAGCTTTGCACAAAAATTTTCATTCTTACATCCTCATCATCTATCTCATAGTTCTCAAAATAGTCCTGCATCCTCTTAGTGTGTTGCTGGGCAGTATAAGTGCCAGTTCCATCAAAGTAAGTGATTTTTCCTTGATAGTCTTGGGGCATTTCACCTGGATTTGCAGCCAGGACTAAAGGAGCATATTTAGCCATATTTGCAAGGATAAAAGGGGCATCAAGAAGGAGTGGAACAACTGGAACAACAAGGATAACAGGAGTAAGGTGTGTTGGGGATGGGGGAGTGGGGAGACTACCTTGGGAAGTAGATGAAGAACTAGGATAAGCAGGGGTAGTGTGAGGGTGAACTGATGCTTTGACAGGAGTAGGAATATAGCTCTGCTGATTTGGCTCAGTATCTGAATCTAAGAGCTCCCCTAGCTGCTCTTGCTTCTTTAAGATTTTGGGGATTAAATTGGGGTTTTTAAAGATAGTTGGGGGATTAGGGTCAGGATTGGACCTAGTATAACGAGATTTCTTCTTTGGAGCCAGCTTCTGAGCTTTCTTTCCTTAGTATCCGGTGATAGGACTTTTCTAAACAGGAAGCTTATTTCCTTTCACTTGGTATTTTGACATAAGTCCTCAGCGGAGTCGCCATTGATGTTATCACTCAGGTTGTTCCCTGCTTCCTAAAGGGTATACGATCGAGGTAACCACTGACCAATCTTTTAGCTACAGGTTCTAGCCTACCTGCAACCAGAGAGGGCTCTCTCTTTATAGTTTAGCTTTGTTGATGAATGTTTTTAGGCTAGTTTATGGTGTACTGTTTTGTTTGAATTTCATGGGTTGGTGAATTCAGATAGAACTAAGATATAGATCATAGGATAGCTTGTTCCATTGGGCAATGGAGTTGAGGCTTTTTGTGCTGCTGAAAGTGGATTTATTAAGACAGAGTGTTGGTGCAGAGCAAGTTAGGCATATGTGAAACAATTTACCAGATTTGTTTATGAAATTATGGAATTAGTGAGTGAAAGGCAATTAAGAATCTTTCACTATGCTAAATATAGAAACATGAAGGTATTTGCTTAAGAGCAGTTAAGAATTCTTAAACAATGTTCACCATGACAGGATTAGTTCAGACATGAGCAATTAAGAATTCATATCTATGGCTAATCCAGAAGAAAACATATTTAGAAATAGAGATTGAGCATAGGGTGCTTGAAACAAATTCTAGGCTATTCTTTTTCTCTACTTACTAAGATTATGGAAACATAAGAATTATGGAATACACAGAAAACACATACACAGTTCAGAGAAACCTATTGCTTCAGCACATGACACAGGAATTCTGCAACTAGACAGAGCCATTCATTTCCATCTTCAGATAGCTTAAGAACCAGAAATATCCATCAGCAATTTGTATTATCAAAAAGTGTCTCTAGAATACAATAGAGCTCTTCAGAAAGAATTACACTACAACCGACCCTCAATGTGTTATCTGAGGGGATATATATACAAAAATAGGGTATAAAATATCTCAGTAGAGAGTTATTGTGCAATAAATTGCACCACCAACTCTCTTACAAAAGTAAATGAAAACATAAATATAGCATTTAATGTTGAGATAGCTGATATTTTTCTGTTAGACAGTTTTGACTTTATGTCTTTGGAAAGTAGGTTGTAGATGTGCCTTTAACACTGCGTTAATTGAGCCTGCTGTCTGGGTGCATTGTTGAGTCACTTGTATGGTTGCTTGCTGTACCTGTGTGTTGATCTGCCTGCTGACCTGAAAACTTCGATTTTTCTCAAAAAGGAAAAAGCAAAGTGGAATTATCTGGGCAAAATCTCCAGCATTGCTTGCCACCAATCAGCTGGAGGTAGCTGATGCCTCTTCATTTTTACTAGTGTTTCATCTGCCTCTGTGTGTCTGTAAAAATTTGGAGGGACTTCGAACAGATGATTTATTTCATGTTCAATAAAGAACAGATTTTCCAGCTTGCCATAGAGAGATTGCCCAGAGGGAGGCCCTGCTTCTTCTGTGGAGCTGCTGGATGCTGTGATCTGGTTTTCAACATAATTGTTGATCCTTGTCATATATTGATTATATGACAGCAGTTGTCCTGTGCCAGTCGCTAGGTTTGGCAGTCCTTTGTCCTGTAGTATAGCCATTTTTGCTCTAAATTCATCTATCTCTGCCTTCATCTCCTGACATTTCCTCTCCAATGTTTGAGTAAAATCCCTCAAGGTCAATACCTTTTTGGCTGTGAGGATTGTATCTGTTCTGCTGCTTATTTGTAGAGTAGCCAGTTCCTCTCTAGTGTGGTTATTGAGGAAATGAATCATTCTGGTGGCCTGCTCGGGCATTATTCCCACGGTTGTCCTAGCTCTCTGAATTTCCACATGAGCTACATCTATTACCTCAACCTGCTCAACAATTGCCTGAATGGACCTCCATTGGTCCTGTATAGATTGGCAAATTTTGGCCCAAATAATCTTCTTTATTTCTGCTACGGTTTTACCTAGCATCAACTCCTTTTCCAGAGTTTTCACTTTGGCCTCCAAGGCCTTTATTTCTCTTTGTTTTTCTGCCACTATCATCTTTGATTTGTCATAACTGGCCTCCAGCTTGGCCAGTTTTTCCTTGGCAATATTTATTTCAGTGACTTGAGTTTCTAGCCCTTTAACAGCCTTCATCAACTCCTCCATGCCCATGCTGGATTCTGCTGCTGTTGTTGCTTCTACTGTTGCTCCTGTTGCTAATGTAGCTGTAGTAGGTGCTGGAATAGCAGGAGGGGCTGCTGTTGCTTGTGTTGGAGGGGCAGGTTCAAGATTTGTTGATGTTTGAGGGGGCTGGGAGGCTGATTCCCCTTGCTTGTCCTGCAGAGCTTTCTCTAATTATGCCTCCATTTGTAGTATCCTTTGGTTCATAACCAGAAGCAGCTCCATAGCATTATCCACATGCTTTTCTTGTGTAAGCTCTGTTGTTTCAGGATGAATGGTAAGAGGCAATTTTGCCTGTTTTCTCAATGCAGCAATATCATCCTCTTTCTTCTTCATAAGGGCTCTAACACCCTTTGGGTCCTTTGGGTCATGTCCCAAATCAACAATTATGTCCTAGAGAGTCTTTATTCTGTTGTCTTTTGCAGAGGAGAACAGCCTTTCAAAATCAAGTTTCCTGTTTGTGTTCTTCAAGGCTTCCTTTAGCTGATGGGCCAACATTGCCCTGTCAGCAAGTGTTGCATACACCATTTCCCCAGTCTGTTTGTGCAGCTCAATCTAATCCATGGGTTGTATGTCTTTAGAAAAGACCTCCAGGTTTGTCCTGTAGTAATCTGCTGTGGTCTTTGGATGTGGGACTTTAGGCTTTAGATGAGTGAAGATCATCTTTTCTTCCTTCAGATCATAGGCAGCCATCAATCTTTGCTTTTTGGCTGGGGTTGTATTCAAGAATTTCTCATAGAGCTGCACCCTTATCAACTCATTTTGTGCCTTGATTTCTTTGAAGCCTTCTTTAACTGTAGCTGGTTTCTTGCCCTGTTGTCTTGAGGAGGACACCTCTGTGGTATGCTGTTGGGCCTGTTCTAGCTTAAATGAGCTAGTGGCAGTCTGTTGGCTTGTTTTCCTTTTTTTCTGTGGTTTTCTGCCAGCTCTTCACTTATGTCTCCTTCTTCTGTTTCAGGGTCTATCCTCGACCTCTTGGACTTTGGTTGTTGTGATGACCCTGTTGGAGGTGTGACCTCCTCTCTGTCTCTCTTTTTCCCTCTCTCATCATTGAGAGGAGTCTGCAAAACTGGGTTTTGAGTTTGTTCAGTTTACTATGGAGGGTCCTGCTCTGATTGATGATCCTTTGATGTGCTAGGCTGCCCTATCTCTACCTCTTGCTGTTCATCCATCTTCTCCTTTCCCTTTGCTGTAGTTGTTGTTGCTGGAGCTTGCTGGGTGTCCTATGCAGCTGGAGCAGTAGAGGTGCCTTCACCTGCTTGGACTGGTTGCTTGAACAAGACCTGTTGACAAGAGTCTAAGTCAAGAGTTTTTTCCAAGTCCTTTACAGTCTGCTCCATTATTTCTTCCTGAGTCAATTCCTCTACTATTGATTCAGGCACCCATTCATCTTGATTAGCAAAGTGTTGTATTTGTGGGATTGGGCAATTCTTATAGGCTAGCAACCTATATTTAACCCTCCTGGCACTGATGAAACCTTTAGGGTCATAAGGGACCCACCAGAAGCTTCTTTTGAGTTTGAGCTGTTGTCCTAGTATTTGATCAGCTTCTTGCCAACCATCTTTTTTGTTCATGACAAATGGGCCTAGGTGGTCCCTGAACTTTAGGTTGGCTTTTTTCTTGGCACTGTGAAAGTGTGTCAGATCAGAGTTTATAAGTTGTTTGTAGTACTCCAGGGCAAATAGCCTCATAGGCACATATTTTGGGAGCCTATAGGGACAGAGCTCACAACCATAAATTCTGATGACAATGTGATTTTGTTATAAGTACCAACACCAATTTTGTAACTCCTGGACAGCTGCAAGATTTTTTGCATATCCTTGGACAATCTGATAAGAGGGGTCCTCTTTAAGAGGCATGTGACTGGATACAAAAACTGATCAATGAATTCACAGTATGAGTAGGGGGAATTCTGGACTTGGTGGAAGACTGAAGACCAGAAGATCACAGACCTCCTCTCACCCTGTGAGTCTAGCTTCTTGATTGAGCACTGGAAGCATTCTGTTTGGTAGTACAAGAACAGGTGATAGATGTATGAGGAATATTTGAATATTGCCTCCCTCTTCAGTCTTGTTAACTGATCATGTATCTTATTGGCAATGTATTTGGCATAATTGTATTTCATAGCAGGGGGCTTCACAAGGTTATATGCTGAGAGCATGACCAGCACAGTTAGATCAACATGCTTATTTGTAGTGAACCCCAGCACAGAGGTCAGCATATCTACCAGTAGCTTGCCAACCTCATTGAAATCTGCATAGGAAAAAGGAGGTGGCCGAGAAGGTTGGCAGTCTGCCTTCATGAATTTCTTGGCTATTGCAGCAATGTCTGTGCTAGAGAGTTTGGAGCTCTCATCTAGCAAATTGTTCATGGAGAAGGGGTATAGCGGCTGGGTCTGCTTGTAGTTCAGCATCTGGTTGATGGAATTTGGAGTTATGTAAAAGAGGATGCTCCCAGATGGAGACTTTACAGCCCTGAGTTTCTGGTCATAGTTTTCTGCACAGAGGTGGATGACTTCAAGGAAAATGTTGATAGAAGGCAGGAAGTAGGTGGGCAGATTGGATTCCCAGATGCCATACATGTCACTGATGTCAAAGTGACTATTTCTTAGCTGGCAAAATGTTTGCAAGTGGCTTCTCTCTGCCACAAAGTCTGTGATGAGGGCATCACTATCCACTAGTGGCATAGCTTCTAGTTCTCTGTTAGGTGGATTTATAGGCACTACATCCAAAGCAGCTGGAGTGGCCATTGTCTTGTTTTAGCTGGATGCTTACTGTATTTCAAGCTTGATGTGAATGCTGAGGAAATGGCTTACTGATCTCGATTTGCAGTGAGTAGTTTGGCAGTGCAAGGAGGCTGTTACAGGCTTAATGAATCTGTGGGGCACTCTGTTTTGAAGAACCAAAGTGTGTTTGAGCTGGTTAGCTGGTTATTTGCAGAGAATTCCTTTAGCAGGGGTGAGGGAACTATCAATTCAGTCTTCTAGCCAGTAACTCGGCTTCTTTAATTGCTCTTTGTTGAAAAATGGTGAATTTCACAGAGGGTCACCGGTTTCTTCGAGATTTTTGTCACGCAGGGGTTTCAGTGGCTTTTTAAGTAGAGTTCAGGGGTGAATTTTAACAATGTGGGTCTTTTGACTGAGTTCTTTATGCAGAAAAGTAGGATTGCAAAGGAGAACAATGGATAAAAGAGGATGCCTGCGGCAAATACCTGGTTTTAATGGCATAGGAGGTGTTTGCATCGGTCGAATTGGAGGAATTGCAGGTACTTGGGTTGATAGTGGAGGCGGCAACAACTTTGGCGGGTAGCTTTTGATTTTTGACCGTTGTAGGTTGAATTTCGTATGTAGAGGAGCTCCAGAAGTCGTAGAAAACAATGCAAAATAACGGTTAATTGACACCTTTTTATGCATTTTTGGCATATTGGCGCCTTTTTGTGATGACGTCATGTTGACGTCATCATGGGCCCGGGTACGGATGGGTGACATGGCAGCTGACGTGGGTTCCTAGGTGGCAGTGACACGGTGGTAGAGTGGACAGGGTGACATGGTGGTCGGGAGCGACGTGGAGGCTTGGTGGCAGCAAGGCGGGGTTACGTCACGCTGACGGGGGCGTGACGTCAGCACGGGAGGAAGGTGGTAAGCAGTCTCCCTAGAGGGGTCTAGGGTGGTAAGTGGTTTGGAGGGGGGGGCAGCAAACAGCGCGGGCGCCTGACGCGTGGCAGGGGTACGACGGCAATACCGCCCATCCCCCGGACGCAAAAGGTCGGGCAGGTCCGTTGCAAGATCGACTGCCCACCGTTGGATGGGCGGGGCGGAAGATCGTGCGGTGGGCGGCAATCGCGAGGTGACGACACGTTAATACACCGGGGGCCCGCCCAATATTTAATTAGATTTTAATTAAATCGGGCGCGAGGTGGGTTACGAACCTTAGGTTTTGGGTTTTTTCGTTTATTAATGTTTTAATAATAATAAAAAAACATTACAAACACACTTTAGAGTGCGGAAAGGGGTAAAGGATTCTAGCAAGGGCGGGGATTTTGATTTTTTTGACTGTTAACCATGGTTTTTTGCCAAAACCCATAGTTTTTAGGGTGATTGAGGGTTAATACTGACCCTTGAGGGGTTAATATTTCCCAAGGAAGGGGTATATAGCTATAGTGCTAGGGGGAGGGTATTTATAGATATTTTTTGGAAAATTTACATTGATTCTAATAGAATTAGGAAAAAAGGCGGAATTAGGGAGCTAAATAATATATTAGTGGTTAATATGGTTTTTGAGGTGAATGAAGGGGTAAAGCCAAGTTCTAATAGGTAAAACTTAACTTAGGTTTTTGAGGATAAATGAAATGATGAAAAAGATGTTTTACACAAAAAATGTGGCTTCTTTTCATGTTTGAACTTCATGGCTTGACCAAGTAGTTTGTGATGCAATGAAGTGGAACTGGACACCTGAGCAGATTTCAAGGTCCTTGGGAGTGTTAGTAAAATGAAGTTTGGGGGAAAATGGGGAAGTTAGACATGCTTCCAATGCTTGTCCTCCACTCTTTGCCTTTGAGGCCCATACCCTGAGTGGCATAAGTTTTTGCACTTAATAGGTCAATTGGTGATGGCTCTCTATTCCTGCAACCTTGCACTACTTACCCATCCTAGTAATCCTAACATTTTTTCTTCAAGGGTGGGTGCACTTGAATTAGCAGACTCTGATTGTCCTCTTTTTCTTTTGACTGCCCTCCTATCTAGAACCTACCCTTATTTCTTCCAAGGTCCCAGATTAAGCAGTTGGGCACCTTTATTTTTCTACCTAGCTAGTCATCTGCCAAGCTTGAGCTGTTTGGTCAGGGAACATTCTCTATTCTGCAGCAAGCAATTTAACAATGGCATGGTCCAGTTTAGATTGTTGGGCCATCCATCAAGTGTGGTTAGTAGCAGTATTTGTAGAACATGATACTGCCCAATAAGCTAGTAGTGGCATTTTGACTAGCCACTTTCTTGGTCTTTAGTTTGGGGTTCATTTTCACTTTTCTCTGGACCACTTGATTTTCTTGCCTTTTGATTATTCTTTTAAGGCATACCCTCTTCTCATTTTTTAATTTTTTTGTAGCATGTACACAAAATATGGAACTTTTGAAGCCTGCAATGATGAACATATTTAGCCCTTCCGCTGTCAACCATGAAAGATGAAACCTATTGGTATAGGAACCTAACACTAGTATCGTCCTTACCCACAATGCCATCGAAGTCCATGCTCTGAATGCTAGCTTCATCTTCTAGATGCTGAAATTCTGCTTCCTTCTCAGCTTTACCTTGGTTGATTACTTCATTTTTCTACTCTTCACTAACCTTTTGCTGATGTGTAGGCTGCTTAGAAGAACTTGCTATTTTTTCTTTTTCTTGATTAACAACTGCTCTAAAATTCTCGAAAATTTCTGGTACATCATCTACTTCTACAAGCTGAATATCTACATCATTCAATCCACTATCACAGTACAAAACAAAGGACTCTAAATCAGTATGTACAACATTTATTGGATGTTTCACAGGGTTCTCTTTACTAGGGATCATGTACTTCATTTACTTTTCCTGGTACAACTTCCTTAATTGACCGAAAATAGGGATGGTGTTGGCATTATGATGTATGTGTTGTACTTGATGGAAACCCACTTGTAGCAGAACAAATCTACAAAAGAGATATCATATGTGAAAGAATACATGACAACAGTGTTTACAGATGTGATGAAATGCAGGGTAGCTTCAAGGAATTAGTTCAAAAAGTATAGCAGGTAAACATAAAAGAATTGCAGATCAGTCTTCATAGAATGAAGAAAAGAGAGTTATACGCAGGTTCACCATTGACAAAGCTATGTATACACGCAGGTTCACTGTATACAAGTCACGTATACGTACACATGCACTTTCACGAAAGGAAAAATGAGTATACCTTGGAAAACTAAATTTTTGGTCCGAAATATTTGGTCCATGGTATTTTTATCCATGGTATTGGTCCAAGGTATCTGGTCCGAGGTATTGACCCCAGGTATTGGGTCCAAGGTATTGGTCCTAAATGCTTTTGGTCCATGGTATTGAGAAAGGCCTAAAACTATAAAAGGAGGAGAAGATCATTAGGCCAAGGTGTGCAAGTATCGAATATCTAATGAAGTGTGAGATCTAATATGCAGGTTATTGGCTTATGGTGTTGTGCTTGATTTGAACCAAGGATGAACCCTAGTGTTTGATGAAAGATAAGAAATAATGATGCATCAGGATCTTAAGGCTTGAAGTGAATTATCTTTATGTGGTTTGATCATATATCTGAATAACTGGCGCATGTTATAGTCTATAAATATGATGATCTGGGTATGATTGAAATCTAGAATAGTTGTAATGTTTAAATCATCATTTACAGATCTGTATGCAGGTTCACCTTAGAAAAGAAGTGTATACACCCTGGTTCTACATATCAAAGCATCATATACATGATAAATTTGATTTGCAGATTTGTATGTTGGTTCGCTTTGAGGAAAGTGCGTATGCACACAGGTTCGACACATGGAAGTAGTGTATACAATTTAAAATATGTTTTAGTTGCTTCTGTTTGCTATTGCAGTGTTCTGGGTTCTGTTTTGGGTTCTGGTTACTGTGTTCTGGTGAGAAAATTCTGAACGATCAGAGTGATGGGTTGTCAAAGTGATTGATCGATTCAGTTGTGAAGGAGATTGGTTAATGCAGATATATTTGATGATTGAATGAAGTTGTTGATGGATCTAGTTTGAAAATTTATGAAACGTGGTACCTGGAAGAAAAGAGAAGGTTTTAGCCTTCTGTAGGTCAGCACCTAAGTACTAGTAAACATATCAACTAGTACAAGAGCTAGGGGGTTGTAGCTCCTTTCTAGTAGAAGCTGGAGAACAAGAGAAGGTTGTAGCCTTCTACAGGTAGAAGCCTACTTACTGGTATAAGACTGCACCAGTACAAAAATTGTAAACCGAATTTTCTTATTATTAAAAGAAGACAAAGACGACAGTAGCAGGTGGTTTTCACCCACATTGGGTTTCCACCTTATATCTTGGTGTTAATGTGTGTTGTTTATGTGTGATGCTTTATTCTACTTTTACTGCATTATCTAATGAATTCCTGATATACTGATTAAAGTTTAATACATGATAATTTGGGTAAATAAAAAGATCTCTACATGTACACTGGTTTCATTAAGTATAGTTGTGTATACACGCTAGTTCAATGAGCTGAAGTAGCGTATACAAGTCAGTTTTGAAAATTAAGTTATTGATCCAATAATACTGATTCATCCCCTATCTCAATATTATTTCCAACAATTGGTATCAGAGCAAGTCCATCAGAAGAAGCTTGATTGCTTGAAGGAAGATCCATCATCATGAGTAATCAAGAAAGAAGGGGATCCATCAGACCACCAATATTTGATGGGAGCAACTTTGTTTATTGGAAGGTAAGAACCACAACCTATCTTCAATCTCTTGGAACAAATGTCTGGGAAGTTGTGGAAGGAGGATATACATTTCCATCAACAATTCCTACAAATACGGTAGGTAAAATGAAATATGAAACCAATGCCAAGGCTGTTAATATATTATTGGGAAGTTTGTCACAATCAGAGTTTGTCAAGTTATGCAGCTCAAATCAGCAAAAGAAATATGGGACAAAATCGTTCTAAGCTACGAAGGAGACTCTCAAGTAAAACATGCTAAACTACAAGCTCTCAGAATTCAATATGAAACTCTCAAGATGCACAATGATGAAAGTATAGCTAGTTACTTCTTATGTATAGATGAGGTTGTTAATTTCATGAAGAATCTAGGTGAAGAGATAAAGGAAGTTACCTTAGTTGAAAAAGTTTTAAGATCCTTATCTGCTAAATTTGAATCAAAAGTATCTGCCATAGAAGAAAAGCAGGATCTACAGACTATTACTATGACACAACTTCACAGAATCTTAACTGCCTTTGAGATGAGAAAAGGAGGTCCATCAGATATGAGAGAAGTTGCATTTAAAGCTTCAACAAAAGGAAAAGAATAACTCAATGAATTAGGACATATTTCAGAAGAAGAAGAGGAAGTAAACTTTGTCAAGAAGCTTCAACAGGGTTCTGAAAGATTCAGAGGTAAACTACCTTTCAAATGTTTTGCCCATGGTAGAGTTGGTCATTATGCTTCCAAAGTCCTCATAAGGATAAATATGATAAAGGGAAGGAATCTACAAAATGGAATAGAAAACAAAGTGCAAGTAAAAAGAGCTACTATACTCATGAAGATAGTGATGGTTTATCAAATAGTGATGAAGATGAAAATAGTAATGACTATAGATTTCTGATGGCTTATGAAGATGATGACTTTTTGGCTGCTTTAGATGAAGATGAACTTTATGAAGAAATATCTAAACTCAAAATTTGTTTAGAAGAAAAGAATATGATTATAGATACCCTGACATACCAACTTGTTGAAAGAGAAAAACATGATGAAAAACTAGAATGTGAAATTGTGGGTCTAAGAAAGGATCTTGAGAAAACAAAAGCTCTCAATCTTAGATTTGCTAAAGGATCAGAAACCTTAAATGAAATTATCAAAGTGCAACATTCTCCTTTGATAAAGACAGGTCTTTGAGATAATGAAGAAGCATCTCAATCACAGAAGCTGTCAACCACCACTAAAAGCTATTTTGATGCAGCAAAGAGCAGTGAACAGTTTGACGATCGTCAAAAAAGGCATAAAGCAAATCACTAGGTAAATCGGGCTCAATTTACTTCAAGGATGAACAGAAGACACAATCAAGCTCAGGTAATTCGTACTCAGTTTGCTTCAAAGACAAATATCAATAGAAACTACAATCACCAGGTTAGTAGATTCGATAATAGTAGGAAATTCTTTAATGGTCAATGTTTCTCATGTCATAATTTTGGACACAAAGCTACTCAATGTGTTTCTTACAAAACCATCATGACTAGAGAAGCACGAAATCAAATGAATGTGACAGGGATCAAGAAAAGTTCCTATAATAACTTTTCTCTTCCTGAAAATGAAATAAAATGCTCAATTTGTAACAACTTTGGCCATGAAGAATCTGAATGCAAGAGTAAACTTCGGAAAATATCTCAAAAGGAGAAAAATCCATTAAATCCAAAAATATGGAGAAATAAGGAACCATGAACAGAAAGATGTGGTATAGGCTTGTATGCAAAAGGACAAGAAAACTAGTGGTACATCAACAACAGATGCTCAAAACACATGACAGATGACAAAGAAAAACTACACTCATATAATGCCTTAGAAAAGGAAAAGAGTGTCTCATTTGGAAATGACACTCCTGTTATCATAAAAGGTAAAGGCTATGTTTTCTTGAAAGAAAAAGTTAAATCTAGGAATGTTATGTATGTTGATGGCTTAAAGCATAACATATTGAGTGCGAGTCAAATGTGTGATCAAGGAAATGAAGTAGTGTTTCGATCAAATGGATGTGTTGTTTGTGAGCTTGATAAAGGAGAAATCGTGATCAAAGGTACAAGAACTCCTAACAACCTATACATACTCAAGGGAGGACAACAACAATGCTATCTAAGCAAAAATGATGAAAACTGGCTATGGCATAGAAGATTGGGATATCTAAGCTTTTCTCATGAGAAAGCATGCAAATTCTAGGCTATTCGTGATCTTCCAAATATAAAAATTCCTGAAAATACTATATGCAAATCATGTCAATTCGGTAAGCAAACCAGATCTCACTTCATCGAAAAGGAAGGGTCAGCTAGTAAGCCTATTGAACTTGTTCATACTAATTTATGTCGACCATCAAGGAAAAATTCACCTCATGGAGAAGAATACTTTATATTATTCTTGATGATTTTTCCAAAATGTGTTGGATAGGTCTTCTAAAACATAAATATGAAGCATTTGAAAAGTTTAAAGCCATCAAAGCTTTGGTTGAAAATGAATCAGATCGCAAAATCAAATGCCTCAGATCTAATCAAGAAGGGGAATTTACCTTGGATGAATTCTTGGACTTTTGTGAACAACATGGAATAAAGAGGTAGTTCTCCATCGCAAGGACTCCTCAGAAAAATGGAGTGGTAGAAAGGATGAACATAACTGTTCAACAAATGGCTCGTGCTATGCTAGATGAATCTGGAACTCCTGCAACCTTCTAGGGTGAAGCTGCATTCGCCGCCATCACTATTCTCAACCATGCAAACATTTGGGTAAATAGCACTCAAACTCCACATGAACTTTGGTATGGTAAGACTCCTACTGTAAAATACTTTAATGTTTTTGGAAGCAAATGTTACATCAAAAGGACTGATGAAAAACTTGGTAAGTTTGAACCCAGAGCAGATGAAGGTATTCCTCTTGGCTACTCATCCCGAAGTAAAGGATAGAAATGTAATAATAAAAGACTTGGGAAAATTATTGAAAGTATTGATGTTGTGGTTGATGAAGCATGCAAAAATCCAAAACAGATAAAAACTGAAGGTTATGACAATGAAGAAGATGAGGATCATTTTCCCACATCAAATCACATTGATTCTGAAGAAGAAACCAATGAAGCACCAAAAGAAGAGATAACGATAGAAGAAAAGACTTCGTCTAGGTATGTTCAAAAAAATCATCCAGAAACTCAAATTTTAGGGAAAACGGGCAGGTGTGCAGATAAGAAGAACCATTGCTGAAGCCTCAAGCTATCTAGCATTACTATCTTCCACCGAACCTCGAAATGTAGATGAAGCATGAAAAGATGAATGTTGGGTTAAGGCCATGAATGAAGAACTTGAGCAAATTGAAAAAAATAATACTTGGGAATTAGTTCGTAGACCTCATGATAAGAATATCATAGGAACTAAATGGATATTCAAAAACGAGCTGAACGAAAATGGAGAATTTATTAGAAACAAGGCCAGACTTGTTTGTAAAGGATATGCTCAACAAGAAGGTATACATTTTGAAGAAACTTTTGCACCTGTTGCTAGACTTGAAGCCATAAGAATGTTTCTTGCTCTTTCTATATTTTCAGAAATTCAAAGTATACCGAATGGATGTAAAATCTGCTTTTCTTAATGGAGACATAGAATAAGAAGTCTATATTGAACAACAAGAAGGATTCATGCTTGGAAATGATGCAAAACTTGTATGCAAACTCGGAAAAGCTCTCTATGGTCTAAAACAAGATCCAAGGGCATGGTATTACCATCTTGACAAATATCTCCACCAACATGGTTTTTCAAAGGGGTTAGCAGATAGCAATCTATATAAAAAGATGGACACTGATAAATTGCTAACAATTATTGTGTATGTTGATGATATCAATTTTTGGTAGCAATGAATTATCCATGAGTTAGAATTTTGCCGTAGTAATGCAGAAAGAATTTGAAATGTCCTTGCTTGGTGATCTTACTTACTTTCTTGGTCTACAAGTTCAACAAAATAAAGACGATATTTTTCTCTCACAAACAAAATATCTCAAATAGATCCTGAAAAAGTACATCATGGAAGATTCTAAACCAGTATGTACCCCAATGGTAATAGGATGCAGTCTTAGCTCAAATGATGAATCAATAGTAGTACATCAACCAACTTACAGATCCATGATTGGCAGTCTGCTTTATCTAATAGGTACCCAACCGTACATCATGCATGTAGTGGGAATAGTTGGAAGATTCCAAGCAAATCCTAAGGAAACACACCTTCAAGCAGTCAAAAGGATTTTCAAATATCTTCAAGGAACATAGAACTTTGGTTTATGGTATCCTAGAGATACAGATCTTAAACTTCATGCATATATAGATGTGGATTGGGAAAGAAGTGTTGATGACAGAAAAATCACTAGTGGTGGTGCATTCTATATGGGTTCCAGGTTAGTGTCTTGCTTCAACAAGAAACAAAGTTCAATTGCATTATCTACAACTGAAGCAGAATATGTGGCTACTGCATCTTGCTGCACACAACTACTTTGGATGATGCAAACCTTGCAAGACATTCAGATCACATGTACTCCACCCATATCCATATGTGATAACACAAGTGCCATAATTATTTCAAAGAATATAGTCATGTACTCCAAGACCAAGCACATACCCATCAAATATCATTTTTGACGTGAACAAGTGCTTGAACAAAAGGTCAAACTAGAGTATGTTCCCTCCAAAGAATAGGTTGCTAATATATTCACTAAGCCACTGCCCAGAGAGACATTTGAATATCTCAGACAAAAGCTGGGAGTAGTTGCTGCATCATCCTACTGTTAAATCCTATTTTATTCAAATAAAGGTGGTTATACGCGAGTTTCATAAAGCATAGTCACGTACATGTGCGAGTTTCTATGGGCATAGTCACATATATGTTGGTCTAAAGGAAAGAAGTGGGCCAGACTCAGGAAAAAGGGTTCTGCTATGGTTCTATCAATTATCTGCTCTGTTTGATGATGGTTTCACTCTGCTGATAACATATGGAAATATATTGGTCCTCATAAAGTTGTTGATAACTTGATATATATCTGATTGATGATGATGCTTTGATATCTCTTACTGATATATGCAATGATCAGATTTGACAGTGAACAAGTGGAACAAGTTCAGGGGGAGAACATGGTTGATGATAGTTTGGGAACCAATGATGGACATATATAGGTTGCTGGGCTGGATGCTGATTGACAAATGTTGCTGATGGTGCAGATCATATGATAGTTGTTGATGACTATCATGGTCTTGTTTAAGATATTTGGTCTCTATTATATATGTCATGTATATCTTTTAAGGTAAAGGTCATTAAAAGACCTAATTTGTAACCCCACTATGCATGGGATGGATGATGTAATGTTTCTTGTTTTGACATGTATAAACAATTGGTATATCCCCACTTGGTTGAGAGATGGATGTATGTATGAGTCATTGGTGATAGGAAGGTCATTTATGATGTATGTATAGAGTGATGTTGTTCTTTTAGAACATCCTTTTGCAGACCTTACTTATGCTAAGGGGGAGCATGGACTTGATCATGGGAGCTCAATCAGCACAACATATCAGAGATTTCAGCATGCATTTAGGGGGAGCATGACCCTTTGCCCTTGATGTCAAAGGGGGAGAATGACTTGGTGTGGTTATTGCCATCAAGTCCAAAGAGGGAGATTGTTGGCATTATGATGTATGTGTTGTACTTGATGGAAACCCACTTGTAGCAGAACAAATCTACAGAATAGATATTAGATGTGAAAGAATACATGACAACAGTGTTTACATATGTGATGAAATGCAGGGTAGCTTCAAGGAATCAGTTCAGAAAGTATAGCTAGTAAACAACAAATAATTGCAAATCAATCTTCATAGAAAGAAGAAAAGAGAGGTATATGTAGGTTCACCATTGACCAATATGTGTATACACACAGGTTCACTTATACGTACACATGCACTTTCATGGAAGGAAAAACATGTATACCTTGGAAAACTAAATTTTTGGTCTGAAATATTTGGTCCATGGTATTTTGATCCATGGTATTGGTCCAAGGTATCTGGTCCGAGGTATTGACCCCAGGTATTGGGTCCAAGGTATTGGTCCTAAATGTTTTTGGTCCATGGTATTGAGAAAGACCTAAAACTATAAAAGGAGGAGAAGATCATTAGGCCAAGGTGTGCAAGTATCGAATATCTGATGAAGTGTGAGATCTAATATGTAGGTTATTGGCTTATGGTGTTGTGATTGATCTAAACAAAGGATGAACATTAGCGTTTGATAAAAGATAAGATCTAATGATGCATCAGGATCTTAAGGCTTGAAGTGAATTATCTTTATGTGGTTTAATCATATATCTGAATAACTAGCTCATGTTGTAGTCTGTAAATATGATGATCTGGGTATGACTAAAGTCTGGAATAGTTGTAATGTTTAAATTATCATTTATAGATCTGTACGTAGGTTCAATTTAGAAAAGAAGCATATACACACTTTTTTTGTATATCAAAGCAGCGTATACATGATAAATTTGATTTGCAGATATGTACGTTGGTTCGCTTTGAGGAAAGCGCGTATACATGCAAGTTCGACACATGGAAGTAGCATATACCTTTTAAAATATGTTTTGGTTGCTTCTGTTTGTTGTTGCAGTGTTCTGGGTTCAGGCTTGGGTTTTAGTTACTGTATTCTGGTGACAGCATTCTGAATGATCAGATTGATGGGTTGTCAAAGTGATTGATCGATTCGGTTGTGAAGGAGATTGATTGATGCAAATATATTTGATGATTGAATGAAGTCATTGATGGATCTAGTCTGAAAATTTATGAAACATGGTCCCTAGAAGAAAAGAGAAGGTGGTAGCCTTTTGTAGGCTATCACCTACGTACTAGTAAACAATCAACTAGTATAAGAACTAGGGAGTTGTAGCTCCCTTCCAGTAGAAGCTGGAGAACAAGAGAAGGTTGTAGCCTTCTGCAGGTAGAAGCCTATGTATTGGTACAAGACTACACCAGTACAAAAATTGTAAACAAAATTTTCTTATTATTAAAAGAAGAGAGAGACGACAAAAGAAGGTGGTTTTCACCCACATTGGGTTTCCACCTTATATCTTGGTGTTCATGTGTGTTGCTTATGTGTGATGGTTTATTCTGCTTTTACTGCACTGTCTAATGAATTCCTAATATACTGATTAAAGTTCAATACATGATTGTTTGGGTAAATCAAAAGATCTCTGCATGTACATTGGTTTCATTAAGTATAGTTCCGTATACACACTACTCACTGAGCTAAAGTAGCGTATACAAATCAGTTTTGAAAATTAAGTTATTGATCTGATAATACTGATTCGCCCCCCCCCTGCCCTCTTCTCAGTATTATTTCCAACAGATGGTAGCATAAGAGAAGTCAAGTTGTAAAGTGCCTTTGAGTTTAGCACCCCATGATCTAGATAAGAGCATACCAAATCGAGGTGGTATATTAACAACTACCACATCCATCAAAACATTTTTGGCTGGGATTTGATTTAAAGAAACCACCAAGTCTTTGATGAGACCAATGCAACGAACTCTACTAGAGTCAAAAGAGTACAAATCATGATATTTCTGGGTGATATCTAGGCCCAACTTTTCCATAATGGCTTTAGGCATCAAATTGTGGGAAGCTCTGGAATCTAGCATAAAATTATGGAGAATGTAATCATGTAGTATAAGACTTAGATAAAATGGAGGGACTTCACTATCTTCAGGTTGACCTTCTATGGCTAGGCCAAAAATGAGTTCAGGATGATCATCTTCAACATTCACCATGTCTGGCAAAGGATCAATTTGCAATATTCTAGATACATGATGTTTATAATTGTTATTCTTAACCAGCTCAGTCCAAGGAATTAACAATTTAATTTAGCAATTTCACTTTCTAAATTAAAGGATGAAAATTTTTCTACCTCTTTGACACCAATGTCCTTCTTATCTGCTTGCTCTTTCGCTGCACTATCCTTTTGCTAATTGTTCTTCTCATTTGTAGTGATACATGTTGATGGTACTTTGCTGGGACTCAGATCAACAAGCTCTTTCCCTTTCTTCTGAGTGTTTGAGGAATCATTCTTGGATTGCACATCTTTTCTTTTCTGAATGGGATTGACTGGTACATCTCTGCTCCTTAAAGAGTATTTCCTCTGCTGTGAAGACAAAGCATTCATATAACCACGCTGATAGTCATTAGATTCAACCTCTAAAACTACATCATTTGCTAAGATGTAATCTTCATACCTTTTTATTTCTGGAACTTCTGCATATTATCCATATTCGGTTAGAAATATAGGCAGCAGTAAAAAAGTGGTTTGTTCCAATTACCGAATCTTTGTCATCTTCCTCTTCCATTCCTTGAACATAATTCTGTTGTAAGGGAGTTTTGATCTGCTATTGTTGTGCTGGTTGTTTTGGTGCCTTTTGTTCTCTCTGCTTGATTCAGAATTGGGGCTACTACTGTCCTCTAAAATTTGGATTCTGGATTGGTGGTTCAGGTCTATCACTGATGGTTAATAGGTCAACCATCCTTTCCACTGTTTGAATCAATGTATCCATCTTTACATCTGAAGGACATGCTTCTTCTTTTATGGTCACTCTTTTCTCTAATCTCATTCTTTCTCTTTTGGCCAACAAGTTTGCTTCTACACTCATTGTGTTCTTTTGCATGTCTTCTAGTGCGGTAGGATCACATTCCCACAACTGATATGCCATATTAGCATCAAAACCGTCTAGAAAATTGAGCAAAGCCAATCCCTCTAGTGGCTTAATGTTGGCCGAAATAACATTGTATACTGCATTAAACCTCACACAATAGTCTTGCACACTCTCTTCGATATTTATTTTGATGTTCTCATACTCATACAGAATCTGAAGTAGATTCTTCTTCACCTCCCACCAATCTAGGAATTGCCTATGGAGGATTGGTAAAGTGGTGATAGAAGCAGCTGGTAAAGCTTTGAACCATTTTCAAACTTCACCTCCAAATATTTGTACAAACAATCT
The DNA here is from genome assembly GCA_000404065.3 of Pinus taeda. Taxonomy (NCBI): domain Eukaryota; kingdom Viridiplantae; phylum Streptophyta; class Pinopsida; order Pinales; family Pinaceae; genus Pinus; species Pinus taeda. The sequence goes on along the minus strand of APFE030805509.1, from coordinate 89,103 downwards.
CATCGATACATCTTCAATTTCTGCTTCATGGAGGTCAAAGAAATCATTCATTCTATCAACATGTTGCTGAGCTGTAATATTTTGAGTGGCATCAAAGAAAGGGATCTTGGTTTGATAATCAACGGGCATGGCACCAAGATTCTGAGGTAAAACAAGGGGTGCATACTGGGCAGACATAAATCAAGGTTGATTTAAAGCAAGGATTGGGCCACTAGGAGTTGATGGAGTAGTTGCTCGAGAATTGGAAGTAATCAGTAATTAATGGGGAATGATAGGTTGATGGGGAAGTGCAGGTATGAATGGAGGTTGAGAATGAACTTCATAGGTTGAAGGGAATAATGATGAACTAAGGGTAGTGGACACTAGTTCAAAAAGCTCAGGTATATTAGCAGTAGTGAGGGATGATTGAGGGGAATTTAGGATATACTCATTAATTGACCGGTTTGCCTTTTAGACTTAGAGATCTGCAATAAACTCTGGATCTAGAACTATATCATCAAGTGCACTTTCAGACTTGGGTCTGAATAGGGAAAGGTCAAATGATACATCAAATGGGAGGTCTTCTAAAAAAAACCACTCATCAGGGATGGAATCTACTTTTATTGAAGGTGTGGGACTGACTAAAATTTCTTGTCTTTTGAGTCTTCTCAAAATCAAGTTAGGATTATCCACTACTGGGGTGGGATTTGGATTGGGATTGGCCCTAGTGTACTTTCTCGAAGCCAGTGTGCTCAAATTTTGAATTTTTATATATTTCTTTACAACTTTCCAATTCAGCCTAGTAAATTCTAAAACTCATCATCCATAAGCTTAAGAATTAAAATCAAAGATATTACAGGGGTGATTAGTCTTTCGTTCCCCAATGGAGTTGCCACTATGTTATCACCTAGATTGAACCTCGGGCTGAAGGAAGGCAATGCCAAGGTAACCACAAACAACGCTTAGCCAAGTAGCTAGCCCTACTAGGCCAAGAGAGGGCTATCTTCATAAGGATCTCAGCCAAGATGACTGGATCAGGTAAATTATTTTAGGCTAGGTGTAGTAGCACAAAGTTTTGATTGGATTTTGTAGGGGTTTTGCGAGATCAAGAGGAGCTTGACAGTTTAGGTCTAGAGAATTAGGTCAGAATTGCAGGGTCTTCAATGGGGCAAGGTAGGCATAGGATTTAGCACTCAAGAGCTTGATGGGTGAGATGTTTTAGACTGGTGAGAAGCTAAGAAGAGCATGTGAAACCATGGATCCTTCCTAGACTGCAGAAAACATGAAATGGTGAATGGTTTCCCAAGGCAGAGCACTGATGTAATGAATTCCACCTATCAACTTGAAAACATTCAACTAGAAGAAATGAAATGATTAAATAAGCATAAAAAAACATTAACATATGATTAAAAAAGAAGAAACTATACTAAAACTCATACCACATGAATCCCATAAAAATAGCTGCAATTCTTATTAATATCTTGCCAAACTGCTTACAAAAGGTGTACAATCAAGGTTTGAGCATCTAGCTGAGTCCAACCCTTTACAATGAGAAAAAAGAAGAAGATATAGACATGAATTCAAACTCCTTCCATGCTCAAGGGTTGAATCCATAAGATGAGGAGCTACTCTAACTAATACTGAACAAGAAACAGGAATATAGGCATCATCAACAACTTGCCTCTAAAAGTGAAAAACTGATTCATTTGAGCTCAAGCTAACTTATAAGGCAATGAATCTGCCCTCTATTACTATTTATATATCATGGTTACATGCCAAGTCATCATTTACAATGGTGAATCATCATCCATGAGAGAGAATCCAAGAACCTAGTCAAAAACTAGAAAAATGACCATCCTGAGCAAAATCTGCCCTACATGTAGCGCCACTAGCCCAACACGAAATGCCACGTTCAGGTCCCTTTTGGAGGCCTCCTTGGCATCAAAATTGAGCCCATGATAGCTCATCAGAAAGGTATTCAAGTTTTCTTTTCAAAACACTTATAATTTCTACATTTGAAGCTCATTTGACTCCTCAAAACTTGATTCTCTCAAGGCTACTTCTGTGTGTTCAAAAAGTGGCAGAAAGGTCATTTTTAGGGTGTTTTTTGACATTTTGGTCGACTAATTCTGCCCCAAAAACTTTGACACCTGCTAGGGTGCATGTCCTTAGTGCTTTGAATCCAAAAATGAAAACCATTTCTTCATTGGATGCCCCTAGGAAAAGCACAACACCACGTCTAGGCAGTTTTCCTGTGTGTAGAATTTAAAAAATTTGCAAGTGACACAATTTCCTCCAAAGTTGCCCAAAATTGGTGAGAAGCACCATCATAAAGTGTCTTGATGAACCAAGGAAGCTTTATTAAGCATCATAAGCCTATCCTCCTCCTTTTTGCCTTTTAAGGCCCGCCTTAGCCTAGCTTTCATTTTCTTGACCCTCATATTCCAAATCTTGTTTCGGGTCCTGTAATGATAAGCCATGTGTTTGATCATCTGATTGTCTCTATTGGCCTTCTGTAGTAGCTTCTCAAGGTGCAAGTTGACCCTCTCAAGCCAAGTCTCCCTATCATCTTCAATCTCTTTCTCAATAGGAGTCAAAGTGACTTGTGCCTCTTTTCCACTATGTGGTTTCATCTTAAGCATTTCCAGCTCCATGAGGACTTGTTTGTCACTCAATTGCTTGTTTTATTGCTCCAAATATGTGATGAAATATTTGGCTCTCTCCAAATTGTCTACCAAAGCTTGTACTTGATCTTCCCTTTCCTATATGACGATGTCTTTGATGGTTTCTTCGTCTTGAGCCTCTAAGTCAATGATTTCAATTCCATGATGGGTATACCACTGCTCCAGCTCATCATGCTCAATCAAGTCAAAGTCACTTTCTTCCTCATCATCAAGGCTATGCTCTATCATCTTTTCCTTCCCTTTGTGTAGCTGCTACACCCGTACCTTCTATGTCGATGAAGAAAGGAAAGAACCTTCCACATCCACCTCCCGTGGACAAAACACTTGCCTATCAGTTGCAAATAATCTCCCAGTGCCCCTCTGATATGTCATGTAAATGGTCATCTCATCAGTTCTAGTCTGCTTGGCCTCCTCATTCACCTGAACACTGCTAGAAGGTCCTCTTGCTTCTTGAGACACTAGTGGAGGAATTTGAGGACCCCTAAAGATGTCATGAGAAATAAATGTCTGCCAAGAGATGTTGAGGAGACTGAGATGATGAAGCACAATGATCTTGATCAAGGAGTAGTGATAGAGACTACTCATCTGCTGAGGGTGTGGCTTCTTCTAGACAAAATGAGATATCTTCTCAATATTCTTGAAAAAGAAGTAAGGAAAGTTCAACATCCTCACCCTGGTAAAATGCATGAGGAGCCTGATGTGATAAGTGTACAACTTGGAGAATCTGCCCTCACAAGTGAAATACTTTGTGATGATTTTCATCATGGGGACATATTTGTCTTCGTGAAATATGAAAGGAAAAAGTCTCTTCACCTCATTTCTATGGTTGGGTTCGATATAAGGCTCATAGTAGTGTTCATCCAGGTCTTGGTCCTTGTACCACTTCTCCCCTACATTTGGAATCATAGTGGCATCTGAAATGATGTTAGGTGAAATTGTGAAAGTTACCCCAACAAGAGTTACCCTGTTGTCCTAAAGATGGGCTACAAAAAGTCTAGTAATCTTCGGGTGGTATTGAACTCTCTCCACCTACTCACAGAACTCATAACAGCCAAGATATCTGAAACATGTGACAGTCAACCGAGAGGCCTGCAATTCCCTAAGGTTCGATGGCTCTTCTCTGATAATCCTACCTCCCTTGTATGGTTTTCTCTATTACCTAGCTCTGTTTGCTGAGGTGTCACTACCTGTGTTTGCCTCCTTCTCATAGTCTCAGTCCTCTTGGTCCATGTTTGCAAGGTTGAGGTGTATGAAGGGAATGAGTGAAAGTGTTTTTAGGAATGAGGGGATGGGAGATGAGCTTGTGGCTAGGAAATGAATGAAGGAGTAGGAAATGAGAGGGAGGGCTTGTTTTGAGAAATTTCCCTTGGGGAAGAGGGATAAAAGGGATGGGGAAATATGGAATAGGGATAAAGGGACAAAGGAATAAGGGATAGGGAAATAGGGATAGGGTTTCAAGCTGTAGTGAATGATAGGTAATGATAGTTTAGGGTTTTAGGCATCACTAGGGAAATTTAGGGTTTCATATTTAACATGGAAAATGATGCTTAGGATGTTTTATTTGCAAACCAAAACTAAAGTGAGGGATGTCAAATTACTTGCAATGATTGAAAGAGAGAGAAATTTGAGGTTTTTTGGAAGTTTTGAGGCTTTTCTAGCCTTCCTGCTCAATGCGCAGTGCCAGTGCCCAGAAGCACAACGCTACCCTGGAAGTGCAGTGCCAGTGTAAATTTGCACTGCGAATTTTTCCCAAACATGCAACACTGGTCTCAACGTGTAGCGTCACTCTGCCAATGCTCAGTGCCACTGCTCCACTTCTCCAGAAGCGCAACGCCAACCTTCCTTCACCCAAAACTCACTCAAGCTTGCCTCTTCTTCTCACTTTTTTGACTCCTTGCTTGCCAATGAGAATAATGAACTTGGAAATGAAATGTGGTAGCTTAAATAGGAGTAGATTTTTATTTTTCATTTGAAAAACCCACTTTCTAATGTTTCTTGTCCTTCTTGAAAACTCCGTTTTAATGCCTTTTTCTTCTTTGTGTCTTTGTAGGTGGATAAATGCTCAACTTGAACTGATTTTTGCAATGTTTCTTTGTCTTACAACAAGGAGAGATGCTCTAGTGTAGCTGGGATCAGTTATTACATAGAGTGACTTAAAATTACATATGAAATACAAATAAACTTAAAATACTCTGTTTTCACCTCAAAAACATGTTTTTGAGGTGAAAATTACATTAGGTTAAAAGATAATTTTTCATTGGCTATGACCTTTAAGTCATCATGCTTGACTTATTCATCATCCTCATACCCTTGCTGACCTTTATTTACACTCTAAAATCAGGCATCTAAACCTTGGTGATGAAACCCTAAGACCTAATGAAAACATGCCATATGACCTAATGAAACATGATTGCAATATTGACCATGAAACCATCACTGAAGATAACCTGAAGAAGGGTCAACAAGTATACTCTATGAGGGAGAAATTGGACTTTTTGAAGAGAAGAAAAGCATCAGTGGATCAGTTTGACATGACCTAATGGAATGATGTAAAATTTTCAGTATGGGACCCCTAAAATGACAATGCAAAGAGCAAATTTTGATCCCTGATGGAAGTATGCAGATACTAACACTAACACATACATACATATGTATGTATGTATGTATGTATGCATGTATCACTAAAGTTTTAAGAAATCATGACCATATCAATTATAACCATACCACTATCATATTCTACTAAGTATTTTAAAACATTCATACATCTACATATTAGAACAGTCAAAATTGTTATCCATGCACTCACTAAATCATTCTCCATAAATTCTCTTTGACCTATCAGTGTATTACTTATTGATATAGCTTTTCTCCATTAGGAAAAATCACACAAGTTTCTAATATTTTTCCAAATCATATGTGATAGAAACATTATTTCTTAACCTTAACCCTCTTGGGTATTCAATATATGTATTCCGCTGAACAAGTATTAGAAAAATACAAATCCAAATTAAAGGAATTTTTATCTAATTCCTTAAACATACCAAATTTTGTAATATGGTTTATTTTCATACTTACATGTTTTCCATCACTATGTGTATTCATTCAATGGTTTTTCAAGGAGTCCACCAGGCTCCTTCTTTATCCTTCTTTGACATGCATTCTCTTTCCATTGTCCTCTAGGCTCTTGTATGACCAAATGCACTTCCTTGCCCCAAATCCCACTTCAATTAAGAGGTATTTAATATCAAATTTTTGATAACAACTTGCACCCTTTCCTGATTCACAATTCCATTCATATATCAGGGTAAAAGCATGAATATGGGTTACACTTTTGGGCCAAATGTGGGGATGAAATTTCAAGTTTTTCCTATTTTATCTAATTCAACCCCTCAAAATTCATATAAGAATTATGAATTCTAATTCGTAGTAAAAAGAAAATATGTGGAGAATTATATGGTGGTCCTAATGATATTTTTTGCAAAACTTAAGAACTGTGTGTGTGTTCACGTAGCAAGCTCCTGCCCATATTGTCAGTGAAGCCCTAGCTCCCACTGTCCAGCTGGTCCAGGCTTCACTCGATGAGGCTTTGAAGTTCTCTGAAAGTGCCCTAGTATGCCTATTCAATGGTTTTTGGCCGCAGCTAACAGCTCTCCACAGTTGGATCTCAGAGGTATGGAAGCCTCTAATTCCTGATGCAATTAATATTTACCCCTGTGCTAGGGGTTTCTTTATAGTAGATTTTGAAAACTGTGAAAGCAGACAATGTATTCTAGATTCTGGCCCTTGGTTTTGGGATAAATCAGGCCTATTCTTGAAGCCATGGTACCCATCATTCGATCCCTCAACAGCAGTCATAACCTCAGCACCAGTTTGGGTGAGATTGCCAAACCTACCCTTGCATCTCTGAAATCTCTCTTTGCTAGAAGCCATTGGAAATGCAATTGGGAAATTTTACTGCAGGTGCCAAGAAACAGAGGAATATGTCAGAACCACATATGCACGCATATGTGTGGAAATGGACTTCAGCACCGGATTCCCAGCTGAAATACACCTAACAAGTAAAGACTATGTGTGGAACCAGAAACTTGATTATGAAAGTGTCCTCTTCAGATGTCGATCTTGCTTTGAGACAGGCCACCTTGCCAAGAATTGCCCAAAAGCTTCCGAGAGAAATTCTGCTAGAAAAAATCACCACAGATCTACATGATGGGAAGGAGCACAAAAAGAACACTACATTGTCACCCAAGAAGAATACTCTCGAGAAGAATCACAAGCAATCGGGCAAGATAGAAACAATTCTCAAGACGAGTAGGGGGAAAGCCCCGCCCAACAACAAAAAGGTGAACTTAACAACCCCTCAAGCATCGACAGTTATGCGGTTTCGAATAATGCGGAATATAAATCTTCATTTAACAACAAAAGAGATCTCCTAGACCAAACTTCTTCTCCGACTATCTCCAAAAGGACGAACACAATAGATCGCGAAGCTAAGACACCAATGTCCCAAGAACCAGAAGAGATGAAGGAGATGCAAGATAAAGAAAGTTGGAAGACTGTAGAGAAGAAAAAGAAAGCTACATCACCAATCTCGCCAAGAAAGACAAGGAACCAGACAATTAGAAATTAAGAAAGTATAGGTCCGATAGACCAATTTGGTCTCAGTGGACGTTAACCATCATCATCATCATCATCATCAACATAACCCGCCAGATGTGAATTTTTTTTTTTACATTTAATCATAATAACAGTGATATATTTACATAGATTACATTTAATCATTGTAACAGTAATGTATTTACATATATTAAATTTAATCACATCACAGTAACAGTAGAGTATATATATATATATATATATATATATATATATATATTATATATATATATATATATATAATATATATATATATATATATATATATATATATATCTATATATATATATATATACATGTTGTTTATACCTAACTCAGTCCTCGATCTCGAGGACCATCCTACAGAACTGTGATGCTATTTAATGTAATTAAGGTAAGAATGTTTAAATCAAATGTCAAGCATTTATTCAACACGGCCTGGGATTATGTGTTGCTGGAGAACTTCCTCCAGTTATTGATTTCCGGCAATAAGTCTTGATACGTGATGACTTGGTTTTCTATATGCCCTCCACTTGGCATGTAGAGCGTGCAACTTGCCGGCATACTAGGGCCACAATGGAGCTGGTTTAATACTCTAGCTACCTAAGCTGAGGTGGATACTTAATGCGCCTGGTACTCGGCACGATCAACCCCACAAGGCGGCTCCCTCCAAGGTTCCTACACCCATCCTACGATGGAGATGAGAATCCCTGGATCGACGATCAACATCACCCCAGGTATGAGTAATATGGTCTGAGATTTTTATCGCGGTAAGAATTCCTTTCAGTTCATTCACAGGGTAACTCCCGGCTCCTACAGGTCTCTGGCAATTTGCATTTTCGCACAGCACAAGCTCCCCAACAGGTCAGTTTACGATGGGAGAAGAGTTCTGCTTTTCTACAAATGGCATGGTAACTGCACAACCTTTCCTTTGGTGAATATTAATTTGTTTACAACTTTTCGCTAAGGTTCTGGTTCTTATTCAGTTTGGATGATTTCTCTATTGCAGGTGCTGAGCCTTGGTACTGTGACCAGTGTTTGGTGGACGACCAACTCAGACTTCCTCACCCATTTTTCCTTCCAGGTAAGAGGCAACCATCACGATAGTTTTTAAAGTTAAAGGAATGAACCTGGAAAACGACTAAGACAATTCTCCTTCTTGGCAGGCTGTCTGAACTATGCTTAAGCTATGGAGTCTATCGTTTATCTTTTTTTGTATTTCCATTAATGAGAACACTGCATGCCCGCTCTTGTTTTCTCGATGATGAGTTTGGGTTCTGCCCGGAACAGTTCTAACGACAAAGCCCTAATTGGGTTACGCCTGGCTCCTGGCTTTTATTATATTATTTGTTTCAGAATCTGAGGGTTAACCCTACGGTGAACATCCATGTAATGCTTTAATGTTATAATTGATATTAACTTCTTATTCGGCTGGATAATGAAATGTATTTTCTTTCCTTAGTCACGTTTTATTATTCATTAAATGGTTCTGAGGACTGTTGGATTTCTATGGATAATCTTGGTCTGAATTTTATAGTTTTCCATGGCTTACTGTGGATTATTTGGTACACTTTATCTATTCTGAAAATTTTCCTTGTAAGTATTCAATGGAGGAAACTATCTCCAGAGCTTGCTTGCTGTTATTTTTTTTCTTTGGATGAATGAGGGTTGCCGACTTCAAAATTGGAAAACCCTCGTCGACAAACCCTACCCTATCCACACAGGCTACGACCTTCTGTTTACAGAGTTGTTCTGTGGTTATTTGAAAAGTTTGATACAGGGTTAGGGCATGCTTGAGGCATGGACGCTAATCCTCTTTAGCCCATCAACTCTGAGGTTATTTTATTTCTCGAGTTGCTCAATTAGAGACCACATTATCAAGAAATAAGCCTTACGGCCATTGCTCAGGAATTTAGTCCAGCGTATACATGTTTCTACTAGTTCTTATCGTCATGTTACCACTTTCTTTATTTCTTCAATAATGACTATGGAAGTTGTGTACATAAAGATATTATATATAATATAATATATATATATATATATAATATATATTATTTGTTTCGGCTAGCTTTCGTATGTTGAAATAAATGTTACACGACATCCTGTTTCATTCAACTGTTGCTTATTTTACGATGATGCATTCAGGAAAGAAAATCTGGGAGTCTGGTGAAAATTCTTGTTTTCTATTTTCTTTCTTTTTAATCTTACGGTAGTCACACAGGGATTCAATTTTTAAAGATTAATGAATTTATAATTATCATGTTGTTTATTACATGTATTATTTCGGAAATTCTCCCCTAGCACCAGTCACAGTTTTTTGTCTACCATAAACTTTAATTAACACTACACTGTAAAACAATCCATTGATTTCTCAGTTATTCCATACCTGATTAGGGGCAAACCTCTTTAATGCGCTTGCCAACCTCCCGACCTTAGGAGGGTCCTCCTCGACCTTCCACCCCCAAGCACTCCTGCAAGACCCTTGCTGTCTGCAAGTCCTCTGTTACTACCAGAGTTGCGTTATCTGGTCCTTGCCAGACGTAGCGGTTCGAGGAAGGCTTCAGCTTCCCAACATGCACTATCTGGTCCTTACCAGACGTAGCATTTGCTGCCAAAAATGCAACTTTTTTTAGAGCCTCGCTATCTGGTCTCCTTTCCAGACGTAGCGTTTTCTCCCTCTATTAGAGTCTCAACTGTCTCCAGAAGGTAGTTAGGTTTCCCTTTCTTTCTCTTTTTTTTGAAAGATGTCATATTTTGATTTTTAATCCTCCTCTCATGAGGAAACACTATAACCATTATCAGTTGTTCTCTTACAACCACATTCAATGGCAACCAAACAACAATTTAATAGCATAATTAATTTAAACAGTAATAACAGTTATAGTTACTCAATTTCACCAAACATAATCATAGTCAACAGTTAAATCTATTGCTTTTAATTTAAAACACTATCGATTTACTAGGGGCATTACATGGCTACAACTAAAAATAGTATCAATATTTTAAAAATCATTGGAGGCAACCTACTCTATATGCTTGATAATACACTGTTTGATGGTAAACAAATTCAGTGGAAAATTGGTTCCAATAAAGGTATGTATTACTTTATTCCCATATAAATTGAGCATGATCGTTAACCCAAATTTATAGATTGCATTATTATCCTCCTTTTTGTACACCCAACAACACGTTTCGTGGATTTTATGGTAAACAAAACGACCTCACTTCTTAGTTTAATAGAATAGTTGGAAGGGGTTCCTCTTGGTATGCCCATTTCTACTACTATGAGAACCATTCCACTTACAATAATGAATTTTTTGGAATTAAGCCAAATTATTACATTTTAGGATTTACTATATTAAGTCAAATTATGAGGTTCATTTTTACACTTTATTAGTTTATGCCCAAAAGGTTATAGGGACTATAGTAATCGGTTGGCCCTTTTCTATTAAGCTAGAACACAAACCAATGGTACTTTCATTGTTTCAGCCAAAGTTTGAAAATAGCATTTCATTTTTAATGAAATTTTTTAAATCAGCATCTTATTTGGCCCCTTTTTTTTAGAAATCTGAGTGGCAGTTAAATGATTTTCTTATTATGACATTATCTTGTGATGTTTTTCATTATTATTATTATTATTTTATTTTGTATTATATTTTCTTATCTCAAGACTAATGCCAAGGAAAAAATAAAAGAGAACACAAGATGTAGGCACGATGCCAGGGCAAAACCCCACTCTAGGGGAAAACCTAGTCAAAATTATTCCTTCACTAAATTAAAGATGAGATGACCAAGACCCTTATAGCTTAGACTCAAGACTTCCTCCGTCAAGTCATCCTTATTCCTTTCACTATGTTAGCATTGAATACTTATCACTGAGGTGGTACCAAATTCTTGTCTCCGTGGCAACACTAAAATATCACTAAAATAGCATCAAGACCTTGTGGTAGCACCAAACCTTTTTCACTAAGATAGCACTGTGATCTTTATCATTGCACCAAGACCTTGTCACTGTACCAAGACCCTATCACATTGGTAGAACCGAAACCATCTTCTACAATATATAGAGAAGTTATATCTTCATCAAATTGTGCCTTCATTGAAATTTTAATACTGTGCCTTCACCGAAATGCTTAGAACCCATTCTCTGAAAAGACCGAACTATATCACTGTAGTAGTACCAAAAGTTTTTTTATGAAATTCGAACTTATCTCCTTATGAAAAATGTGAAGTCCCTATGATTCTATATATAGTAGCTTGTCCATCATAAATGAGCTCACATGATTATCATGAAGAGATGTGTCCCTATTTACGCCGACATGTGTTCTTTGAAGGAAGTCAAATTTATGGAGACTTGGATGAAGAGGATGGCTTGATGGAGGAGTCTTTGACCAAACAACAAATTGACTTTGACCCAAATAAATAACCCTAAAGCCTAGAATGGAGGCTTGACCTATAACAATCGTCCCAAGCATGAAACCCATGCTTTTACAAGTCAATTAATAATAATAAAAAAATATTTCTCTTTCTCTTTTGACAAATATATTATATTTTGACTTCAAGTACAATTATGAAGACCGAACCTAGTTACACTCTTCAACATTCCATCTTAAATAGGGAGGTATTCATATATACATATAATCAAAGAGGTACGTGGAAGATCTCAAAACACATCATCTACAAATAAGTTTAGGCATCACAATGCCATCGACTAGGTTCATGACCAAGGCAATCTATCGAAGTTCGCTCAACCATTTAGGCACCGCAATGCCACGCACTAGATTCCTTACGAGGGAAATATATCCAGGTAGGAATAAGATGAACTCAAGATTTCAACCTCTCTAGGTACCATCAATATTACTTACTAACCATCAACCCAAAGATCCAGGTGCGTGTCAGAGCTCAATGACCAACACCGCCTTTCCTACTACGGGAACTAGACATCAACAAAATATGTCAGCTAGATGTCCTCCTAGGAAATGCATCACTCATAAAGCCTCAACACTCCTTGATCCAGCAGATCAAGGACAAAAAATATCTCCCGATCAAAATCATCAGTAACCAGCATGCTATCAAAACCTTCGAGATATTTACCTATACAAACACAACCCTAATCAATAATATACTTTCACATATTCATAAATAAAAACACACCTTCGGGCTTTCTCTGGTGTTGCTTCTCAACACGGTAAGAATATCAACCAAATATTTGTCAAAAGATACTTTCCTTTTCTACTTCAGATGCAATAACATATCCTTCAAAATTTATTCTCCAATCAAAACTATGCTCTCCCTCTAATTAGGGAGATTTCCTTTATCTAGGCTTCCTCTTAATTTCAAGGAGATTTCTTCTATTCAAGCTCCCTCTTATCCTAGGGAGATAAACTTATTCTTTTCATCATCAGAGAATATTTTGTGGATTCCAAACATCTCATCATAGTTATTGTTACCATCATTATTCACATCATACTTATCACTTCAACTTTATTTTACGAACATCTTCACCAACTTGAAGATTGTGTACCTGCACAACTTAGATAGCAAGTACAACCATATCCATAGAAGAATGAAGTTAGCCATATCAAAATAACATAAGCATTTCAACTTTATATATATCAGATACCCAAAAAAGATACACATACTCTTCAACATCATGATAGGGACTTTGTTATAAACCCTAGACTACTTAATCAAGGCTTATATAACAACTTTCATTACATCTAGGGTTTCAATGTTTCTACCAATGGTATGACATACCCTACTACAATATATAGAAAAGCCTAGAAACAATTCAAACAAAAATAGATCTACAAGGTATCTAACAACTTTCAGAATTTGTATATTAGACTTCCTACTAGGGTTTCATACAAACCCTAGATTTCATATATAAGATTTTAACAATGAGCAACTCATCACAACTTAGTCAACAACATGGCTAGCTTCCAATAGGGTTTGTTGCAAACCCTATATTTTCTTAATCAAACATCAATCACAACTAAAAATTGAGATTTCAACACTCTCATCATATATATTTTACTTCTACTAAAGTTTAACTCCAAAACCCTAGAATGTACAAATACTATCATCCTAGAGAAACATATTTCAACTAGAGCTTAGTTCCAAACCCTAGGATTCATGATAACCAAAAAAAAGGTCAATTCATACATCTAGGACGTCATCATCATGCATATGCATTTCATATCATGTGATAGTCCAACCCAACTTAACAAATAATAAAAGTTAGACATATAACAAACTTGATTGGACTAGGATTTGATCAGACAAACACATATATCCCAAGGAAATCATTTCTAAAACATTATAAGGGTCTTGCTTACACACTCCACCAAGCCTTAATGAGCTAGGGTTTCAATATAAGAACATATAAAACCCTAAATTTCAAATACTTCAAAGGTTCATGATTTTAAACATTATCATTTAACTCTAACAATTTAGGTTTTCATGATCATACCAAAACCCCAAACATGATATCATCAACAGAAACTTCAAATAGCATTTCAAAATGACCCTAAATAGCTTTAGCGTTTCAAAAATTAACATTAGCATACCCTTAGGTTAGGCTTTTCCACAGAACCTCTCTAGGGTTCCATAAAATCAATCAAGAATATGGGGGGGTAGATTTATCAAAAGATGAATCAGCCTAGACAAGAATCTTTATGATTCAAGACAACTAGACATAACAATGTTAATAATATAACACAAATTTCAAAATAAGATGAAGAGAATTTTATGATATATATAGTCTAAGACATACCTGGAGATTTTTCTTGACAAATATTGTAGGAATTTCTTGAAGTGTAAGCCATGACCTTGTATACATGTATTGCATACTTACAAGAGAAACATGTGATACCAAGAACATGATTTAATTTCTCAAGTTAGATCTCCTACATAACCCACGATGAAAACCTATGAAAAGTTATTCCTTCTTTTAATCAATGAATGTTTCTTGGAATCATAGATTACTTGTAAATCCTAAAAGAAGAGGATTATGTTATCTAGAGAATACATTCTTTATCCTAGACTAACATTAAAGACGAAATACAAGCTCTCACTCATGGATATATCCTTCTATATATACCATGAGTTAACTCTAGGAAATATTATTCCCTATATATATATATATATATAAATGAAAACATATACTTCATTGAGACTAAAACATACCTTAGACCATATCAGCCGCCTACTCCAAGTACTCAACATTTTTATTAAAGAGCATGATATTACACTAGAAACAAAGACACTTAAAGCTGAACTAAGATTAAAAAAAAACTCCTGCTATGGAATGTAGATCCTCGAAACCATGTATCCCTTTTTTTTCATATTTGAAATGATCCTCGAGAGGTCAATACCATTCTTTTGGATGATGTCTGGTGCTCCCACGTTCCTCTCTTAGATTCAAGGTGGCAACATTCATTTTTTGCAGCAATGAGAGTGACCCATAGAAGAGTTGTGAGATCACATAAGGCAGATGAATATTGAGGCACGAGCTTTAGCCAAACCTTTGGAATAGATAGAAAAATTGAACTTAGGTCTAGGGCCTTTGATCTTGTTACTATCGAGCCTGCCTTACCAACCTTATTTGTAGCCTGAAAAATGAAAAACCAACGAAGCCAATGTAATAAAAATAGACAACAAAAAGTTTGTGCCAGACCATGTGGAAATCATCACATTATTTGGCTCTGCGAGAAATTGAAGTATGTCGAACATGCATAATTTGTCGCATTTGACGAGTCTTGCTTACCACCATGTCACCCAAAACTAGAATGCTAAGTTTGACATATCCACAATCGTTTTGCCTCTGGATCTGAGCCCGTGTACAAAAATTAAATGATTAAATTACATTGCATGCTTTAGTTCACATTTTACTCCACCTATTAAACACCGATAAGGTTTTCTTCTAGCGAATAAAAAGTTCTGATTTCTTATTTAGACTCTTCCCGGAAAAATAAAGGAAGGATCATACCCTGGTGGCACTTAAGCTGCTCTTGGGTGCCTCTTCAGGTTTGTTAATACCCACAACGAAAGGTTAGTTAATACCCGCACCGAAATATATCTAGCTATTCAGTTAGCAGTTTTCCATGGTTCTTCAAGACTAGCTTGGTTAACCTGCGACAGTGGACTAAAGGTAGAAATGGGAAAGGCTTCTTCTTACTAGTCCATGCAACTATCTATCTATTGATAATAGATGATAATTTGTTTTCCTTGGCCATATTTTGAGAAAACCTGAAATTCATTCCATTTCAATAAAAGATGCAAAGATAATGTACAAAAATAATGTACATATCAGTTTGAAATAGATACTAACGACAAGGACTTCAAATAGGTACTAACGAATTGGTAAAAATAGTACGATGCTTTCTAAAGACTTAACGTATCTAAGAATTTCTAAGGACTTATTGTATCTAAGAGTATAGCAAACGAGGGTCTGGAGAGAGGCCTGTGACGGTTTAGAGTCGAAGTAATTCCTTACCTTAAGGAGGCTCTGGGGAGACTCTTACTGGTCATACACCTAAGTTAATAATGAAGCCTGCAAAGGTTGTAGCCAAGTTTGATGTACCGTCTTCTTCCTCGATCTTTTGTCTCCTAAGCACAATGTTAGACCGAACATAACAGTATACCAAAAAATGGTGTTGAGGATGCAAAGCTCCGAAATACCTTCAGAAACAAAAGCATATCAAAGAGGATTAACTTTGGCAATGGCAATGGCAATGGCGATTCCCCAGTTGAGTAAAGAAGAAAACCTACGACAGAATCCACTTCCTCGCCACGTGATGTATAAGTAAATATGTTCTGCCTTTCGTCCTTTGAAGGTATATGGGTTAATTGATCCTGTCAAATTGGTGTTTTGTCTAAATAATTTCATTGCTAATTTGTGCTTTCTTGATATGGTGTTCATAATATGTTCATAAATAAGGTCGCACTGGGCTTTAGTTTACATACCCTATCTTAGAATGACTTGGAGAGGAAAGTGATCAGTGAACCATTCGTCTGCTAAAAGAATGATGCCACCAAACTATGTCTGGTGAAGGATCGTCTTCTGCGCCAGCCTATCCATCAAGTTCATTCCCCTTCTTTAATGAAAAATGAAGCTTTGCCAAGCTTAAAGCTCAAGACCTCAATGTCTGTTGCAAAAGAGCAAAGGAAAAACCTGGTTGATATGGAAATCAGAGTTGAAAAAAGAGGAGCCAACGACGACGAAGAATCTCCAAACTGCAACACAGAAGAATTCAGTAAATTCAATATTCAGAACTCCCGTGTGAAAAGGAGCTTTGATTTTGAACCTGAAGCCAAGGTAATAAAAAGATTTCATTTTTGCTCTTCATTTTCATTTTGTTCGTGCACTTTTGTGTAGGTCTCAATCACTAGCTGTTTTTTTTTATAGTTCTGGAGAAACCCCATTCTAAGGGCTACCAACACTCAACTATACAAACTTCAAGTGGAAGTAAAGCCTACCCATTTGAACAATTAGTAACATCATCAGAAGATTCACTTCTCAATCTATTAATCTCATCCCAGAAGCATGAGCCGACTCGCTAGCCTGATAACAGGAGGCTTTAAACTTCCTCAACCGAAGTATTGATTTAAGAATGATCTGAATGGTTTAAGTGTTCAAGCTTTGTGGCTCCATTAATTTAAGAAATATTGATAATGATGAGCTCGACTGCCCGTAATAATTTCTAGGGAAAGGTAGTAAGTAAAGGGTATATTATCTCATGTTATCCATCCATCTCCTGGCAATGCTGGTAGTGTTTTCGTGAGCTGGTTGTAATGAAAAAAGCCTCTAATGCATTCTGGACATATCTGCTGCGGCTGCTTACAATCGTTGGTAGCAAAGTCTGAGCTCCTGGACAAAAAAAATCTGGATTTCAACAAAGCATTCACATCAACAAGTTGTTTTAACATTTCCCACGCTTAATGGTTTCTTTTGGAAATATACTTGTGTAATATGCACAAATTCCTACTATTAAAATCGAAAGGACTTCTATTTCAAGTTAAGCACTCTGATTCAATCCCAAAAGAGGGAAGGGAAGCCAAGTGACATAGCTGCTACTGATCAGGGGTGGTGGATAAGCTGGGCCACTTATGCTGTTCATGCAAAACACAAACTTGAAACTGTACAACTGGTTGTCAAAGAAGAACAGTTGGATTTTCAAGGGAATGAAATCCATGTAAATACGAAAATAAAATTATGAAACATATGCTTGACTTAATTAAATATATTTTATATTCATATGGTTGATAAATACATAGTTTTTTTGCATGGGAAAGGCAATTTCTTCTTACCCAACCTAAGGATTCCTCGACATGCATTTAATGTGAAGGTTTCAATTTCTATGCAACATGTCAGAACGATTCCTTGTTTGGGAGGGTCCTGGTGTTCTAGAAATTTGTTTGGTGACTTGTTAGTTTATCCAGCTGGCAAATTTGAGTTTTAGATATGGATTTTAGGCATTTTCCCTAAACCTTTTGTAAATGTAATGAATGCAAGTCCTCATTAACGGATGGGTGTTGGTTGCAGTGTGATTATTTATGTAACTGTACTTAGTTTCTTCTACATGTCTTTAGTTTTAATTACCAAGGTAATTGCAATTAGTTGTTACAGGTGTCCTTACGTATTAGTTGTTTCAATATGCATTTTTATTATGTTTGGTAAATTCCATAGCATTTTCGTTTTGTTCTGGAAATTTTTTCTTTCCTTTGTTCAGGGAAGCGAGAAAATTTCATTCATTAACATTAATTCCCTTGGTTTTTTTATTCACTCTAACACCGAGAATCAATTTTCCCATTTAAAACATTGCTCAGGCCTCTCTTGTTTCATTGACTCCAACACCGAGAACCAATGGATATACACTGCTAGTTGGTTTTGTAGACAGGTTTTGTTGATTACAACCAGCAGTGAACCCATTTGGAATCACAACCATTCTTTCATGCAGGTTTGTGAGGAGCATCAAAGAAATTTTCACTTACAATTTTGCATTTACAGTTTTACATTTACAATTACACCAAACCAAGAGAAATGCTCATTCATGCATATGGAGAGTAAGCAGAGAAGCTTGTACTTAGCCCGGCCTAGCAAATTTCATTTGCAGGGACGGGCTGCTTCGCAACCATTCTTGTTTTATATTTAAAGAATATTTAACACTAAAGAAACAAGCATTTCTAATAAAAAAATATTTATTATTTACTCTAAAAAATAACTTTTCTAATAAAAAAATCTTTATTATTTACTCTAAAAAATAACTTTAACCTTAATGCAGGTTTTTAACCATAACACAAGTTTTAATGCCAACAACACGTCATTACCCATGGACACGTACTCATCACTGGTGGATCCCAATATTGCTTTATCTACGTCAAATATACTTCTCATGTAAAATGGTATTGTTCTCCAACCTACCCTCTTGATGCATAGTGCATATTGCTATTCAACTTGTATTGATATTCAGTTGCTCATTGACATTTTGAGTGTTTAAGGCCACGGCCAAGTCAGATATGGTCCAATATACTTTTTCTATTCTTGTCATGTAAAATGGTATTGTGCTCGAGTCTATCTTTTTGATACATAGTGCATATTATTATTCAATTTGTATTGATTTTGAGTTGTTTATTGACATTTTGAGTGTTTAAGGTCATGGCCAAGTCACACACCACATAGGTGTATCACACCCCTTTGTTGCCACATAGATGTATGAGACCCTCTTGTTTGTTTGTGGGACAAGGGACCCACCTTCATACACCACATAGGTGTATCAGACCCCTCTATTGCCACATAGGTGTATGAGGCCCTCTTGTTTGTTTGTGGGACAAGGGATCCACCTTTGCCCATTGATTTAATTGCTAAGTCTACGAACACAAACATGTTCTACCCCTACCCCTCTAGTTTTGAAGGTGTGACCTCTTAGGAAGGAACACATGCTCTTAACCATTTTGCCCAATAATAATAATTGTCAATCCAAATGTTTTATAACTGGTTTATTTTTTTAATTAAAATTATATAAATTTTTTGTAGTATAATTTTTAAAATCTAAACGAAACATACATCGAGACCATGCCACCAAAATGATATAAAAATATGATACAATAAAATTTAAAATATCAAAATTCAAACATCTGTGATCCATGAATATTGAGAGATATTTTGGTAAAAATCAGGTAAGAGACTCTTAGTAAACATGTTTGGAACCAACTAGTGTGGTTCATCTTCAAGACAAGATAAAAAATTATTAATTATTAAATAAAGAGACATTTAATAAGTAGTTGGAAAAAATGAATAAATACAAACTATTATTAATAATATATTGTTTTAAACAACGAAATACCTAAACTAAAATAATGAAAGGTTAAATAAAACTCAATAACTAAGAAGAATAATAATAAGAAATGAAAAACCAATTTTAAATATATAAATAAAATAATAATGATAAAATTATTTTTATGATAACTAATAGTATTATTAAAGAAATAAATAATGAACAAAATTAATTTTAGTATAAGAATTAATTTAAATTAATTCTTTATAGTCAAAAGAAAAGCCTAGGAAATAACTTAAAAGGTCAATCTTAAAAATTCAAAACAATAAAGCTAATAAATAAATAAATGGAACAAAGAGGTCAAACTTAAATATTCTAACAAAAAATTTATAAAATATAGAAAGAAATTGAATAAATAATATAATAAATAATATAAAATAAATAAAAATAAAAGGAAGAATAATAATAAATAAATAAATAGAGGAAAGAAGAGAAAATTAAATTAAATTAATAATAGAGAAAAATTAATTTTAAAGAAGAAGACAAGTCATGGATCCAACACCTTCTAATAATCCAACCATCATCTCTATTCACATTTTTAGGAATCTTATTAACGAAAATAAATAACCTCCAAATTAATTTTAAACACCGAAGAAGACAAGTCATGGATCCAACACCTGCTAATAATCCAACCATCATCTCTATTCACATTGTTAGGAATCTTATTAACGAAAAGAAATCCACCACCATCAGGCGAATTGCATGTACACAACCTCCAAAACACAAATCTGCCTCCCTCGGACAGATCCACAAATTCTTCGATCTGCCTCCTCTCACAAATCATCAAACAAAGATGAGGATTCCCGCGGATCCCCTTGAAGGTGAATTGGCATGATCTTTCCGTAAAATTCTGCACGAGTTTAGTATTTTGGCACAGTGGCGCTACCAATGGCTTAAAAGACGTACCAGTTGCGCATCCTGGCGCAACTGTCAGCGCGAAACACATGCCAATCCCCTTCTACTCAGAAAATTAAAAATCATCTAAGACTGAGCTAGGTGTTTTGCAGTCCACCTGCTCAATTGAGCACAAAGCTCTCGTGTACACCCAGCGACAAAGGCACCTCAAGCTACAGAGGCGATTCTGCCACAAAGGCACCTCAAGCCACAGAAGCGATTCTGCCACAAAGGCAAGCTGGTCAAAAAAGCACTTCAGCCACAAAGACTCTATAGATGATTTCTGGCTCACCACCAACCCTCACTTTACAGTGACAAAAGATGGTTTCAGGCTGACCATAAACCATTACAAAGTGGTTTTGAGATCACCACGAACTTTCAGATGCCTTTAAAACTTACATTTCATTCCACATTTTAGAGTTTCTGGGTACATACAATGACAACATGCTAGGGAGTCTATTCCACAAACCACACTAACTCAAACAAACATCGACTTTATTGTCCATCATAAACGTTGTCACTACTCCTTTACCTCATCTGTGAGGGGTCCACTGATAAAGAAACCAGAACATAGGAACTCACAGCCACACGAAGAGAACACAATTTTCCCTTCAAGAACAGTAATTCAGGACTCCACGGTCCAATCCTCCATCGCATTTCAATTCTCCTGGCATCGCAACATAATGCCACTTCCCCTACTCACAATATCAAGGCTAAGCATACTGCCTCATGCTCGCTAAAAATCTGCAACACGATCTCGATCATCCTCCAATCTCTGATGCAACTCCTCTAATGCCCTATCTGGTTGTTAAGAATTCCTGTAAATAAATTTGTCTATTGTTAGAATGGCCAATTCCAACATAGACTTAAACTGGTGACAATAGTTGGCCAGAATAAATGTCACAAAAATACATCCCATTCTTAACTAGATTTACAATATTTATGAATTCACATCATCCACACCGAGCATACACAAGAAATTAAAATAATATCACAGATTCAATAGCAAGTTTGTTCCACCCAAACTAAAATGCATGGAGCTCCATAACACAACTGAGATCCATCATCGCTGCACCATCAAACCACTGATGAATTCTCTACATTCATCGCTGGAAATTTGTGTATCTTTGAAGTTGGGGCGAGACTACATTACGGCCTTGCGACAAACATCAACTCTAATGTAGCAATGCTTGATGTCTCTCCAACAACTAAAAAAAGCTGCTCTCAAGGTCACAACTCCACCAATCTGCTAGGAAATACCACAGATCTACACAATCTGGAAGCACATTCCATGATCTAGAGTAATTCACAATGTTGCTCGACCGTTCTGCTTCATGATGGCACACACCAGATCCGTTGCTCCGCCACCGACAACCCTTACGCTATGCTATACCCACAATTTCGATCACACGCTTCACAATTCCAACGTTGTTCTACAACACGACCACTCTGCAAGTTTGGAGGTGGAACACAACAGGTACGCAAGCTTGTAGTATAGTTGAGCAAGGACTTCTTGAGAATGCACCAAGCACTAGCGACTTTCAATTGGTCACCTGCTCAGCACACGTCGTTGGCCTGACTTCCTCCGATCCTACAACGATTTGCATCGGATTGACCTCCTCCACTCTTGCCATGATCTGCACTCCCTTATGATGCACCGAGACATAGATCTGCCAGTCCAAGACATCACAAACCTCTAGCGATTGAAGTCACCAGCAATTGAATCCACGCGGCACCATTGATCTGTACCCACAACCTACGCCAACCCTTCCATGCTCCATGCTCCAACCATTTGGGGATGGTTAGCTTCGGAGTCGATCACCTTGTCCATGAGATGAGCCCTTGTGACATTGTTGAATCCACCAATGAAAAGCAAATTGGAAACATATTGCTCCTTGGCCTTCGCTGCGATCGAAGGATCTACAGCACCCATTGGTTGATTGTTAGGTGTAGGAGGGAAAATGAACTGTATAATTCGTGAATTCACTGCTGAATTCACGAGACAGATCGAGATCATCTCTCGAGAGGCTCACATATCGGCCACTGGCAGTTCACCTCGCAAATTTCACCGTTTGGGCACCGCTGACTTTGACACTCTGTGAGCCAACTCCAGCTGCATTTTTGAATGATCTGGTTGAGCTCCTCGAAAGGCTTGGGTTCAACTTTGACATGACTGTAAATTTATTTCTTCAAGCTAGTCCAACAACCGACACTAACCCAAAAAATATCGCAAGTTTAGCAACTGAGAGTAAGAGTAATGAAACTCTTCAACTCAAAGCCCACGAACTATAAATCCAGAATATTGCAGCTCATACACATTATCATGTTTCCTTATCAGTGATGAATCTTTCCCGATCAGCCTATTTGAATACACTGATCTAAACTCTACAAACCCTCCCGATCAACCCTAATGGGTAACACAGAGTAAGCACTAAATCTCGACAAATCAAAACCTTAATGTTGTGAAACTCAAGCAAGTGGGCTCTCAAGAAAGTGTATCAAATTCCCCATAGATCCATCCAAACCCAAATCAACTCAATGGAAACCCATTAAAACCCAAATCGTTTTGGAACCCCATATAGAAACCATAACTTGAATCAAACCAGCCAGCCCCCAACAAAAACCGAATCACAGATCTTGAATTCAATGGGCATCTGTAACACATCGACCCACGGGTACTAGAGCCCAACAGCCCCCCTTGTAAATTTTCCTAAGAACCCACATTGGCCTAATCTTATGTCATTAGCTTTATACCCACATGGAAAAGCAATGCATTTTCTACAATCGTCGTTAACAAATCAAAACAGATATGGAAAGTGAAAGGCAGAGATAAAGATGGAGAAGCTTATGATGTGCCAACCAGGATTTCGACGTAGCCCAGCGAGATCACCAACACTCTCCCCTTCTTTGAACCAGTTGTTTTTTCTGAAATACATGCCTTAAACAAATACAGACAGCCACATCACCACAATCAGATCCGCTGCTCGATCCATGCTGATCTGGTCTCATCCACCACACACCTTGCAACGCTAACACACATAGTGAGATAGCATCCACGCTTCCAAATCAGAAAACAGGATCTCTGTAACTAGCAAAAGAGGAAGCAACTGAATACCCAGTCTGCATTCTCTGCATTCAGGCTCTGCAAACCACAGTTTACTGTCCCGCTTATTCGCCCACAAAATACCCACAACGCGATTCTCTTTGACGAACTTTGCTTCATAGAGTTTACTATTCGACGGAATGTGCCAGAGCGCCTTCGCAGATCTTATTTCCAGCGACGCCAAGGTCGAGCCAGTGCTAATCAAATACTGATCGCCATAAGTAAATCCCAGTGACGTTGCGGAATAGTAGGCATTCACAGCCTCGCTGGTTCTCTCCTGATTTCTCCCATCGGGAAACTCTGTCAATCCGACTGCCCACGAATGGAGCGTCCATGCTTCCACTGCATAGATCCATTGTCAAGGCTACTGCTATAAGCATGACAATTGGAGCAATGGATACCTACGCCAACACAAGAAATAGGGTAGCAGCGTGCTTAACACGATTTCAATCAGCTGCTCAAGCACTTGAACAAATCACAAAAAAAATATAATTGATGGACAAAAAACATATACTAAACTCTTTATTTTCCCTCAGCCCAGGAGGGGCCAAGCCCAAGAGGGGCCAGGTCCTCACAGGCTCTAATACCAAGATAAAATAGCACACAACAATATATTCTATTATTAATGAATGAGGAAATTACACACATATTTATACAATCAATAGTCTCAAGATAGGAATTCTATCTTAGACGTACAGTAGTGTGGTTGAGAGATTCTCTCAGCCACACGCTAAACTAGGAGAAACTAAATTCCTATTATGTAGGAACAAACTCCTCAAATGGAGAATTACAACCATAGACAAGTAGGAATTAACTTTCAAGCGGTTTTGACATAAATTGGCTCAACACACTAACAGAGTATGCCAAGTCAGGTCTGGTTGTTGTAAGATATATTCAGCTGCCAACCAGCTGTCTGTACATTGTAGCATCAACCTCTTTAGTGCCATCGTCATTGCTCAACTTTAGATTCTGCTGCAAAGGTGTCGCTGCTGATCTACACTGATCCATACCAAACTTTTCCAACAAATTTCTGGCATACTTCCCTTGGGTAAGAAAAGTTTGTCCAGTATCTCTACATACTTCTAATCCTAGACAGTGATGAAGGCTTCCGAGATCTTTCATCTCAAAAACTTGTGCCATAAGCTTTTTGATTCCTCTGATTAAATCATCTACATCTCCTGTTATAATCATGTCATCTACATACAAAGAAATCAAAATAATCTGCCCCTGCTTTACAAACCCTTCTGGCTGTACTAAGTAAATTTCCTCTTTTAAATCACCATTTAAAAATGCAGATTTAACATCAAGCTGGTGTAATTCCCAATTACATTTAGTAGCTAAAGCAATAAGCATTCGGATTGTATTTAACTTTGCTACAGGTGCAAAAGTATCATCAAAATCTATCCCTTCCTACTATGAATATCCTTTTGCAACCAGCGTAGCTTTTAATTTCTCTATACTTCTGTCTGCATTCAGTTTTGGTTTACACAACCATTTACATCCTATGGGTGTTTTATTCTTAGACAACTCAACTAAATCCCAAGTATCATTTCTAAGAATTGATTCCATCTATTCATTCATTGCAGCCCTCCACTCCCTAAATTGACTAGCTTCTTTGTAATTAGTGGGCTCTACAATGTTCAAAACATTTGACATCAAAGCATAGTCTCTCAATTTTAATGGCTGTTGAGTCTTCCTACCTGATCTCCTTGGTAGGGGACTTACCTCAAATTTGTTTTCTTCAGTTATAACTGGGCTTGCATTATCACCTTCTTCCTGTTCTTCTTTTTTCTCTTCTTTCTGCTCATGCTCTCTTTCATCCTCGTTGCTTTCATCCAACAACAATGGAATGTTCCAATCATCACCAATGTCATCTTTCCCTTCCTGTACCTATTCATGAAACACTACATCCCTGCTTGCAAATGTCTTACGAGACTCAGGATTGAATAATTTATATGCTTTAAATTCTATGCCATAACCAACAAAGATGCATCTAACAGCTTTAGGCTTTAATTTCTTCCTATCAGCTTTGGGTATATGGGCAAATGCTTTTGACCCAAATACTCTTAGATCGTTTACTGCTGGTTTGAATCCATATAGAGCTTCAAAAGGGGTTTTGAAGCCAAGATACCTGGTAGGACTTCTGTTCTTCAAATATACAGCAGTGTTAATAGCCTCTGCCCAAAAACTATTAGACAGACCCTTACCTTGTAACATGCTCCTTGCGCACTCCACCAAGGTTCTGTTTTTGCGCTCTGCAACTCCATTCTGCTGTGGTGTGTGTGGCACTGTATACTGTTGAACAATTCCGTGAGATTTGCAGAATTTCATGAATTCCATTAACTTGTATTCTCCCCCTTGATCAGATCGGAGAATTTTTATACTGTTAACAAACTGTTTTTCCACCAAGGTTTTAAATTCTATAAAGCACTGGAAAGTATGACTTTTCTTACTCAGAAAATAAACCCATGAATATCTAGTGCAATCATTAGTAAATAACAGAAAATAATATGCTCCTCCTAGTGACTTTGTCTGCATAGGTCAGCATATATCAGTGTGCACTAGTTCTAAAACATATGTTTCCTTCCTCCTATCATGCACAGGAAATTATTCTCTATGCATTTTACCTAAGGCACAACCATCACATTTAACTGAATATTACGAAAGATAGGGAGCCCCTCAACCATACCTTTCTTCTTCAATAACATTAGGTCCTGCAAATTCAAGTGACCGAACCTCTGATGCCAGAGCTGTTCGGTTGTCAATCCTCCTACAACCATGGCTCACTTTGGTATACTCTTTGCATCCAGTCTGTATAGGCTTCCAACTCGCATGCCTGTTACAACTATTTCATTCCTGCAATCCTTTATCACACAATGAGTCTTGAATAACTCGACTTGCATATCTTGATCAGCCATCATGGATACAGATATCAGATTTTTCTTAATTCCAGGTACATATAAAACATTTTTAAGTTGACTAATTTTTCCATTTGGTAACTTCACTGGAATCACCCCATAACCTTTAATGTCGTATCCACTATCATCTCCTAAATAAATTTTTGATCCATTTGTACTTTCTTCAAGACTATCAAAAAATTCCTTTTTACCTGTGTAATGCCCCACTTAAATCTTATCCTACAAATTTTGTTAATGTTTACATTATTTGAAAATATTGAAAAATATTGGTCTAATATAAAATTCATGATTTCCATTATTCAAATTCCCCACTTACCTTCTCAAATTGAATATTAGGTAGGATATGATCTGCTTCCATTATTTCATAATATATGTAATTACATCTCACATTCCCCAATGTACCCTCACATTTACTTGGGAGAAGACATAGTCCTCTCCATCTTATTATCAATATATATATATTCATTTCACATTCCCCAATGTACCCTCACATTTACTAAGGAGAAGATATGGTCCTCTCCATGTAATTACACCTCACATTCCCAAATGTACTTTTCAGATTTACTTGAGAGAAGACATGATCCTTTCCCATTAAATTCTCAATTTTATATTCATCTCACACTTCCAAATGTACTCCTAGTTTACTTGGGATAAGAGAAGTCAACTGTAAGGATGGATGAGAAGTTAATGACATTAATGAGAGGTGGTTGAGATGGAGAAGGGAAAGAGGGTATAAAAAGGGAAGGGGGAAGGAAGAAAAGGGAGGTTGGGGGTCTTGCTTATGATGGTGGGGGTTGGTTGTGATTTTTTGGACTTGTTATGATTTTGGGAGACCTTGGAAACCTGTGGAGGTTTCTTGGGTTGAGAGGAGGAAAGTATTGTTATTTGGTTTTGCACATTCTTCTTGAGGACACACTATATCTGGTTGGACTTGGGCACAGAGGGCTAGGGAACCTGTGGAGGTTTCCTGGGCTAGGAATTTGTTTCCTAGTTGGCTGGGAGGTAAATCCGGTTGGGTCGGTGAGAAGGAGTGTTCAGCTGGAGCTATACGACAAAGGTATCATCATCAACCACCGGAACATGTATTTTTCCATGGACTACTCTTATTAAGTTGATATCAATGGAATGCTCACCTTAATTTATGTTGCTTATGATAAAATGATAAGATGTTAAATGTTTAAAGCTTTGTGAGAAGGTCAGCAAGCTCCTTTTATTACTTTTAGTTCAACAGGAAAATAAATCTGTTAGTGTATAATAAATTGAGGCTCTAATAATTGGAATCAGGTTCTTACACATGGTATCAAAGCTTTGGTTCAAAATCTGGACCCAAAGCCCACTTCAAAAAAAAAAAACCACAATTTTCCTGCTAATTAACAACCTTGTATACAGAGTTGAGCCCCATCCTTTCGCACCATCCGTTAAATGAGAAACCTGTGATTAAGCTTGGCCAACTGCTTTTGAATAACATATGAGTCATACAGTCATACTGCCAATCTCTCAAAGTTTTGGCTTAAGCAACTCTGTAACGGGTGTTTGCATTTCGGGAGTTACAAGCCCTGTGTTTGTTGCCGGTTGTCTCGGATGCCGAAATAACAAGTCTCGAGTGCAGGAAACAGGCTTCTCAACTCCTTAAAGTGGCGCAGAATCGAACATTAGGGACTCTGTCTATGGTTGCCTCCATTAGCTTGTTAGATGCTTCCTAAGAAACTATTGAAAGGACTCATGACTCTCGCCCTTCGCGTTCGAAGAAACACTTCCCACATATATCAATTTTCTGAAATAAAACAACCAAATGTGCCCAATGTTGCTTAATCCCAGTATCTTTGTTGATTTTTTTTTGCATTATGAATTGAGTGTGACCTTTGGTGGTAACCTCTTTCATTCTAGTCAAGTAGATGAGAAGCCTGTGTACGTTCTTATCATTCGGAGAACTCATTTTCTGTGTTGAGCAATCTGTGTACATTCTTGTCATTCGGAGAACTCATTTTCTGTGTTGAGTAGCTTCGAGAGTCTTTTCTGTATAGGATACTTACACACATCTAGTGTTGCTAATTAGAACAATGTGTTTAATCCTAGTACATTTGTTGATTTTTCATTGTGAACAGAGCATGGCCTTTGGAGGTAATCTGTCTTTTATTTTTGGGCTCTGTGTTTTGTTTTGGTATTGCTAATCATTGTTGCAATTTAGATAAAAGCCCCAACTTTCCAACTTGAGAGGACCTTTTATTTGCGTGGATAAACTTGCTCCATCATTCCCCTGTTTTTTTTATTACATTAAAAGTTACAGATGTGGTCTTACATCATTCCCCCTAGATCACGGTATAACTTTCTTTAACAGGCCTTGTAACAATTTCGTTCAAAGAATCCCTTGTTCTTTGGCTATTTTGAACGGAACTTTGGGATATAGTTTATTTATATGTACTATATGAGATTGTATGTATATTTAAAAATATATTCATCCAAAATATCTACACTTTTTTTTGCATTTACTATTTGCATTTTCATTATGTCAAGCACAACTTACAGTCTTTTGCATCCCATCCAAAATTTCCGGAGGACTTGGAGTTTGCAATTCTGCATTTTGAAATATTGAAATTGTGATTCCAAAATGACTTCACAGTTAGAGTTTTGTGCTCACCGACACATGTTTGAGGCTCTGTGCCAATTGATTCCCAGTGTCAACTCTGTTCCTAAATCCATGACCTCTACCATAGCCACTCATCTTGAGATCTTAATCTTCCATATCAAGAAAGCTTCCTCTCCATTCCCATTCAATTCCATGATCAGAAGGCTAGGTCTTAACATCTCTCACCAAGGATATAGGCTTAGACACTTTATAGCTCTACCTAAATTGGGATATAGGTTTCGACACCTTATAACTGCAAGAATGCCAACGTCTGTGTCCAGTTTCTGGTAACATAGGATTTTGGGCACTAAAATGATACAGATTATCATATAACTTCATTCCTCACTATTCGAAAATAAAACCATATAGGAAAAAAAAAATCACTGTTAAATAACTAATTTGCTCAGGATTTGATGCATTTGTATCGCTTTTTATGGTAGTTAGTTTCATTTGCAAATGTTACAAACCATCTCCTCTAACAGAACACGAGGCATTGCTTGCTAACCATACATACTTCTGTGCTTTATTCAACGAGTTTCATGTAGGTCTCGGAACCAACCTAACGTGAGTGGTAATTCACACTCTAATGTCTACATTACAACAAATTTTTCACCAATTTTTTTCCTTTCTGTTCCATGTCATATGTTATTGCAAAGTTATCTCCTTCATTGATTTCATGTTATGCAGAATCTTAGACATAGCATGGCATGATTTCTGTAAGGAAATAAGAGTAACCCTTGTCAAATTTGGATGTTGTGTTCTTCAAAATTGCTTGTTGTTGTGTTCTTCTTACGAGTTTTGTGCATTTTTAGGCCTGTTATGGCCTATTGAGCGTTACTAATTATTAGGACGCAAATAAAGTCTTTATCCTGTTGCTTGTGAGTCGTCCGCATTTATAGACTATACACCTCAAGATATGCATGTAAACAAAAAAATTGTATCTTTGGTTACCCTTGAAAGAGCAAATGAATTATGGCCAGATGCTGATGGAGATTCAGTGCCTTGTCCCAAACTACCAGTGTTGCTCTATCTTTTTGTATTTTTATGTTTCACTCAAACCAGTGAGGCCTATTGGAGAATGTTAGAGTTTGCACTTTACTTTTTAGGTCCTGTAATCTAGGGTCTTTAGCATTATGATTCCAAATTCAAAAAAAAAAAAAATGGTTTTAAGAGGGAGCAAGAATGTTATTCGTTATCGGGTACTTTGAACAAATCAATTATCTTGTCTTAGATAGGGAATCTCAGAAGTAGGTTTTGTTCACCTTGAACTTCAGTTTTGTTGGATATTTGTACATTTAGTGTCACATGATATCTTAGGAGTGATCCGTCATAAAATCTTCTAGTGTAGATTGTGTGAATGGGTTCTTCATAGTTGTCTTGCTTATTTCCTTTTCACTGTAAATTAAGCTACATGGAATATCTCACCTAAGAAGGTGGGTTGTTGCCTACTATTATGATTTGACTACGTCTGTAATCTAAACTCTTGCAGCCTGCTACTGCAACTAAGGATTGGTTAGTAGGACCCTAACAAGAATGTGGGCTATTGACTGCTAGTTATGGATTGCATTTTCGGGGGTGTGATATTCCCACCGTCATTATTTTTTATCTAAATCTCAACCATAGAATCATTTAGTGAAAAGCACCTACTATGATACTCAGTGTTAAATCTGTGGTAAGCATTAGTTTTACGCTAAATGAATATCTATAACATTAATGATTTGTTTTCCTTTTTGTTGTTCTGTGTTTCTAAGAAACTGGGCTACTATGTCCCTCTACTTTTATCTTCCTTTGGTACTGAAAAAGAAGCTTTAATTTGTACGTTTGTTAAGTCTGGTTCAAATAAAATGTTGTCTTTTAGAAGACACTTACGTCTTGAAAATCCATTTCTTAATTGATGCAGGGCCTAATATTTTCCTTGTACATACTTTTGTAGCATGCAATGTAGCTATCACATTTAGACAGCTTTCATTTGTGTCATCCGCTACTTAACCTTTATGGTTGTTTGGTCTTTGAACTAGCGGTCTGTCATTCCTATTGAATTATTTATCCTGATATGCATATTTACTGTCCATGAACAGGAAATGGGGTAGGAAAGAATGCTATATCGTTGTTATCTTGATCAAACTCTTCTTTTGCACACACAATGATAATTTTCTAGGTTTTTAATAGGAATTTACATTGTTTCAAAGTCCTTGGGTTGCACTTTCCTAAGGAAAGAGTTGAAATTTGGATGGAGAGACTGTTATAATTTACAACTTCCGTTTGTGCTGCCATTCTTCTTAGTCTTACACTGTAAGCAACTTAGCCAAATCATTGAATTTTATATTGAGACAAGACCTTCCTCTCTATGCACCATTGCACCTTGACCAGGCTCTGCTAATTCACATTACTCAAGTATTCAAGCTCACATCAAATTTTGGGAGCTTCTAAATTCTCCTAAGTTTTCCAGGAAACTCTCCAACAACCAGTTTTTGCTTAGATCCAATATAACCAAATCCTGAAGCTTACCCACATTACTAGGATTTGAACCATTGTCCAAATTTCATGTTAGAAGTTCCGGATGATGTTAATTCAAAGCAACATCACCAAAAGTATATATTAATGTTGGAATAAATACAAAGCAAACAGAGGAGAATAACTTTCTACTCTTCAAATGAACTTGTTTATGAATAGGTGATGGAATAAATCTGAAAAGAACTTGTATTAATGAGATGAGATCAAAGATATTGAGCTAATCTCAGGTGCTTATATACTATCACAGTCCGAGTGTCGGGAAAATAGGGTTGAAAGCAACATGAGGAACACCAAAAGCTTGCATGTAAGCTAATTTCTTTGAAATGATGATCATCTAGGAGAAGTTGGTGTTCATGAAATTTGTCCTCCAACTGCTGTTCAAACAAAAGCTCTGTTCATAAGTACTTCGTTAGCATCTCTCTATCTGTATACATGTGTGCACTAATGTCATAAAAAAATAAAATAAACGAAGAGTAATGAAACTTATTCTCAGCTCAAGTAACCAAATAATTAGCCCTGTTACTGAAATCCTGAAGTTAAATTGTTGTGACAAACCAACAATATGGCAAGTGAATCCGAAACAATTATATCCCCATCCACCAATGTCGGAACAAATTGAAGGGTGTTGAATTTGATAAACTCTTCACTGAAAGGTCAACATTGTATAATTTTTAGACTGGTAGCATTGAAACAAGCAACAGGTGGATTGTTATAATTACTTGCCCTATAGATAAGGTTAATGTTCCTTAACCGCACAGCCACTATGCTCATTGAAGGATATTTCCATGACTATTGACCTCAAATAGTGGGTAATCCCACCTTCACTATATCAGAATGTCCCTCCTCTTTCAAAGGCTTCAGGATATGCCTCTTATCTTCTTGATGCACTTATAAGTGTTTTATTTTCCTCACAGACGATATTGTTGTTTTATTGCATACCGAATAATAAATTATAGCATTCTTAGGCACTGCATAAGACACTTCTGTTGGGTCGTTAATATGCCATTATTATTGTCACTTATGAACGTTTATTCCACCCATTTCTACCATTCTTCTTCATGTCATTTATTATAATTTATCATTTAAATCCATTTTATAAATGATTTATGCTCTCATGGATGAATATTATTTATTCTCCTTTATTTCTAATAAATTGATGATTATGCATTATTTTATCAATGATAGTTCTAATAAGTTGGTTATAACATTATTTACCATTTTTAGCCTCCAAGGTAACTTCCAGGTTGAAGATTTGATTTTTAAATCTGCCAACTCAGAAATTCGCTGGTTTAAGGAGTGACAATTTTGCGGTTGAGATTCTGAGCAAATGAAGACGAATTTGAGAAATCCGAAACATGGGTTTTGTCCAGAACGGGCCCAATTAACTTCATGAAGAATGGTTTGCCCAAATTCAGCTTGTACTGGGAGAAACGCAGGGTTCTTTGAGCACGAGTTTCTCAGATTTGCAGTTGCGGCTGTCCTCCAAATCTCACCTGCAAACCCAAATTCGTCTTGCTTTTGTTGAGAGATGAAAGGAAATATATTTTCTTGTTAATCAGCTGGTTAGAATCAACCCAAATTTGTAAAAGAAATCATGTTGTAATTATCTATGTTGTAACTGCTCTCTGATCTTTCTCTATTTAAATGAAAACAAAGATCAGAGAGGGAGGACTGAAAAATGACTTCAGAAAGGGAGACGTGATGATGGATTTGGGGAATGAGAAATGATGGAAAACGATGGTGGATTATTCATGCTGTAATTCTTAAGCTTTTGCTGTTGTAATGATTCCACAATTGGCTGATTAATAAATAATTTGGGCGTTGCTGTTCACTCTTGCAGCAGCGTTCGCTGGCGACTAAGGGCCCAGCCTCTGGTGGAGTACGTTGCTGCTGTTGTGCATTATATTTTTACAATTGCTTTTGTATCATTATACGGTGATTTGGGTGTGGATTGTTTACCTTTATTACGTAGCAATCTGATACATTCTTTATATGATACGCTATGCTCCGTTATGATCAATGAATGAATGATTTCTCCATGTAAGAACTCTGCACTGTATAATTGAATTCACACAGGGTCGAATTGCATCTTTATTCAGCCATTTCTATAACAGAGTGCTGGTATGAATGTTACTGTCATTGGATTTATGTGAAACAATATTTATGGGATTTGAGAGTAGCGTCATTCTGTTTAGAAACATAGTTATATCATCCAATATTCTCAGATTGCTATATTAGCGTGTTGTGTATATATGATAAATGTTGTTTCATAATTCATTTGTGAATATCGTCTCATAAAGTAGAGTTCATTGAAATTGCTTTTGAAGATTGTTATTTTATTGCCGAATGTGAGTAAGTTGGTTTTGACTCGCGAGATTTAGTTCTTTTGATCGCTGTTTCATTTACTGTTGTTCTATTTCCTTTTACTTTTTTCCATTTCCTTTTACTTGCATTTATTGCTTTGGTGTGAGAGAAGGTCCAAGGTTGTCGTGACCCTCAGCAGATGCTACCATGCTCCCAAATCCATGGTCCATACTCTATTCCATCAATTTCTAGAGGAATGAGTTATTGCTACTGTATCCTCGATTGGTGGTTATTTGAATGAATGATTTAGTTTCTTGTTGTTCAAATTAGATTTTATTTCCAGCTTTCATTTACTTTTGCATTTTAAGCACTATACTACAAAACATTACTCTTGGGTAAATAGCCGCCTCAGACTGAGTACACTCTTGAAATAAAAAGTCGTCCCTGGGTTGATAATTAATGTGAAGGTAATTAGGGGTTCAAAAGACACCTATTTATCGCTCCACATTTTGGCGCCGTTGCCGGGGAGAGTGTAGCCATTTCTAAAGAGTAGTGTGAATCTGATGAGTGCCTATTAGGGAAGAGTTGGATTTTAA
Organism: Pinus taeda; assembly: GCA_000404065.3. Lineage (NCBI taxonomy): Eukaryota > Viridiplantae > Streptophyta > Pinopsida > Pinales > Pinaceae > Pinus > Pinus taeda. The sequence continues at coordinate 54,515 of APFE030805509.1, read as the reverse complement.
AAACGGAAGGTAAGAACCTGCGTACGGAGCATGTAAAAGCCCTGCTCCACTGTCCGCTTTCCTAACAGATTTGCTCTTGCTTTATTGTGTAAAAGTAGATGTTTGAATTTTTGTGAATGACTAGGAAAAAAATAGAAATTTTGAAAAATAAATCACATAATTTCACTCAAGTGGTGATGTAAGCACCACCCATTTCACTAACTAATTAACAGGAATATTGGAAGAAGGAGCTTCGAAGGAACACATGAAGGACATCTTCTATTATGGTAAGAAACTGCCCAACATTTTTTTGAATTTCGTGCTCAACTAATTCCACACCTTCACCACAATAAACCAGTACAACATGCTTACAGTGTTGAACTGCCAAATTTACCCACCGTTCCCACCCATTCTATCTCACATGTGCTATCAAAGAAAATTTACAATGAGATTCAGAATGTTTTAAATTCAAAAATTGTAGAAGCTATGGAAAAAATGAAGTTTCTTGTAGGTTACGCCAACAAACCATTTTAAAAGCTCAAGAACTTCATGGTATGATGGGAAATCAAGAAAGTAACGGATATATTGAAGATTGGTTTCACTCCATCACGTGTTTGCATCATCACTCCATACTTCAAAATTTTTGAAACCATCTTTTCAAGGGAAGTTGGCTTCTCATACCCTAATTTTTATCAACATGCATTTTTCGAATTTGGGTATGTGCATACATGAGGCCTTATTTCTAACATGGTTCCACTGGAAATACTCTTATACATAAACATATTCAATTCTCAAAGAAGAATAGGATAGTGGAGAAAATAAAATAAATAAAGAAATAAAACAAACACATTTTTTTATTTTTGTAAAACTAGTTGTTTCTTTTGTTGCAACACGTTATTGAAATCAACATCAGTGATAAAAATTTCAATCTATTTGTGTATGTAGAAATAATAAGTTCTACAAACACTCATTTTCATTTTTATCACCAATTTGAAAAAAATGCTTGAATATCATTTTTTTGGCTTGCGGGCTTGATGAACTTTCTGGAAAAACAGTCGGGACAGTCATGTTTTGAGGGACCAAAAGTGAATATTTTTAAAACTTGTTTCTACCCTAGGTAGCCCTTGATGTCTAATTTCTAACCCAATTTGAACCACTCAATTTGAATTTGAAACGAAAAAGTTAGAAACAAAACATTGACAGGGTGTCTAGTGGGCAGCTCAGGAACAGAGTTGGGATAGTCAGTTTTCGGAGGCCTAAATGTTTGAATTTTTAAAACCTGTTTCTATGGTAGATTCCCCTATCAATCTAGTTTACAATGCAATTGGAATCACTCATTTTCGATATCGTATGGGGAAGTTATGATTAAAATACTGACTGTCTATCGTAAATCAGCACCCTTAAAACTATGTTTTTCCGGTTGTTCCTTAGAGTAGTTGACCTATCAATTCTTCTTCTATTCAAAACTTGTTTCTATTGGATATAAATAAATGAATATACTTTCATTTCCAATTTGAATCATTTGAATCCGACATCCAACGAAAACTTTATGCTTGAAATATCAACTGTTGGTCTAAGCTGGGTAATCAAAAATGACTCTGTTATGCAGGTTGTTCTAACTAAAATTGAAATATCATATCTTTAAAACCTGTGTCTATTGGAGATAAACCTTTGAATTAGCTCTCATTTGGCTTTGGAATCATTCAATTTCAAACAAAGAAGTTGTGATTAAAACACTGCAGGTTAGCATGATTGGCCACTGCTCTCCCGCAGGTAACAAATAACTTTTACTTTGTTATTTTCTCCATGGATTTGTTCTACAGAGTAACTACTTGTTAGTTTTTTTGCATAATTCTTGGATTAGGGGAGTCGCGCACCTCTCTTTCTCCATGATTTAATGTTTTATTGCAGGTAGACACTCGTTTTTTGCAGGTCCTAGGAGAAAAAGAATGTCAATTTATGGACGATTAATTCTTCAAAGAAATTTTAAATGAAACAAAGGAATTTCATCTAAGTCATTACCTAACAGATTCATAATAAAAGAAATGAAGAATTGATTTCATTTGAAGATTCATGTCTTGTCACTGCTGCCAAAAGATTTTTCAAAAAGATCATTTTTTTACATAATATCATAGCCGTTGTAACTTAATTTACATATTGTTTTTAAATAAAATGTTGTTTCTTTTCTAATTTCTTTTATATTTTGTGTTTCAGGTGTTGCTTCATTCAAACTGTGACCCATCCTCAGCCTCAATACAGTGAACAGCTAATTCATTCTTTGCGTGCTTGCATTTTATGGTTGTGTATTTTGTTGTTCCTTTTCTGAAGGGACAACATTTGTGTGCATTTTTGTCGTTCCTGCTGTTCCTTTTTCAAAGGGACATTATTTTCGCTTTGCTATTTATTTTCTAAAGGAATAGCACTTTTTGGTTCAACCATTCATTTTGTTGTTCCTTTTTCACAATTCATTTTGCTGTTCCTTTTCGAAATGGAACAACACTTTTTCATTTTCACTTTTTGTTGTTCCTTTTCGAACTGGAACAACACTTTTTCACTTTCACGTTTTGCTGTTCCTTTTCGAAATGGAACAACACTTTTGCACTTTTACATTTTGCTGTTCCTTTTCGAAATGAAACAGCACTTTTTCACTTTCACATTTTGTTGTTCCTTTTCGAAATGGAACAACACTTTTTCACTTTCACATTTCGCTGTTCCTTTTCGAAATGGAACAACACTTTTGCACTTTCACATTTTGTTGTTCCTTTTCGAAATGGAACAACACTTTTGCACCTTCACGTTTTGATGTTCCTTTTCGAAATGGAGCAGCATTTGCATTTTCACATTATTTTTTTTTTTGTGTGTGTATTTTTGCTTTTTGGTGTGCATTTTCTTTGTTGTTCCCCACAAGGCATAACATTTTTTTTCTTTTGAGTGTTTTTGCTGTTCATTCAAAAAAGCAACACTTTGGGAGTATTTTTGAGAGAAACCCTTTTCTTCCTCTTGTGCTATTATTCCTAATTCATGTCAACCACATTTTACCGATTCCCTTTTATGGCATGAAGTACACTACTTTTATCAGGACAAGAATTATGGATTCTATTAAAGCGAGTTAATATCATTCACGTTATGATATTTAACAGGACAGCTCCTTGATGATAGATTTTTTTCAAAAGGGACACAATTATTTATATATTACTTTACTGCATTGTTTTCTGCTGTACATGATACTGATTGATCATCTTAATATCACGCTGGTTCCACCCTTCCTGGTTATAATCTTCTCTGTCTGTAATAAATGAGATTATGGGTATTTTTTTATATATTGACATGTTCAACTTCTTCCGCCATCCCTGCTCTTAAGGAGTACTGAGCCTCCCTCTTTTTATCATAAAAATGTGTAATAACAACAAAATTTTGTTCGCAGATGGAGGATAGGGGGTCTCATTACGAGCCAGCTTACCGTGTTCATAAGGCTGTAACAAAGTGCATTCCCATTATGGCCACCACACCAGGGTTATGATCCATTGGATAGCCAAATTATCCTTGGAACAGGAGGTCTCATCACGAGCCGGCCTGATCACTTTTGCTACCTCCTAGTGAATGGTAGTGTGGCTATCTGGTTACCACGCCAGTACACTGATCTCTTCTGTAGAACAGCACTAAAACTCTCCATTTATAAATTGAGGATCCTGGCTCATATGGGTTAAAATGCAACCCTTCCGAGGTTATGGACGCCTGCTGGCAGCAGCGGTCTGCTTATGGTATTGAAGTTATATCTCTTCGTCAATTATTATTATAATACCCTTTTCTTATTTTCTTTTTATCAGAGAAGTTATTTCCTTAACTTTTTCCTTGTTTGAACCTTTATGCATGAGAAATTGTTTTATGATTAATCACATCGTTTTCAGCTAGAATACCGTCAGTAAAGCATCTTTTTAGCATATTGTTGTCCTTTCTCTCTTTTCATAACATATCATCAATCCAAAGTGTCCTATCTCTTATTCATAACTATCTTTACACACTTTGCTCTCAATATAACCATAATTTTCACCGTCCTATCATTGATAAGTGTACTCTGCTTCCCTTACTGATATATTGTTCATTCCATTGCCTTGTCGTCAGCACCACCCCTTTCATATGCTTTATGGTTATGGAACCCATTCTCCAATTGGAGGGGGGAATGTATGCATTATGGGATTGCATGCGATATGATTACTGCACTTTGCCATACCTTGTTGATTTGACAACATATTAGCATTGCATGTATACATAAGTTTTTCTCATTGCAATTTTGCATGCATCTTATCTGTTGCTATTCCACGCTAACACTATGGATTCCAACACATTGTATGCAAAATAGTGCTTTGTTTACACGAGAACAACAAGTATGAGAAAAATTCTATTCGTAGCATGACCACACTATTTGCACTTTACAGTAGAGGCTCGCGAACGTGAACAATTCTTCAGACATGATGTGCTTCCCTGGATTCCACCTTTTGCATCTCTTTCAGCACCAACTCTGTCTGCATCAGCTTCAACAACTATCAATACATATATGTCATTCCACACTTTTGGAGGTAAAACTTGAGGTAACATTGCATGGTTTTCTAATTTATTATAAATTTAGGAGAATCTAATGAAAATCCATTTTGAGCATTATTTGTCATCCTTCATTCCACATCTTTACCACTTTCCCTTTTTCAGCAGCATGTCATTTTCGAGTGTGGGGGAGTGTTCCTTTCATTCCTTTCTTTCTTATCATCACACCATTCATATTCTTTATCATCCATTGCTATTTTTATTCACTCTCAACACCTCCCTTATTCCATGTTGTTTTACACCAAGCATAGAATTCAACAGCTGGTAGCAACCACCTCTATTTGTTTTCTAGCATCACATGAGGACATGCTAATTTTTTTAGCGAGGGGGAGGAATTGCTATGCATGGTGGATGTTTTCAATTTTCTTCCTTATTTAAGGCATACACTTTCATTTTCACATAGTGCAAAAATTGATTTCCACATATTTTTTAACACTATGAACTCCATTGTTGTGATCTCTAGGAAACACAAACATACTATTAAAATACACATACCTATCTAATTTCAAGATAAAATGGTTCATAAAATTTTTTGGAAATCATGCACTCTCACCTACAACCATTTTGTTTATATCCTATGATCCATGCATCAAAACGATCTGATTTTTGCATCATAGAAGCCTTCATATATTACAAATCTACTTGCAACATTTCAACAAAATCTGGGTTGTAGTTTTTGGGAAAATGGTTAATGAAGTTTGATGTTATCTATGTCATATTTTGCTGCAACTTCATACATATAGTTGAATGTCAATGTAAAAATTGTTATGCCTTCATCAAGATTACTAAAAGCGAATATTTATGAATTAAGGAAGAATTCATTTGTTCTATCCATTTCATGAGCTGAGAGGAACATGTTTTTTATTGCTTGGTTAACACATGGTTTTTGTCTTTGGGTTGCATGAGGACATGCAATATATTCAGTTTTCGTTGCATGAGGACATGCAACATATTGAGTGTGGGGGTGTGTTGGGTCGTTAATATGCCATTATTATTGTCACTTGTGAACGTTTATTCCACCCATTTCTACCATTCTTCATCATGACATTTATTATAATTTATTATATAAATCCATTTTATGATGATTCATGCTCGTACATTATTTATTCTCCTTTATTTCTAATAAATTGATTATTATGCATTATTTTACCAATGATAGTTCTAATAAGTTGGTTGTAACATTATTCATCATTTTTAGCCTCCAAGGTAACTTTCAGATTGAAGATTTGATTTTTAAATCTGCCAACGCATAAATTCGTTGGTTTAAGGAGTGACAGTTTTGCGGTTGAGATTCTGAGCAACTGAAGACGAATTTGGAAAATCCGGAACATGGGTTTTGTCCAGAACAGGCCCAATTATCTTCATAACGAACAGTTTGCCAAAATTCGCCTTGTACAGGGAGAAACGCAGGGTTCTTTGAACACGATTTTCTCAGATTTACAGTTGCGGTCGCCCTCCAAACTTTAGCCGTAAACCCAAATCCGTCTTGCTTTTGTTGAAGAGATGAGAGGGAATATATTTTCTTGTTGATCATATGGTTAGAATCAACCTAAATTTGTAAAACAAATCATGTTGTAATTATCTATGCTCTCTGATCTCTCTCTATTTAAATGAGAGCAAAGATCAGAGAGGGGGGACTTCAGGGTGATTTTAGAGGGTTTTGAATGATGGAATTGAGGATGAATTAGAGATTCAGAATTGAGGATGGCAGAGAGAATGGATAATGGCTGAGAGATTGGGGTATTTCTTGTTGTAATCCATTGGAACTCTGCTTTGATATTTTAATATAAATCTAGTTGCCATTTCATCTTTGATCCTGAAGTAACCCAGCGGCATCCGCTGGTGGCTAAGGGCCCAGCCTCCGGTGGAGTACACTGCTGCTGTATTATATCTTTATGCTTCATGTGTGGTTTGATTTCTTTCTTTCACTCTATTCAGTAATCTGATGCACTTTACTGTTTTACATATCAACGCTGTTATATATATTTGATTGGATACTATTGTTATTTTCAACAGGAATGCTATGTTATCATTTTAACCTTGTATCACATTTCTATTCCTTTTGATAATTGATATAGCATTGTTGTTCCTTACAAATTGACATTCGATTACAGATTAAACCGCGATGTATGTTCCTAAATCGGTACAACTGTGTGATGTATTATTAATTTGTGATTGTCGTTTATTCGGGATTGCTGTTCCGTTACAATTGCTGTTACTCTATAACTGTGATTCATGCATATTGTACCGAAGCTCATATTACCGTCCCTTTTAATGATAAGTGTGTTGCGTGCTTGATTTGGATTGTTGTACATTCATATTCAGTTGCTATTCCATTTCTGAATTGTTATTTCATTTCTATGGCTGTTCTATTTCCTTTTGCTATTTCATTTTACTTTCTGCCATTCCATTTACTTGCATTTACTGTTTTAGTGTGAGAGAAGGTCTAAAGTTGTAGTGAGTCAGCAAGTCGCTGCTTAGCTCCCAGATCTTTGGTCCATGCTCTAATTTCCTTTCCATTTACTTGCATTTACTGTTTTAGTGTGGGAGGAGGATCAAGGCTGTCGTGAGACACAGCAGACGTTATTATGCTCTCAGATCCATGATCCATACTCTAATTCCTTTTTCTTCATCAATTTCTAGAGGAATGAGTTATTGCTACTGTATCCTCGATTGGTGGTTATTTGAATGAATGATTTAGTTTCTTGCTGTTCAAATTAGATTTTGTTTCCAGCTTTCATTTACTTTTGCATTTTAAGCACTATACTACAAAACATTACTCTTGGGTAAATAGCCGCCTCAGACTGAGTACACTCTTGAAATAAAAAGTCATCCCTGGGTTGATAATTAATGTGAAGGTAATTAGGGGTTCAAAAGACACCTTTTTATCGCTCCACACACCTCTCCTTAATGTCATAAGTTAGTAAGGCATATATTTATTTCCTTAATGGCATGAGTTACACTCCTCTAAATGGCATATGTTACTCTTCCTCAAGGAATACATATTGCTACTCCTTTATGACAAGAATTCATTTCTCCTCCTATATATGTATCTCATATAATCTCATATACTTACTACTTGTGCATGGTGAAATAATAATTTGATCATGAGAGAGAGAGTTGAGCAGTGTTGAAGAAGATTGTGAGAGAGAGAGAGACTTGGAGAGTAAGAGAAAAAATTGGTGAGCCAAGGTTGATTTAGTGTTTCAGTGTTGATTCAGTTGAAGGAAGGTTGGTTCAATGTTTGCATCTGTTGTTTCCACTAGTGATCTTCATGCTATAGATTTTTCAGAATTGGGTGAACTTACTCATTTTGTTTATCTCTCATTGTACTTTGTATCTCTGCTAAAAAATTGATATCTAATAGAAGAAGAATATGGTTGGGTTTTCCCCTTGTGGGTTTTTCCCTGGTCATTAGACCTAAATTCTTTGTGTCTCATTTTGTTCTTGGTTGTCTTCAATTGTGCACTTGGTTTTTGTTCTATCTACAATTGATAAACCTATATTGCAACAAAAATAAGTTTTGGAATAAGTGATTGTTATAGCATAGAACATCATATTTTCAACATGGTATCAGATATTTGGTGAAGACAAGACCAGGAAGATAAGAGTTGTCACTTCTTTACAAATAAATTACTTCAAAGAGATCTTACTTACTACTGAAATTTGTTTCCCAAGAAGATAAGAGTTGTCACTTCTTTGTAGAAATTTTACTTCAAAAAGATCATACTTGTTGCTCCTTTGAAGATCTTACTACTAAAGTTTTTTTGGCTTGATCTAGATGTCTTCTTCTTACTTTAAGAATGAAGAGAATCTAAATGATGCTACAAATTTTGTTCCATGGAAGGCAAGATTAGAAATTACTTTTGAAGAACATGATGTACTAGAGTATATGGAAGGTGAGGTAGTAAAACCACCATAACATTCCAATTCTACTGTCAAGACCATATTCAAGAAGGGAAATGTCAAGGCTAAGAAGCTTATCATTTATTCTCTTGGAGACCATCTCATCACCTATGTATCCAAGTTGAAGAAATCTAAGGAAATGTATGACAAGCTAATTGGAATGTATCAAGTAAACAACTTGAGTCAAATCCTTTCTTTGAAGAATCAACTCAAGGACATTAAGATGAATAGAGGAGAGACCATTCAAACATACTTCACAAGGATATAAAAAATAAAGGATCAAATTTAAATTGTTGGTGATATTGTATCTGATATCGAGCTGGTGTTGATTACGCTTAGAGGAATTTCTCCAACTTTGGAAACTTTTATTACTACCATAAAAAAAAATGATAAGTTTCCCACATTTGATGAGCTCCTGGAAAAGTGCTGTCAAGAAAAGGCCAAAATGATTTATACAGGATTAATTCGCAATCATGAAGAGGGAGAACCTACTGCCTTTACTATCCAAAGAAAGAAGCAAAAATGAAAATCAGGTCATCACTTTTCAATAAACCCGCTCCTAGATCCAACAATTAATATAAATGGAACATGGAACTATAAAAGATTCAATGCTACAATTATCATAAGCATGGCTACTATGCTTGCCACTATCCAAAAAATAGAAGAGCACCAAGATGCAACTACAAAAATCATAGAAATAACTTTAGATATGATTATGGAAGAAGAAGAGAAGCTCTTGTTCCTTGTAAATAAAGATACCATTCTTGCAAGAATTCAAGGAACCCTAGGTATGAAGACTTAGCACAAACAATCAAATACACAATACCAATTTTTACTTTAAGTCGAATCTTCATAAAATCAAGGTAAGATGAATGAAAGCATTTAAAATTTAGCAAACAATAAATCTCCACTATCAAACATTAAGTGTGAGAAAGTGAAATCATGTGGGCCTTCCAAGTCAACACATTGGAGGAATCATATCAGAGAAATATATAAGAGGACAACATTAGAAAGTTACGATAATCTGAACTTCTCATGTATAAGTATTCTGATATAATAACAGTCATGATAGATATTGGACAAAAAGCTTCAATGAAAGAGGCTCAAAGCATATTGTAGGTTTCATATTGGGGGTTTTAGAGGAAGATGTTTGATATAAGAGTTTTGATAAAGAGTTTCAATGGAAATATCATAGATATTGGATATCAGAGGTGAGGAATATTGGAGGTGTCACATGATAAAATTTACGATAACAAATGCACCGATATAATAAATCCTAGTTAAGGGGCCCGTGGATAATTATAATATTCATTTATATAAAAGTGGGAAAGTCTTGTTATAAACCTTGGTAAAACCCTTTATGTGACTCTTTTAATAAAGCAGGCATCGAGGAAAAATACATCAGGGAGGAGTTTTAACGTAACATTCCTAAAAAGAAAGTTACGATATAATAGAGTTTTGATGGAAGTATTCTGATAAAGATTTGACTTTGTGAGTGGGGCATATCGAAGTTTACGTTTATCGCAATTTTTTTTCAAGGTGCTGCTCCGATATGTGTAATTCTAATAAAGGAAATATTTCAAGCCTATTAAACCTTGAAACTAATTCAAATAAGTTCCAGCTTTATTAAAAATAAACTATTTCATTAAAATAAATTAAAACATATAAAAATGAAGGGTCACCATTATTTATTGATAACTAAGTATAAAAATGAGGTGTTGTTGAATGCTACAACAATTGGCAATGGACTAGGTGAAACAGTTATCTCTGTAATAATAGATTGGAATTTTAATCATTAAAGAAATAAGACTTAGAAAGATCATAATTTTGAAGTTTAAATTGATTGAGATTACTTTGAACAAAACATAACTCATTATTTTGGAAACTTCATAACTTGTTATTTATGAGAACCATCATTATCTTTGTTAGTAATTTCATCAGTTGAAAAGGTAAAATAAAGAGCTATTGAATCTTAGCATTAAGATAGACTTATTTATCACTGGTAGAGTCACTGCTTCTAGCAGGCATCCATAGCCTTGATAGGGTTACTATTTAACCAAATAATTCTAGTATTCCATCCACTATAATAAATATTAGAGGTATCGATATTTTTCTAAAATTTTATTTTATTTGCATGAAAGCCATTGTCCTGGTTCGGTAGCCAGATGCTGGCAATGACATTCATAGGCTATAATGTTATTAAACAAGCTGAATCATGATGATACCTCTTGCCTTACAGTTATGCAACCATAAGCCATTATCTTGGCTTGGCGACCAGTTGTGATAAAAAGTCAGCATAATTAGCTCCCCATGATCATGGTAAGCTGGCTCATAATGAGACCCCTTACCTTTCAAGTTTAAATATTTTTGAATTACATTCTAAAAATGTAAAATCAGTGGATGAGGAGGTAAAATTACTCCTTAAGAGTTATGGATGACAATTGAAGTCATAAGGTGCTAAAAATTTGAAATAGTCTTTATTTTTAAAAGAAAATGTACATGACAAATCAAAGGATAATAAGATATTTTATTATTTCAAGTCATGAAATATTCACAAGCTAATGGAGATAAATATATGATAGATTAGAAAAGTTGCAATACTAAGATTTAATGTGATAATTTTCTTTTTAAATAGTTTTCCTTTAATTCATAAATTCCATATTAATGATGAAAGATCCCAATACGGAGTCAAAAGAGTATTACTCAATACAAATATTATAAATACACCGATATGAACATATGATTATTTACATATTTATAGCAAAATATGCAGTGTCAAGAGAAATATTTCTTTAAAACTAGCCCATTTACGGGAAGAGAATCTCTCTTACCTTGTAAATATTGGAGGATAAAAGTTGTTGGGCCTAGTTTTTCAACGATCTTAAATGGATCTAGCCAAATTTTTTGGAACTTTGTATGTTTTCCCTTTTCTTCATGGGCCTTATCCCATTTTAGAACTAAGTCACCGATTTCAAAAACTTTATTGCTTATTAAACTCGCATCAAACCAAGACTTGTCTGTTTTTTGATTTTGAGTATGATTCTGTTTGGATTTAACCCTTACTTCTTCTAGCTTTAGGATTTGAGACATTCTTAATTGTAAAGAAGACCAAGGTTGTTCCTCTATAGATTACACTTGGGCAAGTGAAGGAAAAGCTAGATTAGGAGGTAAGGCAACTTCTTTTTCGCATACTAAGTGATAGGGAGAAGTGCTTAAAGAAGATTTGTGAGTGATCTTGTCAGCCCAAAGAGAAAAAATTAGAGCCTTATGCCAATTATTTTGGTTTTCATCAATAGTTTGCTTAATAATTCTTACAAGGTTTTTATTGGTGTATTCAACCAATCCATTTCCCCAAGGATAGTAATTTGCAGAATATTTAACTTTAAAACCTCATTTAAGTCAAAATTTAGTAATAGCATTTCCATAAAAATATGATGCATTATCAATCATGAGAGCACAAGGAAGGCCATACTTGGTAATTATATGTTGATCGATAAAATCAATAACAGTTTCAGAATTGAACATCCTGAAGGGAATTTATTCTGATCATTTGGTGAAATAATTTGTAGCAGTTAAAAAAATTTGTACTATTTAGAAGAGTGTGGAATGATCTCACCTATAATATCGAGTCCCCATTGTTGAAAATGTTGTTTGATATTGAATAGCTACAAAGGCAAGTCTGACTTCTTTTCTTTCCCTAAATATGTTTAAAAAAAATTGTATTTCCTTACATAAGCATGTGTATCTTTGAATAGAGTCAACCAATACCAACCATCATGGAGGACTTTATGAGCAGTGGTGTCCCTGCTATAGTGTCCACCTGTTGGTCCATCATGTAACTCTTGCAACACTTTTTCTGCTTCAAGTTTCTCTAAGAATCTAAGTAAGATGGAGTCATAGTTTCTTCTCAACAATACATTATTAACAAGTTGGTATTGGTTGGCCTTAAGCCTCAAAGATATTTTTCTCTTGTAATTGAGTTCAACTGGATCATAATCAGTTTTCAAGTAGAAAATTAAATCGACATATTGAGATTCAGTATCAACAAGACATACCTCTGAAATCTAAACATTGTTACCTGAATCTTATTCAGTTGGATCATAAAAATCTCGAGTTATTAACCTGCAAAAACCTTTACCTAAAACTATTTTAGCTGGCTTTATTTCCATGTCATATTCTTGAAAGTATATAACCCAATTTGCTCTCTTTTCTCCTAATTATCTATGAATAAGAAATTGTTTAACCACTGGGAAAGGAACAATTACTTTAATATGTAATTTGAAAAGAAAAGATCTAAAGTGTTTTATTGACTTAAAGGCTGCAAAGGCTTGTTTTTCTACTTCTGAATAATTCAACTCGACTCCTTGCATATTAGAACTAAAGAAGGCAATGTGATCTTCAACTATTCTTCATTTGGTTGGGTTAAAACTACAACATAAGGCTATTCATAAGCAAAAGTATATAGGACAAACCCTTTAGAAAAGTCAGGTGATGATAATGAAGGAGCATTTATTATAGCTTGATTTATTGATTCAAAAGAGTTTCTTTCAGTTTTTCACCATTTGTAGATTGTCTTATTTTTTAACATGTTTTGTAAAGGCATGACAATTTGTGAAAGATAAGGGACAATCATTTGACAAAAATGATTTGGCCGAGAAAGGATTGTATAGATTTATTGTTGTGGGGAAATCAGATTTATGAAACAACATTAACTCTTTCTAATTCTATGCTAACTCCTTATTTAGAAACAATAAATCCTAAAAGCTTTCCCTGGCTAATTGCAAAGAATGAGGTTTTAGGATTCAAATAAATCCCAAATTTTTTGCATCTTTTGAAGATTTTATTTAGATCATTAAGATGATTTTTCCTTTCTTTTGAATAGATTTCAATATGACGCAGGAATCAATTACCTCAAACAAATCTCAACAATTGGCCCTGCATTACTATTACCTTTACAGTCCAACCTTTTACTGCTCTGATTGGATTTCCTTTGTAAAAGCTCAAACATTGTTATTTTCCATTTTTAATAGATGTCTCTTAGTGGTACACTGTAGATCGCAACACATTGGTCCAACGGTCCACGATATATCACTTTCGCAAGTCACAAGAGTTTAGGGCGTGGTTCTTTCCCCTTTGAATTGTTGTGATGTGATTTATTTCACTGATCGCATCACAGATCACACATCACATTTTCCCAATGTTTGAGGCCCATTTCATTTATGATGAAATATTGCGATGTGATGTATCACAATCGCATATTGCGCTATCCCACGGATAGGGTTCCGATAACACACAAAGGCTATCTTGCGATGCGATATTTTGGTGACCGCACTTCGCAATTTTTTAAGGCCTGTGGTTCAATCACACACGACTGTTTTATTGCGATGCGATATGGGTGATCCAGTGGTGGGGATTTAAGTGGCTTCAACAATGTCATTAACACAAAGGGCTTGCGATTTCCATTGAATTCGACATTCTATATCATAAAGCATAAAAATAGAGAAACACTTGATTCTGTCCCTAATACAAATAAACAGAGGTAAAATGAAAGTTCACAAAGAATTTATACATATATAATCCCACACAACATCAATTTATCAAGATTATCAATGTTACAAAGTCTCACCCTTCGGCTCGATTACAATGATTTTAAAAGACCTTTGTTCAATACGGAAGTCCTCGCTCTATCACTCGACTCTCGCTTCCTCAATCCCCTCTCATCCCTACCAATCCTTCTACATTACACTTTTATCCTTTTTATCAATTGAATCCCACTCTAACTACTCAATCCCTATTTTAAGCAATCTAACAATCTAATCTCTATTGTCTAGCTCTATCACACACTTATGCTAACAACTTATCTTTGGATCTAAAATAAGACAATTTCTACTAATTACAATAATGAAATACAACTGATTTCTTGAGAGATCCAACCCTCTTTGTAAAAACTGACTTTTGACCACTCAGGTCAGTGAAATTCAACTTGTTTAGCTACAACATGTGAACAGACTTTCACATTGCTGGCTAAGTCCAGATGCCCTTGCATCAGACTCTTGGGGAAGAAAAGAAAACATCCTTCAGACTTTTAGGGCTTACTCCATACTTCTGCAACTTTGTTGTAGTCAACCAGCTAGCATCCTCCATTGGCTATCCTTTCCATTTGACTATATATTGAGAATAAGTATGTCCTCTAGTTCTTTTGGATACTCTTTTCTCCAAAACAACTTCCACTTCTTTCTTAATGGTCCTTGGCATTTGTTCTTCCCAGTTCAAGGTTTGAACTTCATCTTCTATAGTTTCCTCCTGTAGCTCTATCTTTGTCCCTTTGCATGAATACACATCTGCAATATTGAAAATAGGTGATATTCCAATCCCTTCTGGCAATTCAATTTCATATGCATTAGCTGAAAACTTTCTTACAATTCTACATGGTCCTATCTTTTTCATTTTTAGTTTATTGTAAGTCTTAGCAGGAAATCTTTCTTTTCTCAAATATACCATCATTAAATCTCCCACTTGGATTTCTTTCTCTCTTCTTTTCATATCCACTCTCTATTTGTATTTACCACTACTTTCCTGCAATTTTCCTTTGACATCTTCTTGTAGTCTTTGCATAAACTCTTTAGCTTTTGTACTTCTTGTCTCCTGTTTACCCAAATTTCTGAGCTCATACACACCTCTTGGATTCATTCCAAAAAAATCTGAAATGGACTCATTCTAGTACTTCGGTTTGGAGTGTCATTATAAGAAAATTCAACATGAGCTAGTGCTAAATCCCACTGCTTAGGATTTTGATACACTAAACTTCTCAATATGTTTCCCAAGCTCCTATTTACTACTTCGGTCTATCCATCTGTTTGAGGGTGGTATGTTGAACTGAAACTGGGGTTATCTCCTAGTTTCTTCCAAAGAGTTCTCCAAAAATGTCCTACAAACTTTGTATCTCTATTAGACACAATACTTATAGGCAATCCATGTAATCTTAAAATTTTTGAAAAAAAATAGATTAGCTATATGTTTTGCATCACTATTCTTCTTACAAGCAATGAAATGTGCCATCTTGGAAAATCTATCTACCATGACATAAATGGAATCATTCCCTATTTGAGTTTTTGAAATCCCAAAACAAAATCCATGCTAACTGCATCCCATGGTCAGTTTGGTATTGGCAATGGCTGATTTAATCTTGTGTTCTGACTTCTCCCCTTAGCATGTTTACATATCCTGCACTTCTCAACAAATCCCTTAACGTCAGTTTGCATTTTTGGCCAATAATAAAAAGCATTCACCTAAGCAAAGCTTTTATCTTGTCTAAAGTGACTAGATAATCCTCCACTATGTTTTTCCTTTATTATGTTTTCCCTCATAGAACATTTGGGAATACACAACCTGTTTCCTTTAAACAATAAGCCTCCTTGGATGAGATAATCTAACCATTGACTTCTATTATGAAATATTGGATTTTGAACTGTTGTATAGATATATTTGAAATTGGAATCATCTTTGTACATTTCAATCATTTCTTCAAATCCTACAACACCAACTTTGAATTCTTGCATCATAAAACTTACCCTACTCAACGCATCAATGGATTTATTCAACTTACCACTTGTGTGCTTTATCACAAAAGTAAAGCTCTGCAAAAATTCTACTCGCTTGGCATGTTTCTGGTTCAATTTCATCTGGTTATTTATGAACTATAATGCATGATTGTCCGAATACAATATGAATTCCTTTGGCGGCAAATAATGTCTCCTTTTTTTCAAGGCTTGTACAATAGCGTAAAACTCTATTGTAAGAAGAATGCTTCTTCTTTGCTTCATTCAATTTCTCACTGAAATATGCTATCGGTCTTTGTTCCAGACTCAGAACTATGCCAATTGCAATTCTGCTAGCATCTGTTTCAACTTGAAATAATTTTTCAAAATTAGGAAAAGCTAAAATCGATTCCTCTGTGATTTTCCTTTTCAGCAGTTTAAAATTCCTGTCTGTTGCTTCTTTCCACTTGAATGGTTGATTAGTCTCCTTCATTGTTTCAAGAATTGGTGCACAAATCTGACTAAGACCTCTGATAAACTTTCTGTAAAAACTTGCAAGACCATGAAAGCTTCTTACCTCAAATATATTTTTGGGAATAGGCTAGTTCCAAATTGCTTGGACTTTCTCTGGATCCATTTTCAATCCTTCTTTAGAAACTACAAATCCCAAGTAAATTAATTCTTCTTTCATGAAGCTACATTTCTTTAGATTTATCAGTAGTTTCTCTTTCTGCGGAGTTCTTAAAACCAATTTAAGATGTTCTAGATGTTCTTCCTTATTTTTACTGAAAACTAGAATATCATCAAGATAAACAATAACAAACTTTCATGCACATTTCTTCAAGACTTTATTCATCAATCTCATGAACATGCTAGGTGCATTAGTGAGTCCAAAAGGCATCACTAACCACTCATGCAACCCACTGTTTGTTTTCAATACAGTCTTCCACTCATCTCCTTCTCGAATTCTTATTTGATGATATCCACTCTTCAGATCTATTTTAGTAAAATAATTTTATCCACACAAACAATCCATTAAATCATCCATGCATGGAAAAGGAAATCTATACCTGATTGTGATATTGTTTATGGCTCTGGAATCTATGCACATACACCATTCACCTCCTTCTTTGGAGTGAGTATTGTTGGTACAACACATGGACTAAGACATTCTCTGATTAGTCCCTTATCCATTAGTTCTTGCACTTGTCTTCCAACTTCTACATTCCCTTGAGGAGTTAATCTGTATGCTGCTTTATTTGGTAAACTTTCTCCTAGTATTAGATCAATACAATGACTAATACTCCTGATCGATGGCAATGCATTTGGAAACTCATCCACAATAATATCAACGAAATCATTTAATAGAGTTTTTATTTCTTCAGGTAAATCATCTAAGTTTGTGAAGTTAAAATTACCTTCGCTCTCCCTATGATAGCAAAATGCATTTCTTCACCTTTCCCAATTTCTTGCAATAGCTCCTTGCCACTCATTAGCATAACACTATTTATAGGTGCTCCTTTTTCAGCGTCATCCTTTAATGGCAACAATGTATGTTTATTTCCATCCTTCTCCAGAGTATGAGTTTTTTTTCTCCCATCATGAATAGCTTTCTGATCAAGCTGCCACAGTCTTCCCAACAATACATGGCATACATCCATTGGAATTACGTCACATAATATTACATCCTTATACATACAAATTTGTATTTCAACCTTGCATTGTTTTGTCCCAATAATTTGATGTCCTTTCTGCAACCACAAAATTTTTTAAGGAGTAGGGTGCACTATCTTTGCTAATCCGAGTGTGTCCACCATCTCTGTAGAAACAAGCTTATCAATGCTTCCACTGTCAATTATTACTTTACAACACTTACCTTTTGATTTACGTGTAGTTCTAAATAAATTCTTCCTCTACGCTGGTTCTTCAATCTCCTTCTATGTCTTAAGCAATGTCCTCCTCAATAATAGGGATTCTCCTACGTCAAGGGGTTCTTCCTTTTCCATAAGGCGAGGTGTTTCTAGCTTTGCTTCAACCACATTCGCACTCCTCTGACTTGCTGGATTATTATAAGGATAGTCCGACGACACATGTCCCCATTATCCATAAGTGTAACACCGAATATCTCTTTCTCGACCTCTTCCTCTGGGCGCAAATATTCCTCTATTAAAATCCCCTCTCTGTGGCAGTTTGCTACTTGAACTGGCTACTTCATGCTAATGTTTCTATCCCCTTGGTTTGGTAGTTCCTCTACCTCTTACTGAGCTCCTTCCTCTACTCCTCTTATTCTATTTTCTCAACATCTTCTCCTCTGCCTTCAAACTTTCTTGATAGGCATCCTCAATAGTATTCAGACTTAACAAGTTGTTCTCATCTTGTATGTCATATCGTAAGCCATTGATATATCTGCCTACCTTCTCCATGTCATCTTTTCCATGTCCTGCTTTAATACTCAAATTATAAAATTCTTCTGTGTATTCTTTAACAGACATTCCTTTTTTCCTTAAATTCTGCAACTGTTTAAAAATATTTAACTGATAATCTTTAGGCATAAATTTGGTTTTCATCTTACTCACCATTTTGTCCCATTTCTTGATCTTTGACTTTCCTTTCATTGTTTTGGATGTCTGTAGCTCATCCCACCAAATAGTTGCGTGACCATTCAATCTGGTAACTGCAAATTTCACCTTCTTCTTGTTGTCAGCTTCCTCTTCATAGTCAAAATATTTGTCTAATGACTTGATCCAATCCATTAGCTCTTTTGCATTGAGACTCCCTTCATACATAGGAATTTCCACCTTTAGTTTTCCTCCTACTTTCGCCAACATCTTAATAACTCTGGTAATTTCATTTTCCTCCTCCTCTTCTTCCTCAAAAGATTCTTCTTTAGCACTGTCATCCCCTTCATCAGGTGTTCTTCTTTGAGTAGTCTCAATTGTTTCCATCCTCCTACGCAGACTTTAGATCTCCTCTAGTAGAACTGCATTTGCTTCTGGTCTTCCTCGACCATGTTAGTGTTGGAAATAATACTGAGAGGTGGGGTGAATCAGTATTATCAAGTCAATTATTTTCTTTTTCAAACCCAGATCATATACGCTACTTCAGTTAGTGAAAACCACGTATATACGCAACTACAAATAAGGAAACTCACGTATACCATGCAGAATTATAATTTAATTTATCTTACAGATGTTGACCATTAATCTATGTATCATAATCAAATAAACAGTAACTAGAAACAATGAAACAGAGTAGAAGACAATCACACACAAGAACACAAGATATAAGGTGGAAACCCAATGTGGGTGAAAACCACCTATTTCAATTTGTCTCTATCTTCCTTTATTTAGAAACTTCTTTTTACAATGTTTATGTACTAGTGCAGTCCTTTACCAGTATGCAGGCTGCTACCTGCAGAGAGCTACAACCCTCTACTGTTCTCTAGCTTTTCTTGGAAGGGAGCTACAAGACCCTTAGCTCTTGTACTAACTGGGATACTAGCACACAGGCTACTACCTGCAGAAGGCTACAACCTTCTCTTTGCTTCCAGGGACCATGTTTCATAAATTTTCAGACTGGATCAATGAACATCAATCAAACATCAAGAATTTCTGTATCAAACAATCTCCTTTTCACCAATTAACACTGAATCAAATAGACACTTCTCTTACAGCTGTACCCAAAACACAGTAATAGTAACCACCTACCAAATTCTGACCCCAGAACACTGCATCAATAAACAGAAGCATCTAGAAGATAATTCACGGGACGTACGCTACTTCAAGAACCAGAAACCTATGTACAGATCTATAAAGGATAATTCACTCTTTCAAACATTCAGACATTAGTTAACCCACATTACCAGATTTATAGATTAAGCAAGCACCACATAGAATAGATCAAAATCATACAAGGATACTACCTTAATATTTTGATCCATCAATAGAACTTATCCTTCTCCTTGAACTCAGGTTTCGTCTTCATTCAGATCTAGATCTGCACCATAACCCAATCACAGTATTCCAGATCTAGCACTTTATTAGATATTCAATAATTCAGATGATACCTTGCCAAATGATCTCCTTCCTCTTTTATAAACTTAGGCCTTTCACAATACCATGGTCCAAGAACCATAACAATTCAATACCATGGACCCAATACTTGGGTTCAACTCTTTTGGATGCAATACCATGGACCAAAACCATAGGATCAAAAACTGTCGGACTAATACCATGAACCAACCATAAGATTTCCCATGTGCGTGTGCTTTTCTCTGCATGAAAGTGCATGAACTTTTCTTTACATGAAAGTGCGTGAACTTTTCTTTGCATGAAAGTGCGTGAATTTTTCTCTGTATGAAAGGAACTTTTCTCTGCATGTAAGTGCGTGAACTTTTCTCTGCATGAAAGTGCGTGAACTTTTCTCTGCATGAAAGTCTGTGAACCATAAAATAACTTTGTTGCACTATAATTTATCATCTGAGATGAGTGGGTTGCCATCAAGTACAACATATGTATCATAATGCCAACAATCTCCCCCTTTGGACTTGATGGCAACAACTACCAATCACTCTCCCTCTTTGACATCAAGGGCAAAGGGGTGGACTACCATACTCCCCCTGAGTACCTACTGAAAACTCTGAACGAGCTCCCCCTTTGTATATGCTCTGTGCTGAAATGATGTCTGCAAAAATATGTTCTACAAGAAAGAACATGACTCCATACATTATAAGTAACCTTCCTATCATCAAGACTCATACGTACATCCATCTCCCATCCAAGTGGGAATACACAAGATAGAAAAAACTCATTCATCCCAGGCATAGTGGGGAAACCAAAATAGGTCGTTACATGACCTTGATATGAAAAGAAGTACATGACATAGATACAAGAACAACTATTAGCAGAATCAACCTTCAAACTAGCACACATTGATTTACTCCACCAGAAAACTCTTGAGAAATCAAACCAAGGACTTCTAAGATAATGCCAAAAATGCATCATTAGAAGAATATATGCTCCCCCTAACCCTATGCTATATGATCTCTGATAGACCCATTCAACCCACATAGACCGGCAAATGCATGTGTATCCACCTGTGTACAACAAACAAGATTCAACAGTAGGACGATGCATCAACAACCCCCATCTTCTGTCTAGGGTATTCAAATTTCTCCGTGGGCAATGGTTTGGTGAGTATATCAACAACTTGTTCTTTGGAGGGAACATACTCCAATTTGACCTTTTGTTCCAGCACTTGTTCCCGGAGAAAATGATACTTGATTGGTACGTGCTTGGTCTTTGAATGCATGACTGGGTTCTTTGAAATGCTGATTGCACTTATATTATCACTTAAGATGGAGATAGGTGGAGTACAAGTGATTTGAAAATCCTGCAAAGTTTGCATCATCCAAAGGAGTTGTGTGCAACAAGATGCAACAACCACATATTCTTCTTCAACTGTAGATAAAGCAATCGAACTCTGTTTCTTGCTGAACCAAGATATTAATCTGGAACCCATAAAGAATACACAACCACTAGTACTTTTTCTGTCATCCACGCTTCCAGCCCAATCTACATCTGTATAAGCATGAAGAGTGAGATCTGTATCTCTAGGATACCATAGACCATAGTTTTGAGTTCCTTGAAGATACTTGAAAATTCTCTTTACTGCCTAAAGATGAGTTTCCTTTGGATTTTCCTGAAATCTTCCAACTATTCCCACTGCATGCATGATGTCTGGTCGTACCAATCATAGATCTATAGGTTGGTTGATGCACTGCTGCCGAGTCATCATTTGCGTTGAGGCTACATCCTATCACCATCAAGGTACATACAGGTTTCGAATCCTCCATCCCATATTTCTTCAAGATTTGCTTGAGGTACTTGGTTTGAGATAAAAAGCTACCACCTTCATTTTGTTGGATTTGTAAACCAAGAAAATATGTTAGCTCTCCAATCAAGGACATTTCGAATTCTTTTTGCATCCCCAATGCAAAATTTTGACTCATAGCTTCTTCATTGCTGCCAAATATGATATCATCAACATACACAACAAGTATTAGCAATTTGTCATTTTCAATTTTTATATAAACATTGCTATCTGCTGATCCTTTTGAAAAACCTTGTTGATGAAGGTATTTGTCTAGGCGATAGTACCAAGCCCTTGGAGCCTGTTTAAGACCATAGAGAGCCTTCTT
Organism: Pinus taeda; assembly: GCA_000404065.3. Classification (NCBI taxonomy): domain Eukaryota; kingdom Viridiplantae; phylum Streptophyta; class Pinopsida; order Pinales; family Pinaceae; genus Pinus; species Pinus taeda. The sequence continues at coordinate 32,294 of APFE030805509.1, read as the reverse complement.
AAGTCTGCATACAAGTTTTGGATCATTTCCGAGGATGAATCCATCTGGCTGCTCAATGTACACTTCTTCTTCTAAGTCTCCATTCAGAAAGGCTGATTTCACGTCCATTTGAAATACTTTGAACTTCTGAAAGCTAGAGAGAGCAAGGAACATTCAGATGTCCTCAAGTCTAGTAATGGGAGAAAATTTTTCTTCAAAGTCTATTCCTTCTTATTGAGCATACCCTTTACAAACAAGTCTGGCCTTGTTTCTAATGACTTCCCCATTTTTAATCAACTTGTTTTTGAAGATCCATTTTGTCCCTATGACATTCTTATCTTTTGGTCTAGGAACCAACTCCCAAGTGTTATTCTTTTCGATCTGCTCAAGTTCTTCATCCATTGCCTTGATCCAGCATTCATCTTTGCATTCCTCTCTTACATTTTTTGGTTCAGTGGAGGAAAGTAATGCCAAATAGCTTGAAGCTTCTGTAATTTTTCTTCTTGTTTGTATTCCTACCTCTTTTTGCCCCGAAATTTGAGATTCTGGATGATTCTTCTGAACGTACCTAGATGGAGTCTTTTCTTCTATCCTTATTTGTTCTTCAGGCTCCTCATGGGTTTCTTCTTCATAGGTTTATTCTTCATCATAAATCTGATTTGATGTTGATGGATAGTCCTCATCATCTTCGAAATATTCAGATCTTACCTGCCTAGGAGTGTTTTCTTCTTCATCAACCACTACATCAATAATTTCAACAATTTTTCCAAGCCTTTTATTATAACACTTGTAAGCTTTGCTGTGGGGAGAGTAACCAAGGAGAATGCCTTCATCTGCTATAGGTTCAAACTTGCCAAGATGTTCATCAGTATTTTTGATATAGAATTTGCTTCCAAAATTTTTGAATATTTTACCGAAGGAGTCTCACCATACCAGAACTCATGAGGGGTTTGAGTGCTGTTCACCCGGACGTTTGTTTTGTTGAGAATAACAACTACAACAAATGCAGCTTCACCCCAGAAAGTTGCGGGAGTTCTAGACTCATCAAGCATAGCACGAGCCATTTGTTGAACTGTTCTGTTCATCCTTTCCACTACTCCATTTTGCTGAGGAGTCTTGGCTATAGAGAATTCCCTTCTTATTCCATGTTCTTCACAAAAATCGAAAAATTCATTCAAGGTAAATTCACCTCCTCGATCAAACTTGAGGCATTTGATTCTGTGATCTGATTCGTTCTCCACCAAGGCTTTGAATGATTTGAACTTTTCAAAGGCTTCGTCTTTTTGCTTCATAATTCCTAGCCAACACATCCTGGAAAAGTCATCAATGAATAATACAAAGTATTCTTCTCCTCGAGGTGACCTTTTCCAAGATGGACCATCTACATCAGTATGGACAAGTTCAAGTGGCCTACTGGCTGATCCTTCCTTCTCAGGGAAGTTAGTTCTAGTTTGTTTACCAAACTGACATGATTTGCATATTGTATTGTCAGGAATTCTGATGTCTGGAAGACCACAAACTTCCTGGTATTTGCATGCTTTCCTTATCTGTGAGAAGCTAAGATGCCCCAATCTTCTATGCCATAGCCAGTGTTCATCATTCTTGCTTAGATAGCATTGATGTTGTCCTTCTTTGAAAATGTATAAATTATTTGGAGTTCTTATGCCTTTGATCACTGTTTTTCCTATATCAAGATCACGAACACTACATCCATTTGATCGAAATATTACCTCAGTTCCTTGATCGCACATCTGACTGACACTCAATAGATTATGCTTTAAGCCATCAACATCCATGACATTTCCATCTTTGACCCTTTCCTTTAATTGAACAGAACCTTTACCTTTTATGAGTGTAGGGGTGTCATTTCCAAAAGAGACCTTCTTCTCCTTCTCTAAGGAACTATAAGGCTGAAGTTTATTTTTATCACCCGTCATATGTTTCGAACATCCACTATCGATGTACCATTGATTTTCTTTCCCTTCCGCATATAAGGCTATACCACATCTCTCTAGTTGTGGTTCCTTAATTCTCCATGTTTTGGCACTTGAGGCTTGCTCCTTTTGAGTTGTCTGCCGAAACCTGCTCCTACATTCATAATCTTCATGAACGAAATTGTTACAGATAGAACATTCTATTTCATTTTCAAGAGCAGAAAAGTTATTGTAGGTTATTTTCATGATCCTAGTCATACTACTATGTTTTTGAGCTTCTCTAGTCATGATTGTCTTGTAGGAAACACATTGAGCTGCTTTGTGACCAAAGTTATGACAAGAGAAACATTGGCCATTGAAGAAACTCCTGTGATTATCAAATCTACCAGCCAAATGATTGTAGTTTCTATTGACATCCATTCTTGAGGAAAATTGAGAAGGTTTTACCTATGGCTGGTTGTAGCTTTTGTTTTTCCTTAAAGTAGATTGCCCCCAATTTACCTAGTAGTCTTTGTTCATTCTTGAGGTAAATTGTCCCTGATTTACCTGGTGATTTTCATTGGGTCTTTGTTCACTTCTCCTCACTGCATCAAGATAACTTTTGGAGGTAGATGGTTTCTGTGCTTGAATTGTTTCTTCATTATATCCCAGACCTGTCTTGATTAGTGGAGAATGCTGCACTTTGATAATCTCATCTAACGTTTCAGATCCTTTAACAAATCTAAGATTAATAGCTTTAGTTTTCTCAATCTCTTTTCTAAGTCCCACAATTTCACATTATAACTTTTCATGATGTTTTTCCCTTTCAGCCAGTTGAGATTGCAGAGTATCAATAATCATATTTTTCTCTTCTAAACAAATTTTGAGTTTAGAAATCTCTTCATAAAGACCTTCTTCATCTACAACATCCATGAAATCATCATTTTCAAAAGCCATTAGAAGTCTATAATTATTACCTTGTTCATCTTCATCACTATTTGAAAGTCCATCACTGTCTTCATGAGTGTAATAGCTTTTCTTATTTACATTTTGTTTCTTGTTCCATCTAACAGGTCCCTTACCTTTGTCAAGCTTATCTTTATGAGGACACTTGGTAGCATAGTGACCGACTCTTCCACAAGCAAAGAATTTGAAAGGTAACTTACCTCTAAATCTTCCAGCACCCCATTGAAGGTTCTTGACAAAATTTGATTCTTCCTCTTCTTCTGACATATGTCCTGACTCATAGTAATCTCCTTTGCCTGAAGCCTTGAATGTAGCTTCTCTCTTGTCCGATGGTCCTCCTTTCCTCATTTCCTAAGCAGTTAGAATTCTGTGCAGCTGTGACATGGCGAGGTTCTGTAGATTCTGTTTTTCTTCTATTGTAGAAACTTTTGATTCAAACTTAGAGGACAAAGATCTTAGGACTTTTTCAACCACAACAACCCCTTTTATTTCTTCACCCAAGTTTTTCATACAATTAACAATCTCATCTATACGTAGGAAATAGTTAGCCACATTTTCATCATTGTACATTTTGAGATTTCATACTGAATTCTGAGGGTTTGAAGTTTTGCTTGTTTTACCCGTTCATCTCCTTCATAGCTCAAAACGATCTTGTCCCATATTTCTTTTGCAGTTTTATACTGCATAACCTTGACGAATTATGATTGAGATAGACGTCCTAATAGAGTATTGACAGCCTTTGCATTTGTTTCATATAGCTTCTTACCAGCCGGATCTGTAGGAGTTGCTGAAGGAAAAGTGTACCCTGTATCTATGATATCCCAGACTTCTGTACCAAGAGATTGAAGATAGGCTGTGACTCTTACCTTCCAATAGACGAAGTTGGTCCCATAAAAAAATTGGTGGCTTGATTGATGCTTCTCTCTCATAGTTTCTCATGATGATAGATCTTCCTTCAAGCGATCAAGCTTCCTCTGAAGAACCTGGCTCTGATACCGATTGTTGGAAATAATACTGAAAGGGGGGGGTGAATCATTATATCAAGTCAACTATTTTCTTTTTCAAACCTAGATCATATACACTACTTCAGTTAGTGAAAACCGTGTATATACGCAACTACAAATAAGGAAACCCGTGTATACCACGCAGACTTATAATTTAATTTAGCTTACAGATGTTGATCATTAATCTGTGTATCAGAATCAAATAAATAGTAACCAGAAATAGTGAAACAGAGCAGAAGACAATCACACATAAGAACACAAGATATAAGGTGGAAACTCAATGTGGGTGAAAACCACCTGCTGCAATTCGTCTCTATCTTCCTTTATTTAGAAACTCCTTTTTATAATTTTATCTGTACTGGTGCAGTCCTTTACCAGTACACAGGCTGCTACCTGTAGAGAGCTACAACCCTCTCTCATTCTCCAACTTTTCCTGGAAGGGAGCTACAACCCCCTTAGCTTTTGTACTAGCTGGGATACTAATACACATGCTACTACTTGCAGAAGGCTACAACCTTCTCTTTGCTTCCAGGGACCACGTTTCATAAATTTTCAGACTGGATCCATGAACATCAATCAATCATCAGGAATTTCGGTGTCAAACAATCTCCTTTTCACCAATTAACACTGAATCAAATAGACACTTCTTTGACAGCTGTACCCAGAACACAATAACAGTAACCACACACCAAATTCTGAACCCAGAACACTATAGCAATAAATAGAAGCAGCTAGAACACAATTTAAGAGACGTATGCTACTTTAATAACCAGAAACCTGCATGCATACGCTTATGTGTTTGGACCAACCTGCGTATACGCTGTTTTTAGTCACTGAACCAGCATGTATACGTGCCTTCGCTTCACTGAACCTACGTACAGATCTATAAAGGATAATTCACTATTCCAAACATTCAGACATTAGTTAACCCATATTACTAGATTTATAGATCAAGCATGCGCCACATATAATAGATAAAAACCATACAAAGATACTATTATTCAAGCCTTAAGATTTTGACCCTTCAATAGAACTTATCCTTCTCCTTGCGCTCAGGTTCCTCCTTCATTCAAATCCAGATCTGCACCATAACCCAATCCCCAGTATTCTAGATCTAGCACTTTATCAGATATTCAATTAATTCAGATTCTCCTTTGCCAAATTATCTCCTTCCTCTTTTATAGTCTTAGGCCTTTCACAATACCACGGTCCTAAACCATAACAAATCAATACCATGGACTCAATACTTAGGATCAACACTTCTAACAAGATACCATGGACCAAAAACCATAGGTCCAAATACCAAGGACTAAATACCACGGACCAAAAATAATTTCTCCCACATGTACACGCTTTCAGAATGTCTAACTGGCATGTATACGTGACTTCGTCAAGGTGAACCTGCGTATATATCTTTTCTTCTTTCTGAGTGCCTGAACTATGATCTGTCACCAGAGTGAGTTGCCATCAAGGAGAACACCTGTGCATGTGCCATAATGCCAACACCTTTATACCTAGTCGCAAAATTAAATGAATTGGAATCCCGTGAACCATTCTATGAAAGATCCATTTTCAATGAATAGCGAAAAACTGCATCAAAAGATTGAATCAATTCATAATAACATATATGGAAATCTGAACATTTGAGGACTAATAAATAGAAGAATGAATATTACAAGATTTAAGTAAACTTACAATGTGTAAAATCATATGTCTTAATTGTTTAACTGTTAACTATTTTCAAAGTTTGTGTATTCTTGAAGAATCTTCTTTGTTTTTACTTGATGCAATCTTTCATTGGATATCGAATTTTGAATTTCTCTGGTTTCTCATTGCAATTTTGCAGCTAAAGCAGAGTTTTGTTCATTAATATTAACAAAGCTAATTAGCCATTTCATATTTTCATGTATACTAAAATCATCTATATTATCGAATTCTATTGCCTTTGATCGTTTTAGAATCCAATTCAACTATTAATGTTTGTCTTGAAATTAATCTATAGCCACATGTGATACATGGACCATTCAGATTCTGCACAATCCGTACGACCTTGACATATGCATTTTCTGTTTGATTTTCTATGTTTTTATATTCATAAATAATGTTCTTCATTCTTTTTATCTCTGAGACCTTGCAAATTTGAGTTACTTCTGATTTATTAGCATTTGGAAGTTCATGCCCTCTTTTCTCTGTATCATAAAGAAATCAATTCTTTGGCTGAAAGAAAATAAGTCATTGTTCACGAAATATATGTCTCTTTCGAGATCATGTAAAATGCAGTCGAGAAATGACTTAGTTCTTTGTCCCAATTGATTTAGATCAAAATTTGATATCCATGCATGTTCAATGATTTGTAATCGTTGGCATATATTGCTAATAATATATGTTTTTACCGCATCGAGGAAATTCATAGATTTAGCAAGTCTATACGCTATGTCATGAATAGTAACTGCTAGCATTGTTATCCCTATTTCTAATGAAGTCATCAACAAAGGACCAAAATTTAGAGCATCTTCTAGGTCCTTTATTCTTGTTTTTAGGCTCAATTTTTTTGCTTCCTGTCAACTAAGATAATTTGCAAACATGTTATCGGTAACTTGATGTAGCTTCATGACCAACATTGTTCCAACTGTAGACAAATCAATATGTATTTGGTTTGTTCTAAAACCTTATTGCTATGAAGCTTTACCTTCTCAATATTCATTTTTTTACTGCTACCTTCATACTTTCGATTTTTCAATGTGACAAAACCGTCATAAAAAATAATATATTCCTGAGCAATTTGTGTTATTGTTTCCCATTTTTCTGTAAAACAAACACTACTCCAATCAGTTCGCATAATTCTATCAACTTCTATATTTATAGCTTCTTCTACATTTACTGTTTTCCTAGTACTTCTGGAGTTAGCTTGTTCACCTGTATACACTTCTAAAAAAAACTTCGATTAAGCTCTTTGTGATTCCCGTTATCTGATAGCTTGTTAGAATCAGTTTCGTATTTGTAATATCTTTTGTCTTGTTTCACTTGATGATGAACTTGCATTAGTATCATTTATCTAGTATACAGATTGCTCTATAAAACTATTGATACCTAGTTTGTTGATGATTTCTTCAACATTTATGGTTAGCTATTGATTTCCATGAGTATCATTTATGCAATGTACAAATTGATCTTCAAACATACTAATACTTGATTATTCGACGATATCTTCAGCATCTATAATTAGCCATTTTTTTTTTGTCAATGCATTTTAAAATTGTTCGCTCTAATCTCTAATTTCTAGAAACAAGTTTCTATATCATTTGTTTCCAAGTTTGCATGAAATAGGCCCTCCTCATCAAAGGCTTTAATTGCTCCATCTTTCCTTAAGTTAAAAAGATTCAAAGTCTTTGCCAGCTTTGTAACATGAGCCACAATTTTTGTTGTGATCTCTCCAAAAGTAAATGGCAAAGGAATGAATTGTTTTGTCATTTTTCTTTGAAATATATTTAGCCAATCAAGGTATTTCCTATAGACTTCAGCAGCCAAAAATCTGTCTATAACAAATTTCGACAATAACAATGGATTACCTTGATATCCATATATTCGAATTAGCGTATCACTTTCTCTTTCTTCATGCATACTTTTGCCCCATAGGAAAACTTGTTCCTGTCATATATGATGAGGATCTTGCCCAATTATCATGTAATTGACTTGCCTTGCAAAAACATCTTGAATTAGACAAAAGTTTAAAGAAGCATTATTCTTCCACAATATAGGATACCAGAATTTCATTGGTTTTACGATTACATGGCAAATTGCTAAAGCCATCTCTAGAAATCAAAGCTACTATGAGACATGCCATCATGATGAATAACCTATTGGTCTTGGATAAATTGGTTAACTGAGAAGCTAGTTCATTAGAAATGATATCAACTTAGTCGAATACACTATAGTTTTTGTGTGTGTGATAAAGCATATAGATAAAATTTTGGAACACTTGTTGTAGTTCTTGGCCCATGACATGTGCACAAAGCCAAAAAAAGTCCCTAAACAGTTGTTTAAACAAAGATATTTCTAGAACAGAAAAATCATAAGGAACTTGGTAACTTGGCGAAAAGAAATCGGTGATAAAATTAGCCTTAGTTTCTTCTGAGATTCCAAACCTATTTGCTTATAACAATGCCAAGTAAATATTAGCCTCTGGTAACTTGAATATTCATCTAAATGTATTTGCATTCAAAGGAATCCTCTTTGTTCATAACATAATTGTTCTCGTTTCTAAATAATGTTTTTTCACACAAATGAACAATTTCCTTGAAATAAAAAACTTATGGCACACATGCAACATTCACTAATCCACTAGTCCAAATCTTGTTATTGTTCTTCTCATCTGTTGGCAGATTATCATAATGCTCATATGAAATCGATCAGTGGAAGGTATCACTAATAGCACCAAGTAAATTAGTGGTATCAATGCAAATAAATTTCCTACTTTATCTACTAACCATATTTTTTTGTATCTCAAAACACTTTTTGAATCAATAATGTTGTCAACACCGCTGAGCTGCACAATTTTGGTTTTTGATTGTGTATATATTCACTAGATATTACTTTTGCAAACACAAATTGGCTCCAACAATTGCAACTGTAAAATCTATTAGACAGAACATTTGTCAATAAATAATAATTGAATATACCAAAGATAATGTCTACAGAAGTGAATGGAAATATACCTCAAAGCTACAAAACTATCTCATCCATTTATTGTGCATCTAGTTTCTGTGTGACTATAAATAGTTTAAAACAATGGTAGATAACTCACAGGCTGTCGATAATAATTCTCACTACAAAAATGTGTGCCAAATTATGCCTATTAAGAAACTACAAGACCGTATAGTTGATGCCTACTACCTAGTCATTATTGACTTTGAATTATGAATAAATTGACACAAAAAAATTCAAAAATATTAGAGACACATGCAGCTTGAGTAATTGTTTCAAATTGCTTCGCTCTCTTATCTGCGAACCTAAATAAATGTTGGTTCAAAAATTAATGGCACTTTTTTAAAATTCCATGAACATACAGGAAAAGTTTCATGCAAAATGTGAATATACAAAGAATATATGCAAAGTATCAAGTATGTACAAAGAAAGGAAGATGTAAAAAAGACAACAACACTTGTGCACATTCGCAAGTTCTGCATGACTTTTGTGCATTTATTATGCAATTGTGCGATTACTAATTAGATAAATTTATCATAATACAATTAAAAAAATGTAAAATTGTTATTGGCTTGCAATAGTTAAATTAATTACCTATTCATCTTGGACTTCACATGAAAACAAATAAACAAATCTATCATTATATATTATATGAAAATAGCTAAAATTTACAAAAGTGTGTTGTATTGCATTTATAATTTCCTATGAACTTTATTACTTCAAAACAAAAAAAAATGTATAGATTTTGCAGTCTTACAATCACTCAAAGTATAACGAAGCATGAACTACATCATGGTCACTCCAGTACAAATATGAAATATGAACATGGCATTGTCGAAGAGGGAAATTTGTCCAAATGTGATCGATAATTGTCTCATTCCAAGAAATAAAACTCATTATTTCTTGTAACTAGTCGCATCGCATATATTCTAGTAGTTCCTTCTTTTATTATTTGAATAAATGTCAATATCGAATCTCCAATAAGTATAAAAATGTAATCAAGAAGTGCGAATTGTGCCTTTGCTATTGCAACTTATTCAATGATTGTGGAAACGGGTACAAGTGGCACAACATATACATTTATTATGTATATTCGATATTTGAAATATAATTATGGCAAAACAAGTTCAATTTTGTTATTGCAAATGTTTTTCTTTGATACATTTTTTGTTGAAAAGCGTAAATAGGTTTGGTCTTCATAATGACATGTGTAATTATGATTTTATGTAATTGATGTAAATAAGAAAATAAAATTATTTTTGTAATGCTTGTCTCATGGGTTTCATGAGAAAGGAATTTTATTTTTTAGTTAATTCTCCCAATGTGAGCCTTTAGGATTAGTCATCATGTCATAAACGTCTATAGAGTCAATGTCACATATGAAAGAACCATTTGGGTATGTTACACATTGTAAAAGTGAATTTATTTGTGTCATGAGCCCTCCAAAAACTGTTGAAAATAATACTGAGAGGGGGGGGTGAATCAGTATTATCAGATTCTTTTCAATATGCCTTCATTAATTAATTGATCATTAACTTGTGTATATTAATGAGCATGAAACAAGAAAAACAGATAGTCACACCAAAGAACACCAGATGTAAGGTGGAAACCCAATGTGGGCGAAAACCACCTGCTACAATATGTCTCTATCTTCTTTCATTTAGAAACCTCTTTTACAATGATTTTGTACTGGTGCAGTCCTTTACCAGTATGCAGGCTGCAACCTGCAGAGAGCTACAATTTTCTCTCGTTTTCCAGTCTCTCCTGGAAGGGAGCTACAACCCCCTACTTCTTTTCTTTCAAGGACCACTTTTCATAAATTTTCAAACTGGATCCAAGAGTATCAAATAATCATTAAGTACATGTAAATCATCCAAACTCCTTATACAATGAACCAATGAATCACCCAACTCTTCAGAATGCTGTAAACAGAAAGGAAGTACCAGAAATATAAACCCAGAATTCTGCTGCAATAAATAAAAGACAGTCAACAATTGTTTCAAGATAAGACCGCAACTTCACCAACAGGGACCTGCGTATATCCGCTGCTCTTTTGAGACTGAACTGAGCAGATCCGCACTGGTTGTTCTTCTGCTCTGCGAACTTTTCTCCAGATCCGCACCTTTACTTCTGACTTTCTGCGTAGCCCCGCACTGTGCGTTCTTCTCGCCTGCGTACCTCGCACTTCGTCCTTTTCTGCGCTGCATGTGCCCCGCACTGTGCCCTCTACTGTACTGCGTACCCCGCACGACGACTTTTACAGCACTGCGTACCCACGCACTACGTACCCACGCACTACGCCTTTGACTACGTTGTGTACCCACGTACGACGCCTTCGGATCGCCTGCAGACTTCTGATTAGGGCCAAATTTTTCAGTATACCAATGTGCCACAGTCAGTCAGATCCATAGATCTGTTCATGCGCCCGAGAGATCACAACATGCCAATAGATTCACCTTAAGTTAAGTTCTCTCCTTGAATTAGATCTAGCTTTTAAAACCAATCACCCAAAATTTCAGATCTTAAGATATTCAATTTTCAAAGATACCTAAGCCAAGTGATCTCCTTCCCTATTTATAGTCAAGCCCTTATTCACACCATGGGACAAAACCATCAATAACGAATATAGGGGATCCAAACCGGGGTTAAAATAGATCCTATACCACGGGCCAAAACCATAGAATCAGAAAAGGCAGGCTAAATACCACGAGCCAAACATAAGAAAACCCACGTGAGCGCGCTTTACTGCCTTGAAGTGTGTGCACTGAGGTCCGCACCTTCTGAACGGGTAACCTGCAGGTATGACCGCACCTCCTGCATGGTGAACTTGCGGGTCCGCACCTTTTGAACCATTCACCTGCGAGCCTCTTAATTTCCATCATTTTGAGAGCTTGAACAGACCATTGCCACTTGAGTGAGTTGCCATCAAGTACAACACCTGTATCATAGAGCCATACCAGAATCATAATGCCAACAAAAACTTCTCACAAACATCCCTTGAAGTCGGCCTTAAGATGTTTCTAGTAGGACATGTCGGCCTAGGCAGCAGTACAAGTCAACTTAATTTGGATGCACTGACCACTATATATAGGTAGCTCAATCTTCATTTGGAGACAAGATATTCAATCAAGAAATATACAATAGGAAGAGGTGCGAAGATCGCAAGGAGCAGTCTCATAATTAGTGAAGAGAAGGGAAAGAAGAGTGAGGAGGTTAAACATTGTTTTGGGTAAGTTCTCCTCACACGTCTCGCAGAAAATTAGGGTTTCTACAGTAGGGATATAACAATATCTAGAGAAGCTGATAAGGAAGACATCAAGCATCATTCTTGCTAGTTGAAGCCTCAAGGAGGAATCTCCAAGTTAGGCGAATACTAAATGCTCTCCAAATTATCTCAAATCAAGTTCACACGTGGGAATTACAAAAGTATAGTTGGGCCCAGAATTGCAGGACTATGGTAGGAGATCGAAAAGTCAGAGTAGTCGAAGTTAACAATACTATAAGCCAGTTTGATCAAGTGTTGACTTGGGAAAGGAAGAGAAGAAATGAAAGGGATCTCGTGACTTAGCCTTGGAGAGTTCAAATAGGTCAAGGGTCTTGGTCTTGTTATTCGTCAGTAGAAGTCTTTATAAGAAGAAGAATTTGTTTGGTTTTTTCCTCTCAAGTTGGAGAGGTTTTGGCTCTAGATGATTTCCTATATTTTGTGTCTCTTGTCTCTTTATTATGCTTTGGTATCCATTTGATGAAGAAGAACACTATAATAATCTAAATAAAGAGAATATAGTAATCTAATGAAGTAAAAAGCATTCACAAACAATTATTATTAGAAGAGAAATCACTTAATTGTAATGCCCTAGATTTCTCAACATGGTATCAAAGCTAAGGTGACAAAGTCAAGGAAGGGCATCTTAACAAGGGACACTCAAGGATCAAATCTTGAGAAATAAATCAAAGTAAATATAAGGAGATCATCTTAGAATCAAGATATATAGAGAAGTATCAAAATTCTATATTGAAGAAGAAGTCTACACAAGAAGAAGCCTTGGTATCCTTAAAAGACTTGTTAACAGTGTTGGACCCACCAACATGTCAGGGGATCTCTCTGGTAAGAAGTCCCATTTAGACCTCAGACCATTTGGTGCAGGAGTACCAACAGTGGGTTGTACAGTATCGCCTTGACCGCGGTTTCACATAGAGGCAAGTAAGATGTCCCTGTTGGTAGCAAGGGTGTGACATATGCAGTAAGTCAAGGAAGGTGCATGAGCGGTTCTAACACATGGAGGGTGAGGTGAGTGCACCCCTTGGAAACCTGTGATAGCACGGAGTTAAGCAGGGAACACACGAGCTAAGATGCATCATAAAATTGAAGGCAAGTGAGTTAGTAATCCAAAGTGATGGTTAAACCAACAACACATTTCAAAAATATTCATACATACATGTACAAAAAATAGCTACACATGCATATGTAAGAAAACAGATACATATATCATTTAGAGTAAACAGATAGCTGAAATACAATACAACATATGCGTGAAACTTGATGGCTTTGCTATATTAAGAAGTGTAAGTTCCATCTCCTATCTATTTAAGAGTGACTCCTCTTTATCAAGCTCATTATTTTCTTACTCCTCATACTCAAATCCAAGCCCCTTCACCTAACACGCCTCATTTCAACTCACCCTTGAGTTTCCCTCTCAAAACTCCTTTGAGAAGTTTAAGCATGACTAAGTCAATGGCGGTTTCTCAACTTGTATCTATTATCATGAGTGAGCCAACCGAAGTTGCAACTACTTCTATGTTTGTAAATTTTCAAGAAACCCATTTTTACGGTGGTCCATCGGTGCCACTTGGCTACCAGTCACTATCTAGAATATTTTCTGGTGTGTCGACTAGTCCATGAACTTCTCCCTAGTCATATTCACCTATAATTCTATTTGATACCTCTTTGATAAGCACCTAACAACCTATCCCACATATTGCACCAAAATTTATTTGGAGAAGCAGTATGGCTCATTTATTAGTGGATTGGGACATCTACGACAACATACTCCATCCTATACTTCTGGAATGTTTCAATTTGCTGACGAAATGCCACAAGTTGGTGCTCCATCCTATTTGTTTCCTCTTCCTATGAGTCCTCCATTTCTAGGTATGGATTCTAATCTTTGGCATCCTACATTTCTTGTTCAACCTATTTTGGTTTTGAATCAACTTTTGACTTCTCAATATGCCTCTATCACACCCCAAGTTCCTACTTACCAACCTATTCAATTTATACCTCAACCTGCCCAAGTTTTATTTCAAGTGAGTCAACCTATCTAGGTTATATGTCAAACACAACCTATTCCATAGGTATTATGGATTTCTCAAATCCCATCTACCCAAACTCTTCAGGGTGCATTACAAATTCCAACACTTGGTTAATCCATACCTCATATGTAAGTAAATCAACCTATACATGGTATGACAAAGGTACCAACCAGTCAACCTAATGTAGGGATGATGCAAAATCCCTATAGGCAACCATTCTAAGGTATCCCACAGATGCCTTTTGGTCAAACTGCTATTCCGCAAATTCCTAATCAAGGTCGACAGATTCAAACATACCCATTTCATCCTTTTCAAGGTTTTATTGAACTAGAAAACCTAGCTACATTTATCCTGGTTATCAAAATCCCCCCTTACCCTGGAATGAAAATATTGGTTGCTCAACCTATTCCATCATACCCAGGATATCCTCCACTAGACTTTGATATGAAGGTGCCATTTGTTGTGAACCTCAAGTTACCAAATTTAACCCGTCTAATGAAAGATCCCATTTTTCATTCTCCTTGGTGGATGACCATTCCTACCAAATTGTCGAGTGACATTCCAAAATTCAACATAAATCATGGAGAAGATCTGTCTACTCATGTTATGACCTACATTTATGGTGTTCATCCAACTCCTTAAATGATGATTTGATTTATTTATGGCTTTTCCAGAGAAATCTTACTGGTACGACAAGTAAGTGGTATGTTGAATTGTCACGCGCTTCATATAACAACTTCAATACCTTGGAAACTACATTTTTGACCCATTTTCAATTACCTATTCGATATGAAACTAGAACCGAACTTTTGACCTCTTTGAAACAGTCCGACTCCATTCATATCTCTAATCATATTCATAAATGGAGACATCGACGTCGATTTGTCAAAACTTTCATTCCCAATCAGTTATTGGCTAAATGGTTTATTAAATCCTTCTTACCATCCATAATTGAAGATGTTGCTAAAAAGTGGAGTTATGCCCAATACCTTGATTGGATTTATATTCAATCTGGAACACTTTATGACAAGATACCCAATGCTCCACGGCCTCAGCATACCATTCCACTAACTCCCACTAAAGAATCAAATATCGTTGATGATGTGATTGGTTCTAATAGTCAACGGACATCCAGTAAACTATCTAGTTCATCTGCTGCTATGACTACTCAAAACCCATCCTCTTCTACTCATGTGACTACTTCTGAGATCAATGTCGCTCAATCTATGAAATTCAAGTCTTAGCAACTTGGTAGTAAGAAGAAAGGTAAAGGAAAGAATAATAAAGACAATTCTTTGCAAGAAAAACAAAAACAATTAGTCTCCTGGTGAAAAATGAAATCCTTGTTATCCTTCCCTTATTTGCAATGAGGAACATTTTACTAGGGAAGTTAACCAATTCTAAAGTTGTCATCTAACGCACCCATTGTATTAACAAATCCCTTTCCCAACAAGGAGACCAATATGGTTGCACGAGATCAAGTGTCCCCTTCCCATGTAATGATGTTATCTTCCACCAAACATAAAGATGATATTATGGTGGCTGTAACCAGAAATAAAGATTATGGAAATATGAATCCTTTGATTGGTAAGGCTAATGATCAACCTTCTAGTTCAAATCAATCTACCTCAAATCCTTCTCCAAATGCAATATAGACTGAATTCACCATTAAACCTCCTAAAGGTGTTATTCACAAATGAACATTTAATCCTCATGCGAGAGTTGCACAAAATTAGAATATAGTTGATGACTTAGCCCAAACTCCTTTTGTTAAGTCAACTCTCAAGGTATTGTAGGATTTTCCTTCCCAAAAGAGGTCTTTACTTGCAACAATTGGAGGGATAGATCCTTCAGATTCAAATCTTGTTGTCTTTAATCATGAGAACCATGCTTCTGAAATTCTACCCCAACTGGCATTTATGATCCATGTTGTTGTTAGAAGTAAGACTATCCATTGAAAAATTGTGGACGAAGATGCTTCGACTTGTATCATGTTGCTTTCATGTTGGAAAGTTATTGGTTCTCCACAACTTAATCAGTCACCCACCACTCTTAAGGCTTTTGATGGAAGAGGTTTCAAAGTTTATGATATTTTTAATTCATTGCAAGTAGAATTAGTTGGAAAAACAATTTCAATAGAATTTGAAGTCATAGATGGACCTTTGAATTACAACCTTACTGGGCCAAACATGGATTTATGCCATGGAAGTTGTGGTATCAACCTATTTTATGATGATTTCTTTCCCTCACCAAGGGGGCATCATGGCCATTGATCATCTTACCCTTTTTCTAGTAATTCTCAAACTATTGAAAGCATTCTACTTGTGGGTGAATCCCCACAACCTTATCAACATGTTCAGGTAGGATTGCTTAAATATTTATCTATAATGGGATTTTTTTCATTCCATCCTCCTGAAATTCCTAATCTGGTTTCCTTCGTTAATATGATTTCCTCTTGTACTATTTCATCTGATCCCTGGATAGTACTACACATTTTTAATATTGATACATTTGGTGACCGTATGCTGCTCAATCTCGTTAAGCTTGAATACGAAGCAATTTATTCGACTTGTTTGGAAAATTCTAATTTTAATTCCTCAATAAATTGTGTTGATCATTCCCAATATTTTTGTTCATCTTCTGATCTTTTCACTGGTATATTCTCTACCAATGAAAGCATCATGGAAATCATGATTTTACATGCAACACCATGGGATGATAATCATCATCGTTCCTCATTACTTAAAATCCTTGAGAATAACCTGGGAGCTATTTACTCACTTGATATTACTGATACATTTCAGGATTTTGTATCCATTCATTACATCGATTCTGAGAAACTTAGCAAATATTGAAGATATCATTCTTCTTGATATTTCAATTAAAATTGGAGTTATTGAAAATGTCCATATTGTTGCATCTTGTTATCCTGATGAGGTCAAGATTGATAAAGCCATTTTTCAGGAATTTCATAACATTTTCACCTAGACATATGAAGGGATGCCAAGTATTGATATGAATATCATAGTACATGAGATTAAAACTTATCTGAATATTAAGCTAGTTCAATGATTCCTACATCCAGTTCACCTAATAAAGTTGTTGCGATCACGACAAAAGTTGAAGAACTTTTGTGTGTTGGTTTTATTTACCCAATCCCTCTCACCGATTGGGTCTCAAACATAGTCCTTGTGATCAAGAAACAAGGAACGATTCAAGTATGCTTTGGATATCGGGATATTAATCGTGCTTGTCCTAAAGACAACTACCCAACCCCGTTCATCGACCAAATTTTTTATGACTGTGATGGAAGCGAAATATTTTCCTTTATGGATGGTTTTTCTGGTTACAATAAAACCAACATACTCCCATCATACCGACATAAGACTAAATTTATTTGTCCATGGGGTACGTTTATTTATTGTAAACTCCTTTTCAGTTTGAAGAACGTTCGTGTAACTTTCTAGAGGGCCATGAATTATGCCTTCCACAATATCAAACAAATTGTATAACCTTATTTGGATGATTTACCTTTCCACTCCATAGATAATGAATATCACCCGATGCATCTTATGGAAATTTTCCTACTTTGTTGGCATTCCAATATCAGAGTAAATCTACACAAGTCTATGTTTTTTGTTCAATTCGGTATACTTCTCATCTTCATTGTGTCAAATAAAGGAATACACATTGATCCAATAAAAGTATGGGCAATTATTGATTTTCCTACACATTCCTCACTAGTTCATTTACAACGCCTCCAAGGGAAGTCTAACTTTCTACAGCGATTCGTCCCAAATTATGCAGAACTTACGAAAGGATTTACTCACCTATTGAAAAAATGGGTTCCCTTCCATTGGGATGATAAAACCCATAATGATTTTGATGCTTTGAAAGATTTCATAGTTCGAGCATCATTATTGTACCCCCTAACTATTAATGAGACTATTTCATGTATCTTGTTGTAGCTATTACCACCATTGCAGTGATATTGATACAAGAAGATGACCTAGGGGACGAACATCCTATTGATTATTTGAGTAAAATCTTAAATGACATTGAAACCAAATACACTTACGTTGAAAAGTTAGTTTTCACAGTTGTGCAAACTATCTAGAGATTTCGCCACGATATACTACTTCGGAAGACTATGGTAGTTTCTAATTGCAACCCAATGACATATAGTTTGTCACATCAATTGTTGGGCTTGAAATACTCTAAGTGGATCATATCCTCCAAGATTTTGATTTGGAAGTCATCAAATCAAAATCTAAGCATTCCTTAGTATTCTCTAAATTGATATGTGACCTTCCCACATCTAAAATTGAGTCTACATTTGGCAATTCTATTCCCGATGAGTTGTTGTTTCTGATTGATTCATCAGATTTTTGGTATGGAGATATCATTATCTATCTCTAGGTCCAAAATTTTTGGCCTAACACCTCTCGCTCTGATCAGTGATAGATTCGATACAAGGCTCATAATTACATTATACTTATCGACAGTCTTTATCATCATGGCATCAATACGGTATTCAAATCATACCTCACTCATGAGGAGGCTAAGAAATATTTGAACGAATGTCACACTAGAGATAGTGGAAAACATATGTCTAACTATTCCACTGCCCAAAATATTTTTGTGATCCAATTACTTTTGGACCATGATGTTTTGAATTACATTCTTGTAGTCCAATAGTGTCATGCTTTCTAGATTTATAATCATAAATATCATGCTCCACCTACTCCTATGCAACTTGTTATCATTGCTAGACCATTTGCAAATATGGGTTATTGATTTTATGACCTGTAACCCTCATTCAGTGAGGGGAGATGGCTACATTATTATGTCTATAGACTATTTTACCAAATGGGCTAAGGTGATGCCTACATACAACAACAGTAAAAGAACTGCATTATTTCTTTTCAACCATGTACTAGGTTTGGTGTGTCACAAGCTATCGTTACAGACCATGGTAAACATTTCCAAAATTACATGATGTATAAACTTGCTGCCAAGTTTGGCCTTCAAAATGATAGCTTAACTCTCTATTACCCACAATCCAATGGGAAAGTAGAAGCCATTAATAAGTTTTTGTAAACAATGTTGCAATGCATGATAGGGATTATTGATGAGTTGGAATCTCATTATTTTTTCTTCTTTGTGGGAATACCGAACATATGTCTAAACTGTGACTTGATTTATACCCTTTCAGTTAGTGTATGGTCTAGAAACACTCTTTCCCATTGCATGTGAGATTCCATATTTAAATCTTCTCATAGATCTTCTTCCCACAACTTCCACAGAAGAAGAGTATATTTTGCATCTAGCCCACATAGATGAGACCTGAAACGATGTCACAATGGCCAATGAGGCCCACAAAAAATGCATCAAAGTGTAGTATGAAAAAAATGTTAAACCTCATGCCTTATCAAAAGGTGATCTAGTCCTTTTATATGATTAGGAAGATAATCAATTAGGGGTTGGGAAGCTCGAACCGATGTCGCTAGGATTGTATATATTCAAACGTGTACTTGCGAAAGGGGCTTATGAGCTCATTGATTTTGATGGAATCCCTTTGGCACAGCCTAAGAATGGGTTGTACCTAAAAAAATACTATGCCTAGATTATCTTTGCACAGTCGTTGTGTACATACTATATAGGTCTAATTAGTGTGTTTATAGTTTGTTTCCTTCAGAGTTTCCTACCATCCATGTTAATCTTGAATTACATTTGATTTGCAGATGTCGACGTTCCTTCAACCATATGTTGGTTATGCCGATGGCACTAGTCATATTACTCAGACCTTTCCTTCGCAACATGGGATATTTATGCTCCAAAAGGTGAGTTAGTGAGTCTACAAGGGATTTGTATTGGTTGCTCAACTAATAATATCGTTGAGTATAATGCAGTGATCGAGTTATTGTATGACACTATTTCACATGGCATTCGCCATTTAATGGTCATAATTGATTCACAACTCGTAGTACTACATCTGAACAATGTTTATTCAATACGAAGTCCAACTATGCTACGCATGTTTTTAAGGGTTCTCCTTATAGAAATACATTTCAATTAAATTAAATATAAACATATTCCTATAAGTCTAAATACATTAACTGATGCATAAACCAATTATGTTTTAGACAGATATTTGTAAAAAATGTAAATATTTCAATTAACATCACACATTGAGCAAGAAAATAGAGTAAATAGGGAACATCGATATATAATTATATATCGAGTTTGGTTTTACAAAAAACCATGTATGAGACACATATGTCCACAAGGCCTATAATATCAAAATACATGTAGAAAAAATATGGCTAAAAGGCCTCCTAGTCGACTAGTCCCAATGATGATCGCGATAACACACAATTGTGCGTGAAACTTTGCACAACATCTTACTAATGTGATATGGCACTCTAATAGTGTATCATTGGTATCACATAGGAATCTCAATGACCCTGGTCTCTAGAACACTATGGGTCAAACCCTCAACATGACGCTCAAACTCAGCGAGAGTCTTAGCTACATTGAGATCCTACATCTCCCACTTTACCCCTTCAACAACTCTAACTGGTGCAAGTTGTGGTTCTCCCCACCATTGGAGACATGGTAATCCTACTGGATGTATAGGTACAATATCTACATCCAAATCCAATAGCTAGTCTCTGATACATTGAAAACATTAAAAATATTAAAATCCAAAAATAAAAAATAACATTGAAAATGACATTTTTTAACTATATCACCTGATTGCTCGCCTTTAGGTAAAATGAGCTCTGGGTCTCCTCGGAAATCAACTTTGACGTATGGATATTACTCGATCATGATAAGCTATACCTACATCCATTGAAAAAAAGTAGGGGTAAATATCATCGCAAGTGCACCCCCATGATGAGACGTGAGATCTACCCATTCCCTCATCTGTGGAAACCTAGGTCTTAGAATCTCACAAGAAATATGATGAGGATGAAGTAGCACTATCCTCTCCAGAGAGAACAATATCATAATGCAACCATACCCAAAGTTATTCAATCTCCCATAACATTACCCCTTCACTCTAGTTGAAGGAGGTAGGTTCTATGTATTCCAATTAGTAGCCAAGTGCAAAGCGACACTGTCAGCCTACTGAGTGATGGTGAAGAGGATCGTCCTAAGAGGTAGTTGAATCACATCCTTTATTTCTATCTTCCCATATTTTGTTTCTTAATAATGTGGCCTACAATGAACAACTATGTAGTCCTTAATAGTTTCACCACCTCCTCTCATGCCAGGTAGTGGGATAGGAGCTCCTCATTGAGATAACCCTTTCATAAAATAGATATCCTCCACCTCTATCGTGAAAATATGTGCTCTAATCCTAAAGCACTATCCATGAAGATCCCATGCCCTAACTAAATATTCCAGTAAATCAAGTTGAGCTCTCATGCTCGAAATCCTGAAAAACATAAGGAGTCCACTGTTCCTTAAGGCTTGTATTGTTGTCAGGTCATTTGCAGGATCCAAATATTGGGATTCATGTTCTCTTTCTCTCTAGCTTAAACCCAATTTGTCTCGAGTGAATAGCTGCAAAATCACATGAAAAACACTTACAATCAAACTTGTGCAAAACTATATGTGAAATCTAGCTTAAAAACATAAAAAAAATTCACCAACTGCACCCATCGCACCTGCCTTTTAGGGGACAGAGCGACCCAATGCACTTTGACTCCTTGGTAGGTGCATTGGTCTGCTCTTCCTAGTGTGGATTAGGAAGACCCAACAAAAGTTTTGATACAGAGAGGGTGTGATGGGCCTAGGGAGAAAATTTAGACACTAAAATGTTGAGAACTCTAAAAAAAATCATCAAATGAAAAATGGAAACTATGAAAAAGGAGAGAAAGGATAGGTTTCCTACTTGGAACTAATAACGTTGGAAATGGTCCACCGAAGTTGCAGCAATCCCCTGCTAAAGTTTTAGGGTAAAATGCACTCAAATAAGCTCATTCACAAAGAGGTAAAATGAAAATGGTAAAAATTGTTTTGTTTTGTTTTTTTGTTTTTAATTATATTTTAATATTTTTGACCTAATTTTTCCATATAGCATATATTTTTAATCTTTTTGTGGTGTTTTGAGCAAGTTAAAAGCTAATTGAACTATCTAACGAAAAATTTAAGTTCAATATAGGTCATTTTGAAGAAAGAGCACACTTTTATCACTTTTTAGAGCTTTGTAAACATACGAAAAAGGAACCCCTTGGAATCCTCTTTCAACTCTTTTCAGACTCCCTAAACATGAAAATATTTTTGAGCACTTATCATTTTGAACTCATTAAATTAAATGAAAAGATGTTTACCCGGTATAATTTTAACCCTTTTTGGACTGGGATAGACTATTTATGAAAAATGAATACTTTAGACGAACATGACTAAAAGGTTCTCCTAAGTATCGTTTTATGCCTTTTCAGACTCAAGATACTAAATTTATGAAAAGGAACCTTTGGAGTTTTCTTTTTGCCTCTTTTTCAAACTCTCTAAACATGAAAAAGAAGTTGAGTTATGCCTCCGCTAGACTCGTAAAATCATTAAATATCATTGGACTCGTTAAACATGATGGGACTGAACCACTCCTTCTCAGGGTTCACTAAAAATTCTCAAAAGGATTCATCCACAAGATGAACTTATAGAACAAGCACATGTTATCCTCCTCAAGCTTGTCAAAAATAAAGAGGTACTAATCAGAAATGGTTGGGGAAATTGGGAAAACATGGTACTTAACCTATTAATGACAGTGAGTCGCTATTAAACATGACACTCTTCCACTTCATCTCCGTGACTGTTGGGTTGGGAAATATGCTTTCCTCTTTGGTTAATCACGCCATATCAAAACCTATGGAATCAGATTTGAGTCCATGCTTCCAACTCCATAATTTTTCACCGATATGTTCAAGAGAATTCCTTCCATTGAAATTTTCTACAATACTCTTAAGCCGTCATTCATGTTTGTCGTTCTTAGACCAGATCTACACCAACATCATTCTGTCTCAAATATTGATACCCGTTTTGTGTCGTTGATTTGGAATACATCAAGGCCCTCCTACAATGGGTCGCTTCCTACCAACGTCAACTCATTATCCAAAAATTTGACTTAGAAACTATTTTTGGTGCCTTGGAGCTTGCATACCTCAATATAAATTTTCCTCACTCTTGTTGATAGGTCTTCATCATTGGCCTTTGACCAGAAGATTTTGTGTGGTGTTTGACTTTAGCTCATTCATCCACACCACATAAATTGTAATATAGTACCTTGAGAGCCATTTTCATTATCGGTGCTTTCTCTCACATATGTTATCAACTTACATCATTGGTCAGTAATTAGATGGTGTCTAGCATGTTCGAATCCAACTCATTTATTCACATGGTTATAATCATACTATTGAGTGACAAGGTAGAAGACCCTGGATCTAGTTCCATCCATATGGGTTGTGATTTTAGGATTCATACAAGATTACAAAGTATTATGGCTATGATCATTCAGACAATCATCCAAGCATGGGTCTTCTCTCCATCATCAGTGGACGAGACTATTAATTATTGTACATGTAATATTTGATTGTATGATGAGCATGGGTATGCCTCCCTCAAAAATGATATCATGATGATAATATGTATTGTAACAGATGATGATTTCGACCAATTTTTTCTTGAGAAGAAGGTAAAGCACTTCAGTCCTCAGCCATTTCTTTTGACTTTGTACTTTAGGGGGAAATTTTTTATAGGCAATATTTTCACATTCGCTCAAAAGGTGTGAAAATCATATCTATCAACATCCTTGAACACTTTGTCTGTTGGGTTGTGTTATATTCTTTCCACGACTAACCTACATAGTGAACCGGGGGGTCAGAGGGGGGGCGGCAGCCCCCCTTGTCCGGG